>OX421494.1:4222852-4725352 GCA_949126835.1 Anisus vortex
GTAATATCAAAGCCTGTAATATCAAAGCCTGTAATATCAAAGCCTGTAATATCAAAGCCTGTAATATCAAAGCCTGTAATATCAAAGCCTGTAATATCAAAGCCTGAAAATAATTTACATTTTAATTACTGTTACAGACTTCATGACTACATTCTTGTATTGTTTTTTTTTTTTTACCATTCACCTGACATGACATGTCTGTAATTATAAGTAAAAAAAATTCATTTATAGAAAGCTCAAGACTTTATCTAGTTCACTCTTCTCCTGCCACGCCCAGCTATTGCCTGTGGACAGCCTCCCTATGTACCTCCTGCCACGCCCAGCTATTGCCTGTGGACAGCCTCCCTATGTACCTCCTGCCACGCCCAGCTATTGCCTGTGGACAGCCTCCCTATGTACCTCCTGCCACGCCCAGCTATTGCCTGTGGACAGCCTCCCTATGTACCTCCTGCCACGCCCAGCTATTGCCTGTGGACAGCCTCCCTATGTACCTCCTGCCACGCCCAGCTATTGCCTGTGGACAGCCTCCCTATGTACCCACAGTCTAAGCTATGGAATTCAATGTAATGTCTACTGCCTCTTACCTGGATACGTTCTGCAAGGGTCAACATATTTATTTTTTCCTGTGTCCCCATTTTAAACACAACAGCCTACAAAGCCCCTTCTATTCTCAACAATCTTAACCTAAAGTCTCTGCCAATCATTATTAACTAGTCCAATACATTAGTAGATAGCTTCTTTCGTGGTGGCTTATAGTAGGGATGTTAAAATTGTTTTTTTTCCTAAACCGGTTTTCGGTTCTATAAAACCGGAATCCGGTTTTCGTTTAACATCCCTAGTTTATAGTTTAAATATTAGTGGAAATTAAATTCACACATATTTGTTTTAGAAAACTTGCTAGATTCGTTTCTATTGCTTGTTTCACCATTTTAATTATTTCATTCATTGATCGGTTCAGAATTCTATAAAAGAATTCCTCAACAATTATTTTACCTTGCAAAAAATAAAACTACTTGGGTGTGGAGAATGCTAAAGCTGTTCCTTAGTTCTACAGTAAATGTACAATGAATCAGTTTTTGTATATTACTTTTTGTTCATCGACTCAACTGTGACTATAAAAATACAGTCAAATAGTGTCATAAAAAAGTGTAACATTTTAACACAAGCAAATTACTCAACTCTGGATTTACTATTTATAGTTCAATGGATAGGTTAATTAAGATATTTTAATAAATGTTTCAGTTAACCAGAGAAATATTGGATGTTGCTGCTGAGGCTACTGCCATTGGTGTGACCACAGATGAGATTGATCTATTGGTCCATGAGGTCTGTCACCTTTTTTTGTGTGTTTTCCATAATCATTTGTATTAAAAAAATTAGCACTTTAAATCAAGAGTTTAAAAAAATCTGTCTTCATGTACACTCCTCCAGACTGTATAGGTGTGAGGATTTAAAATATATATAGTTGTTTTAGTAGGACATACAAATTATGTCCTACTAAAACAACTATATATATTTTAAATCCTCACAATAGGTATCTCAATTAAGGTTAGCAAAGTAATTGAGCCTGAGATATTCATTAGAATGCACATAGAATTATGCACAAATCACAAAGCCTTATAAATTGAATTTAAGGTAATTTTTTTACCTGCATTAGCCCACGAGTTTTTTGGTTCTGTATGAAAGATTTTTAAAGATTCATGCCCCATTCGCACAAATCGAGTCATTAATTAATTGTCTTGCAAACAATATCCCTGTCTCCCTCTTCAATGATTGTATCAACGAACTAATACCTTCGATCACTACGATGATGAATGCTTCATTAGCTTCAGGTATTAGCCTCAATCAATGAAAAATGCACTGGTTAAGCCCCTCTTAAAGAAGCCTAGCCTCGATCCTGAGTGCTTAAAAAACTATCGGCCTGTATCCAACCTTCCATTCCTTTTGAAAGTCTTGGAGCGCATTGTGCTAAAACAGTTATTGCCTCACTTGGAGCAGCATTGCCTCTTGGAGAAGTTTCAGTCCGCCTATCGAAAGAGTCATAGCACGGAGACGGCATTGGTCAGGGTTGTCAACGACCTACTATGCACATTGGACTCGGGTCATGTGTCTATTCTGGCAATGCTCGACCTGTCTGCCGCTTTTGACACTCTTGACCATGAGATCCTCATTGACAGGCTTGCAACCACATTTGGCTGCTCAGGCTGTGTTCTTCATTGGTTTAGGTCATACCTGTCTGAGCGCACTCAAAGTGTTGCTATAGATGAGTTCCTCTCGGCACCTTCAACGCTGAAATATGGAGTGCCCCAAGGATCTGTTCTAGGACCAGTGATGTTTGCAATGTACGTGTATCCACTCGGCCAGGTCATCAAACCCTTTGAAATTTCGTATCACTTCTACGCCGATGACACGCAACTGTACGATCGTGCGGTCCCTCTTGATGCCCCTAGACTCGCTGCAAAGGTCAGTAGTGCAATCGCCAACGTCTATTCGTGATCGGGGAGAAATGGGCTTAAAATGAATGAGGAAAAAACAGAGATAATCCGAATTGGAACCAAGAGAAATTTGGTCAAATTCACCGGTTCAGAATCCATCACCGTGATAAACTGCCAGGTGCCTTTTGTTACTGGATCCCACGCTGTCTTTTGACCAACATATATCTCATATGTGCAGATGTCTATATCTACAGTTGCGTAGACTGGGCCAAATACATCCCCTATTTGTCCACTGACTCTGCAAAGACACTGGCAGTCGCTCTGATACTTTCCCGTATCGACTATTGTAACTCCCTGCTAGTCGGCCTGCCCGAAGACAAAATCGCCAGGCTACAGAGAATACAGACCAGTACTGCGCGCTTGGTCATGCGCAAATCAAGGCAAGACTCGTGAAACGTCCTTCTTTGCTCGCGCCATTGGCTCCCCGTGAAAGCCAGAATTGAGTATAAAGTGGCGCTACTTTGCCATCAGTGCATTTTTAATAACGAGTTTCTGTCCTATCTCAAAGAACTCATCACACCATATGTCCCTCAAAGAACTCTTCGTTCTGCCAACTCATCGCTTCTGGAAGAGCCCCGTTTCTCTCTGACGACCGTTGGCCTTAGAGCCTTCTCAGTATCCGGTCCGAAGGTGTGGAATCTACTTCCCATTCAACTCAGGCAAACAAGCTCCATTGATTCCTTCAAAAAGAACTTAAAAACTCATTATTTCAATATTTATCTTAATTAACATGCTTTGAGCCCTACTGTCTTACTTATATGTTAGGTCGGTTATTTTGTTTTGGTTGTTTGATTTGTTCCATGTTTGTAAAGTTTTGAATCATTATTTTTTTTTTTTATCTCTTAGCCTATAGATTGTATCCTTGTTCTTGGTTGTATGTTAAATGCGCTCTGAGCTTACATTATGCTTGTTGGCAGCGCTATACAAATGTCATTATTATTATTAATATTTAGACTTAGAAATTTGTTTTTTTAATTACCCAATTGAACAATTGAAAAAGCTATGTAGGCAATGATTACTAACTAAGCTAGTGTTTTACTTTCAGGCAACTATAGATAGAGACTGTTATCCATCTCCATTGAATTACTTTGAATTTCCTAAATCTTGTTGCACGTGAGTGGTCTATATTGTCTAGTATACAAGTTAGACATTGGTTGTTAGTTAAAGTAGTGTATCATCATTAGACTAAATGATTTGCGCTAACAAGTATGTAGACACATCCTTAAAAGGAGCCAACTCCTTCTCCTTTAGGTCCATTAATGAAGTCATCTGTCATGGTATCCCTGATATGAGACCCCTGCAAGATGGAGACATCATGAATGGTAAGTTATTTGACTTGTTACCTGCTTAATAGCAAATACATTAAAAACTCTGCAATGGTCAAGACTACTGAATATCTTACATTACCATATATAGAATCATTATTATAGATGCCAAGTGATCACTGTTTTTTTTTAATCCCAGTATTGCTGGTAGGGTGTCTGTCAGTCTATACCTAGTAGACTGGGCATTGTGCTGACCACCAAATACCCCTTTTTTTTTTGTCCGCATGAATGGTGGTTCACTTACTTTGCGGATCAACATGGTCTATAATAATATGGTATTCAATTCTGAGAACAATTAAAATGAGAAAAGTACACTATTTCCAACATTTTAGTTTTAAATGAGTAAATATTAATTGATTGCAATGAAATTTTGTCAAAGCATTGATGTGTTAAAATAAAACAAAACAAAATCTAGTTCAATTATTGAATAATTTATCAACAGATGACTTTTTTTTACTTTATTTAATAAAATAGCTGTATACAAAACATATTTGTTAGTCATTTCTAGAAAGGCATTCAACAGTAAAGATCTTTCAAAATATCTAAAACGACTTAGCACCCTTTTTTTCCCCCTTGTTTTCATTTCTAGTTATGGTTGAAAATCTGATTAAATGGTCACCTTCTAACTATTCACAGTTGACATCTCTGCATACCACAGAGGCTATCATGGAGATGCCAACGAAACTTTTTTTGTTGGCAACGTTAGTGAAAATGCCAAAAAGCTGGTGAAAACTACTTATGAGTGTCTTAAACAGGCGATAGATGAAGGTAAAGTTCACTAGTTATATTGTGTTCAATAAAACAGACAAAAGATGAAGGTAAAGTTCACTAGTTATATTGTGTTCATTTAAACCGACAATAGATGAAGGTAAAGTTCACTAGTTATATTGTGTTTATTTAAACAGACAATAGATGAAGGTAAAGTTCACTAGTTATATTGTGTACATTTAAACAGACAATAGATGAAGGTAAAGTTCACTAGTTATATTGTGTTCATTTAAACAGACAATAGATGAAGGTAAAGTTCACTAGTTATATTGTGTTCATTTAAACAGACAATAGATGAAGGTAAAGTTCACTAGTTATATTGTGATCATTTAAACAGACAATAGATGAAGTTATAGATATCTTGTTTTGTCTCTCAGTCCAACATTTTCAAGAGCTAGTTACAAATATTCAAATTTTCTTCACATATCTATCATCAAAAAGAAAAAACATTCCTGGGCTGTTTTGATATGAAAAATTATGACTAGAATAGAACTTTTGTATTTACATTCTTTGGTAAAGCAGTAAGTTTTTATCACTGATCTATAAAAAGAATGGATAGTGCCTCCATATTAAATTTGTAAGCGCTTATTGAAGCCAGAATTATAATTCTGAGAATAGATTACACCATTCACTTATCTATATAAGCCAAGAATAGACCATCTATAATTAGAACAAATCTATACAATAAAAAGGAAGTCTATGTCACTTGAAATATATTTACAGGTCAGTGTTTAGGAGATCTGATTTTATAGATAAGTGAAAGCCTACTTATTTTGGCTACAAGATTGTGCCTGATCCATTCTTTTAATAGATCAGTGGCTTTTTAAAATGAAAGAATCCTTTATTCAGTATATCAAATATCAGTCGTAAACTTTATTTAGCTCTTTGAAGAAGTTCAGAGTTTTTAAATAAGTGTACACATTTTTTTATTATGGCCAGAAGCAGCTAATTTTAGTAGTTTGAGTTGATCCTTGTTTGAGTTCTCTTACTGTTATTGTTTTCAATGTATAGTGAAGCCTGGTGTACGCTACAGAGAAATCGGCAACATAATACAGAAGCATGCTCAGGCTAATGGGTTCTCTGTGGTTCGCAGTTACTGTGGACATGGCATTCATGAGTAAGTGTGCTATTTCTTTTTTTAACTAACAAGACGGCTCTTACGCATATTTTTTTATACAGATTTATTTAACTTGCCCCATTGTAAATGTAAAACCTTTTTTTGTTATATTAAAAATTGCCCTTAAATTGTACCTGTATGTCATATAATTTTTTTTTCAATTGTTTCGCTATAGAACTTGAAATGCAATATTTGTTTCTATTGTCCAGGCTGTTTCATACAACTCCAAGTGTGCCCCATTATGGAAGTAAGTGTTGCAATCTTTTATTCATTTTTTAAAACAGTACTCATGCCTATACACTGAACTAAAATCTAATGAATTTTGTTTCTCATCTAGAAAACAAGGCTATTGGAATAATGAAACCAGGTCAAGTTTTCACCATTGAGCCCATGATAAATGAAGGTCAGTCGTGGTATTTCTTATTGTATCATTGTTAGTTGGTATTTCTTATTGCATCATTGTTAGCTTTGAGAGCTGTTATGTTGAAAAGTAAACTTTGAGGTAGTGAAGAGTGCTAGCTGAATTTACTATACTGTGGCCAGGAATTATTGTGAAGGTCACTTAATTTTTTTCTTACAAAGTTCTAGTGACAATACTATCAATACAATATTAAATAGTGGTCAAGATTTACTAATCTGGTTAGAAATAAGATGTGAAATAAATTGCAGTATAGTATATTAGAGTACAGTCCTAGCATTCTGAAGTAATAAATGAATGATTGTACAATGAGATGCAATGTATTTCAATCTACTAGAATGCTTTGACCGATATACTGGTATTTACTTTATACAAAATACTACTTATATTAATATTAGTAGTTGGAATACAAATGCAGTTCCAATTCACTGATGTTAAACTTGAGTAATACAATAAAGCCACAATTCCGTTTTTTGTCTGGACTACAGGGGTCATAGTCACACTGCTATTTGTCATTTTATTGTGTATAAAAAATGTAGGCCTACTATATTAAAATATGTAATTAAAGTAATATGTAATAAAATGTAATTAAAGTAATATGTTATAAAATGTATTTTTGTTTAATGTGTGGACAAATATTAGTTCAATTAGCACTATTGACTGCTTTCTTTAAAACATCAACTCATACAACTCTATGAACTCATACAACTCTATGAACTCTATGAACTCATACAACTCTATGAACTCATACAACTCTATGAACTCATACAACTCTATGAACTCATACAACTCTATGAACTCATACAACTCTATGAACTCTATGAACTCATACAACTCTATGAACTCTATGAACTCATACAACTCTATGAACTCTATGAACTCATACAACTCTATGAACTCTATGAACTCATACAACTCTATGAACTCTATGAACTCATACAACTCTATGAACTCTATGAACTCATACAACTCTATGAACTCTATGAACTCATACAACTCTATGAACTCTATGAACTCATACAACTCTATGAACTCATACAACTCTATGAACTCTATGAACTCATACAACTCTATGAACTCTATGAACTCTATGAACTCATACAACTCTATGAACTCTATGAACTCATACAACTCTATGAACTCTATGAACTCATACAACTCTATGAACTCTATGAACTCATACAACTCTATGAACTCTATGAACTCATACAACTCTATGAACTCATACAACTCTATGAACTCTATGAACTCATACAACTCTATGAACTCATACAACTCTATGAACTCATACAACTCTATGAACTCTATGAACTCATACAACTCTATGAACTCTATGAACTCATACAACTCTATGAACTCTATGAACTCATACAACTCTATGAACTCTATGAACTCTATGAACTCATACAACTCTATGAACTCTATGAACTCATACAACTCTATGAACTCTATGAACTCATACAACTCTATGAACTCATACAACTCTATGAACTCTATGAACTCATACAACTCTATGAACTCTATGAACTCATACAACTCTATGAACTCTATGAACTCATACAACTCTATGGACTCTATGAACTCTATGAACTCATACAACTCTATGGACTCTATGAACTCTATGAACTCATACAACTCTATGAACTCTATGAACTCATACAACTCTATGAACTCTATGAACTCATACAACTCTATGAACTCTATGAACTCATACAACTCTATGAACTCTATGAACTCATACAACTCTATGAACTCATACAACTCTATGAACTCATACAACTCTATGAACTCTATGAACTCATACAACTCTATGAACTCTATGCTGTTTTCTAAATAAAGGAACCTGGAGAGATGAACTGTGGCCTGACAACTGGACTGCTGTCACGCAGGATGGGAAACTGTCAGCTCAGTTTGAACACACTCTGCTGGTCACTGAGACTGGATGCGAGGTCCTGACCCGCCGCATGGATAATAACGGCCAGCCTCATTTTATGGATCATATGACCTCATGAGTCACATTTATATGTAACTAAACTACAATAATAAAACATCTAATTTTTAATATGGCAAACACGTGAAAAAGATTCAACTTATAATTCATGTGTATTATTTGGACCATGCCTGACATTTTTCTTATGTTCATTTGTTTTAGTTTCACATTTTCATGTCTCTAAGCTTTTGGGGGAAAAAAATACATTGGTCCAAAGATGTTTTTTTTAAATTTATATACTGTGAATTATGAATAAAAGTTTATCAACTAGAACTGCGGGTCACTGGTGGAAGAAAATGATTATGAAAATATTAAAAATAATATTCTATTAAATGGGTCATTTAAATGAGCTATTTAAAAGCTCAAAGCAAAACAACAAATATATTTTAGGGTTAATAGATGATGAAAAACTACCCAAATGAGAGGGTGGCCGAAAGTAAGTGAACATTTTTCAGAAATGATTTAACATTTATAATGAATATTTCTCATTTATTTCCTTACTTAAGCCAAAGTAAACTACGGTGCCAGATACTTTTATCCACAATTAGATCTGTTGAGGATGTTACATGCATTAATAATTTTATTTCAATGTTTTGCAGGATCAATAAGACTATACTATTGTCTATATTTTGTTTTTTTTCTCAAGTAATTTACCATAGTTACTTTACATCGCACTAATTAGCATTATCAAATGAGATTGGGTGTCATAAAAAAAATAATTCCCCCCCCACTTTCTGTTTCTGTTGTGAAAACTGCAAGGAATCAGACTTTTAATTTTTGAGTTGCAAGCTGTTTTGTATATTATTCAGTATCCCACAATAAAAGACACTATCTATAGCATTTAATTTTCTCATTACCATTTTTTTTATTTCTTTAAAAAAATGTGATGTTGCAAGCTGTTTTGTATATTATTCAGTATCCCACAATAAAAGACACTATCTATAGCATTTAATTTTCTCATTACCATTTTTTTTATTTCTTTAAAAAAATGTGATGTTTTTTTTAAAGCAAAAAAAAGTAAATTTTCATCTGTACATAAATTGTGATAAAATGTTTATATTGACACTCCTGACTTGTGTATAGATGCTATATCTTAATAATCTTATGGTGAGAGTTGGACAAAAGCTGATATCAAACAAAAATTTAATTCATCTATTGATCTGGAAACCAAAAAATGCTTTAACTTTAATAATCTAATCCCAATAATTTAAATGTTCTTTGGTGAAGAAATAAACTTAAGGTGTGAATCTATCAAAAGAATTGAAATGTTGTTTTACAAATAAGACCCTGCCCTATGTATTTCTTGAACTAATTACAACAAACATACTTTGAAATTTGAAAAATGAAGTTTTACCCTGAAAATAAAAGTCTTTATAAAAAACAAAAGTCTTGGGTGTTTGCTCGAGTTAGTTCTGAAGTAAAAGCTATTCCTGGTAGTCCAGCTTGCAGGGAAAGTTCATGAAATATTCCTTTGATTTGCTTACCGGTACTATGCAATCATTTCAAAAAATCCACAAACCAATTTATGTATAACTGGTCAGTGTCAAATATCTTAATGTTTACTGTACATGGGTAGTTTAAATTGAAATTTAATAATAAAACACTTGATAAAATTTTCTTCTTTAAAAACTAGAACATTTTATACAAGTTAAAATTTATTTTAAATATCTCTTGTGGTAAAACTATAAAAAATCATGTTTAAATTCCTTCACGTCCCAAGCTTTGCACACACAAAAAAGAAATATAGTTTACAGGTCATAGCAGAATGAGCATGGTGGCAGAGCGCTCAGCTGGTGTACCGAAGGGCCTGGGTTCAAATTCTGGGGAAGGCTAGGATTTGTTCCTGGGGCTGGAGGGTGTCCCAAATCTACCCAGTTATGATTCGTACCTGACATTAGTTGGGGTAAAGTAAAGGCGGCTGGGCGTTTAATTTCAGGATTTTTTCCAATACATATTAAAACAACGAATAAGATCATAAATATACACAAAGACAGCACTAAATTTACGAACGAAGGCCTACATCTACCGGAAGTTCTGTTTACCCCGGGTTTACTTTTAGATTAAGTTTGGCACTTGTGGAACTCTTTTGCGTCAGTTGGCAATCCAGGGATATCTATGATAAGATTATCAATTATTTAACTTTTGTAATATTCAGAAACGTCCCAACCAGCATGAACCATTTCATAGGTTGTATTTCTTTGTATAATGATTTCTAATAAACTTTGTTACATTTGGTTTAAAATAAAAAATATCACCTTTTAGGCAGAACATTTTTTCTCTACTGTAACTGTAAAATTGTTGAAAAAACTTAAATCAATAAAGATTGACCATTGGTAATCAAAAGCAACAAATTTTGCCCAAGTATTGCATTAGTGACTCATTACTTATAACATTTGTACTGCTGAGAGTTGTGAATAAGATATTTCATTTGACTGGCTAGCCTGATACCAATAAGAAGTAGTAGAAGATAATTGAACATCAGTTACTATTGTAACTGTGAGACATTATTTATGTTGCTTAAATTTACTCTTTACTTTGTTCCTTAAAATTGTTAAAACATTTATATTACAACATATTTAAGTATTTTTTGACAGTAAAGAAAATTAACAATTATGCAAATTAAAAAATATATTTATTGTATGTTAAATTATGTGTAAATAATATGGCACAAAATTAGCACAAATCCTTTTGTAATTTAATTTAAAATCCTAAAAAAAAGTATAGCAGAGCATAAAATTTATGTGTGAATGGTATATTATAAACTGTATAGGAATAAAACACTAAGTTACAAGTTTCATTTCTAATTAGGAACTTAACACAATTTAATTATTATGCAAAATCTCATTTCTGGAACTATGACTATGAGGTATAAGACAAAAGGTGCAAACAAATTGTGCATATAATATAATAGTAATAGAACAACTTGCAAATTGCAGGTCCCAACATTTAAAAAGTTATGTTTATAAAAATTACATGTATAAAAAGAACACAAGGCGTGTATAATAAATAAAACTACAAATTTCTAATTGGTAATAAATGCTAATATGACAAATGCTTCCAACTAGAGTTTTATTTATATCTTAAAGACTGAAAGATATGAAATCTATAATATTGAGCACATATGAAAATTCACATAATTGAAACAGAATATACAATGCAAATAAAGAATGGAGGTGAGTAAGTATATCATAGAATGTGTCTCACCATAAATAAGGTGAATCACCCAGCTTTGTAAATTTGTAGCTAGCACAGAATATAGAAAACTAAGGATGACAATAAGATGACATTAATATTTAACATTACATGAACAAAAGGAAATGATGATAAGATGACATTAATAGTCCACATTACATGAACAAAATGAAATGATGATGATAAGATTACATTAATAGTCCACATTACATGAACAAAAACCAATGATCTGAAATACAACAGAGAAAGAAGAAGAAAAAACACTATCTGATTTTGACAAAATGTCCGTGGTTTTAGTTGCTTTAAAAAAAATATATTTGTAATGCCTTTGTCTGTCTATATAACTATATACAATCAATTACATGAAATTATAGAAACAAAAATCAACCAAATTAAAACCTGCAGAAAAACATTACTAGTGCATTCAAACATTTTTATCTATATAAGTTATACAGGGTTCCTGCTCCAAATCTAGAACTAAATTCCAGGAGCTTTCCAGGAGTTTTTCAGGAGAAAAACCAAAATTTCAGGAGAATACGACACAAAAATCGACAAGCGTAAATGATCAATAAGAACAAAATAGATTCTCAATGGTGAAAAAATATATATTCCTATACATCATAGACAGGAGGAATAATAAAATTCAACAGGTTACAAATGTATTTTAAAAAATAAGTTGAAAAAAATATTTATCATTCACTGTACACACACAAAAATGATAACTGGAATCACATTACATTTCCTAAAACAGTAGAAAATAAAGTAGAAAATATCTGGTCCCGGGGGGGGGGGGGGTGAAGAGAGGGGGGGGGGCAAAAGGGCGGGGTATTCTCAGGACTATGTTAACCGTTCAATGCACCCTGGACTGGTCGTTAAAATTCGTACGCCATTCACCCGTTGGAGTGAGGTGATGGATATCTTAACAGGTACTGGTACAATGAGAATGAGACTGCCTGGACTCCAGTGTGGAAGAGGTGTCACTTTGGGGGGGGGGGGGGGGGGAGCACGGCATTTTATTCCTTGGCCGAGAAGCGATTCTCGCCAGCTGCGCCTAGACCCGAAATTGTCCGCTACAAACAACACAACAACATAAATAGGCCACACTTGTTTTTCAGCCACAACATTTTTATTCATTTCAATTGTAATATTCTGCTCGTTGTCGGCCATATTTTTTTAAATTTAAGTTGTACGAAAACAATATAGTCTAATAGTTGATAAAAACACATAGCCTAGGCCTACAGAGGACATCGCGAACGGCTCGTCTTTTGGTGTTAGGGCTAGGATTAAATCACGCAATATACGCTAAATCACGCAATTAATATAATATATAGGCCTACTGGAATAATTTTTTTTCTATATCATATAAAATAGCGTCTTAAATGTTTACGTTTTCTTGTAAGCTAATAGAAAAAGTAACATTACTGTGCATGTTCATCCAAATGTATTCAAATTAAATGAAATTGGTAAAATGTGTCGGTTCGCAGACTATAGCCTAAGCTTGTTAACTTGTAGTAATTTAAGACTTGCTTTTTTTTTATTTAGGCCTAACGGACGAATGCAGATCTAAGCTTTCGACTAGGCGGACAGTGTTTAGCATTTCGATAAAACCGCGTCTGTTAAAAACTCTACATTGTTTTTCCACATCTGATCGGTCGATTACCGAATTTCAGGACATAGGAGAAATTTGAATTTCAGAAGAATTTAATAAATACAACTTTTTATTTTAGGAGTCTAAGCCTACAGGACCAAGACGGGATGCCATTAATGCATTTCATACTAAACCCAACGCGACAGCTCGCAAAACGAAGAGAGCGAAGGGTGGGGTCTGCTATCGGATGGTAGTTGACACACACAAAAACGTCATAGTCATAGTGCTGCTTACGTTTTTAACTAAAACCGAGACCACTGGCCGAGACTGAGAGGGAGGGGGAATGTTGGATACAAAAAGACAAAAGAATCTGGGAGTGAAAACCAACAGCCAACAGGAAATGATTCATTTTTAAACATAGTATTACGGTAACATACTGTCTAAATAGCGACAAACATTGCGTATCTGTGCAGTCCACTTTTTCTAGCAGACACCAAACTGTGGGAGACTGGGGGAGGGAGCGAAAGAGGAGAAGACAATGCTCGGTACCGTCTTCACGTCTCACAAAGGGATAGGCTTGGTGTAGTTTAACACACGAGAGGTGGGGCTACAACAAAAAAAGCGGAATTTGCTTCCAAGTAGAGTGTAGTAGTGACATGTGTTGGAGAAGAAAAAAAAATTGGGATCAAGGTCATTTTTGCACTATAAAATTTCTAAATTCAACAATTCCAAAACTTTTCTGTAATCTAGATATTAAAATGCATTTGTCCCAAACTTTTTTAAAAAAGCTCAACAATCAAAATTTCAGGAGATTCCAGGAGAAATACTAAAATTTAAGGACTTTTTCAGGAGATTCTTAATTTCAGGAGGATTCCAGGACCTCCTGGAATTCCAGGAGGCCGCGGGAACCCTGGTTATAAGGAAATGTGTATAAGAAATCTTTTATTAAGAGGCCAAATTTTCAATGAGACGTTGTAGGTGGATCATTTAAGCTGTCTAAACAAACCTTTAATAAAACAAAGAGTTCCTTGTAAAATAAATGTTGGGACAACAAAAAATTATTTATGTAATATTTAAAATATAGGACTAATAAATCTAAGACCCACATATTTCATTTAATTGTGCCTTAAGGTTCATTGGGATATGTGCACCATCTAGCAGACAAGATGAAAGATCTAGCAGACAAGATGAAAGATCTAGCAGACAAGATGAAAGAAGTGTTTTTAAAACTTTGTGCTTTGTAAAGTATAACTTGATTATGCATAAAAAATGTGATTAATAATCTATAGCAGTGAGCAGTAGCAGACATTTTCATACATGTTTTTAAAAAAAATGACATGTACTTTGAGTATCTTCCTGATTTTGAAGAGTGCAGCGAATGGGGAAATATAGTTTATGCTTATGTAACAATATCAACACTTAAAATTAAAAGATGATAATAAATGCCCAGGTTTAAAATGCAACTATGAATTCAGTAATTAGTAAAAAAATACTTCCTTTAAAGATTGACATTAAAGTTGACATAAAAAAATCAATAATTATACAAAATGACATTTAACATGAAAGATGATACCTTTTTTTTTATCCTACAAATATACACTGCTTGTACTTATCCTTAATATCAGCTTGAATAAAGAACCTCTAAATAAATAAGAGGGTAAGCTGAGTTAATGCACCGGTGTGTTCTCTGTCAAGGTCTCTTCTTCGAGGCGCAGCTTTTTTGTGGCACTTGCCAAGTGTTCCTTGTTGGCGTTGACAACTTTCAATGGAGACCTCTGGACTTTGTTGGGTGATGTGAAGCACTGCCGACACACAGCCAGGTACTTCTCTGACCCTCCTATAACCTCCACCTGCACGGAAAGAAAATTTAATGTAGAAATGGTAATCATGTCAGACCAAATTGATTAGTAGGCCCGGTGAAGCAGCATTCACCAGTTTATGTGGCTACTGCATACTACATCGTGTGGCCACGGCATACTACATCGTGTCGCCAACACAATGTCCAGTCGCCTTTACTTTACCCTAACTAATGTCAAGTACCTAGGGACTAAAATATTTTTCAAACAAAGATGTTTGTCAATAAGTAAGTTAAGTAAGGCACAGAAAGGTGAATTTTTTAAATATATTTTTCAGTTCAATAGATTTCTTTATTATATTTAATACATTCACAAAAGTAATTCAAATGTCCCCTATAGTTAAGCAAATTATGTTACCAATGTTGCACCCTGGGAACTATTCAAAACTTCTAAAGATGATAATTATAATGTTTAGGTGTTTTTAGTCATGAATGTTTAATTTTAAAAACTGAAATTTTTTTATACTTGTGTTTTAAAATTTTTTTATTTTTTTTTGCGTTAAACAAAATCTTGTCAACGATAATGCATATATATAATAAACAAACTCTAGACTTACTTCTGTTTCTAGACCTTTTCTTTTTGTAAATGAAGCCTCATTGTAACAGTTCATACAAACAGCTGTCAGTTTTAAAACATGCTCAGCTAGTGGAACTAAATTCAGGATATCTCCAAAACCCTGTAAAAACAAAAAAAAAACACAAGACCTTCCAAATGTGGTTAAATATTTTCAGTAAACTCTACAATGCTGTGAATGAAATGTCTGCTAAGTTAAAATTTCATGTCTTTCTTTAACAAAACCGTACCTTTTTCTGGAAAGTTCCGTCCAGAGCTGCCACAATCACCATTTTACCTTGATTGGCTAATTTGTCACAGAAATTAACAATATCTGGGAACTAACAAGAAAATTAGAAATTAACAATATCTGGGAACTAACAAGAAAATAAATATTCTATTAATTTAGACAAGTTGTTTAGTTTTAATTTTTTTTTATATTAAAGTAATAAAAAGAAGCTTAACAACTTGTTAAACAACTCACAAACTGGCCTTCGTCGATGCCGATGACATCATGTTTCAATGCTTCAGACTGAAGATCCGATAAGGTTTCTGCTGACACTGCTGCCAAAGTTTGTCTATAAAAAGTTTGACCAGTGATAAAATATAAAAACTTGATATTACAAACACTTTCATAGAAAAGAAATGCATAATATATAATCAGTATACAAAAGTTAAAATATAATATATTTTAAAAATCAACTTATTAAAATATGAACAAAACTTGTGTATTGTACTTTGAAGCAATGAGAATAACTTAAACAGAGAAGCTTCTCCGTTCTTACTCTTAATCTCATGTTGAAAAGATGTGTTAAATATTTAGTATTTGCTCATTTACCTGTCATGAGTAGAAATCCCATTCATATCATAGCGAATATCTTTGGCATACTTAATAATTAGACAACGATAGTTTGCAATTTGATATCTCTTCATTCTCCTCATCAGTTCTGTCCTAGAGTTTTTTAAAGAAAATTATGAAACAGATTGAATATACTGTATATATATATATATATACATAGCTTGAATAAAAACCAATAATTAGTGCAGTAAACCATACAGAATAGAGAAAAGAGTTTTTTAAACCATTGTAACCGTGATTCTGATTCAGCTTAGCTAACGTATAAATAAATTAGCGTGGATAAAGATTCTAAGCAAGCTGATAATGTGGCCATAAGTATGTTATTAAATGCCTTAATAAATTTGGACTATATTATAATACATGTAATTATATATTATAATAATAATACATATTCGTACTATATAATTCAATATTCATTCAACCTTTTAAAAATGTCATATTACTGCGGCCAATAATCAGAATGAGAATTCTGAGACATGATTATTAGACTAAGGAAGAGAAATATTAATATTCCAATCCAAATTGATGCAATCAATGATTTTAGCTTTAAATTTTTCTTCAAAGTCAAGACCAAAAAACATGCTGTAGACAAATTGTCATCTTTATTAATGACCAGTTTAGAAAAAGACAAAGTGAATCCAGTGGCATAGTAAAGAAGGTTTCTACCAGGGTGGTTTACCTTAGAAAGCACTACTAGTAGGCCTACTAGACACAGCACTACAGCTAATGTCATTAAATGTGAGAGGCCATGTTAAAGTTTTGTTACAATTCAATTATTTATTATATTACGCCAGTGAGTCCTGGATATTAAAAGCAGAATAAGAAAGAAGTAAAGAAGGATACAGGCAGTGAAGATGAAATGATACACCTACAGAAACCACACCAGAAACAAAGAAGTATGAGCCATATACTGGTAGTTGATATAGTTTGTCAGGCCATTTGGTTCCATGAAGACATTCTGGAAATAGCAATGAGCTGATAGTGAAAACACACTAACTGGAATCCGGATGAGAATTGTATGTCCTTGTAAGCTATGTAATAACAAGAATACAAGGCCCTCCCTGCATAGCACAATAATAGGAGGGAGAAAACATGTATAACAATATCCCCAGATTTTCCATGAGTGGGATACCCAGGAGGGGAACCTGGGGATGAATAGTATCCAGTATTTAGTGTCTGTAAGGGCTCCAGCCACCCTAACTGTCCATGATGAGGAAAAAACTCAATTCTTTTGTTATTGGTTTGTGCAGCTTTAGTTTAAAGTGGCATTAGAATCTTTCAAGGATCAACTTTTCAAATTATTTTGTATTTATCTTCTCTTATATTATCTCTTTTAAATATATAGCCTATGCTACAGATTCTCCTTCTTAGCTTCTATAAAATTTAGTTCTAGACTGACTATACTACACAGAAGATTTTTGCATGGTTTGAGTCCAGTTTGGCATTATTAGTTTTTGTAATGGTTTTCTTGTTTTTTTTCAAGTAACCCATTCTATGCCTGGATGCCACTAAGAAAGAAAGAGAAATTTTAACTTGTATTATAATATGCATTTGTTCTTATATATAGAATTAGTGCAAAATTGTTTTCTAACCACTTACGTTTTTCCTGAAAACATTGGTCCAAATATTATCTGGAAAAAAAAAAGAACACTAGTGATTGTTTAATATTAATGTAGGCTAAAGAACTAATCACAAAAAGACTTACATGGTCGACACTGATGCAGAAGCCTAAGGTTAGTCAAGTCATCTACATTTCTACATAGTAGTTAGTAATAGTAGCAGGCAATTTAACACAGCTAACTAATAGTAACTAGTTAACTGGTCAAAAGCCATGGCCATAGGGCCTAGCCAATCAATATTGTTGTGATGCCAAACAAAGCTATGATTAATGATTATAATAATGTATTTTCATTTTTTAAAAAAGCAAGTCCTTATATGAATAGGTATATATTATATAAATATAATATACATAAAATAGACACTTGCCTTAGCCTTAATAAACTTAATAAAGTAGACAATACAGGCTAACAGGGTGCTGTTAATGTCAAAAAGTCACCCAATTGTCCTTGTATAGGACCTAGGGTTGCCAGACGTCTGGTAAAAGGAACACACCTAGACTAAATGGCATCTCTCCGGCATCAAAGATAAAAACCTTTAAAATGTCTGTCTTTTGTAATACATATTATATATAGGAATATAGGCCTATATCATACTATATGTTTTAAATTTATTGGCCTACAGTTAAAAATATATTTTAACATGCCACATGCATTATTTTTAAATAGAATCATTGAATTGGATAAAGAGTAGGCCTATAATTTTAAAATACAAGTGGTCATTTGTGACCCTCCAAAACAAAATGAGTAGCTTCTAACCTGATGGCCATTTTGAGATTTGTATCTTTTCTTATATATCTTTTAATTCTGAGTCCTGATTTTTAGAAAAATTGATTTTACTTAATATATTTTTCGGGCTAAGAATTTCCTTAGCAACCGTTTATGGATTTTGATGACATTAGGCAAACTTATTCAACCCTTTATACGCAAGATATATGGCATATTTGAAAGGAAAATGTTTAATACTTTTTTTGTTATGCGTAAAAAACGAAAAGAAAAAATGTAGGTTTGAATTTTTAAAATATTATTAAGGTGTATTAGTAGCAGTATTAGGTACCACAAACTGATTTTTCAAAATGGTCTTACAGCTTTCTTTTTGATGATTTAAGGAGATCTAATGATTCTAAGAATGTGGATACCAAATTCATTCATATATCGTCAATAGTAATTTAAATGATTTTTTTTTAAATCTTGATATTTTGATTTTTTTTAAACACAGTATAAAGTACCATTTTTGCAAAGCCATATCTAGAAGTAAATGACTTAAACACAATCACTTGCACTCATTACAATCTCATATACATAGAGAACAAAATCAATTTTTTTCATGGGTTAAAAATGTTACATTTTAAAAATTTATTGAAATGAAAATGGTGTTTTGTCACGTTTTGAAATCCTTCCAAAAGGAGGTAAAATGCACAATTTACTGAATTTTAAAAAAATCACAAAAAAATAAACAATTAACTTAGACACATAAAAATTGCATCAAAGTGTTGGTGAACTTTAGCTTATTGTACTTATACCAGGGTTCGTACAGAAAAATTGCCTAAAAATTCCAGGAGTTTTCCAGGAGTGTTCCAGAAGTTTTTCAGGAGTAAATTTTTTGAAAAGCCAAGCTGAGCTCTTTAAAAAAAAACAGACACCTCGCAACACAGCTTTTTGTTTTGTTTTACGACATTATGGGGACTTATATAGCATCCCAAGTTTGGATAAAAAAAAACAAGATCTAGTAAAAAAAAAATGGCATCACTGGTGTCATCAACGTATGCGCGAGGAAATAAAAAGTGGCAAAGAGGGTTAACTCCAATAGGGCTTTCTGGAAAAGTGAAAGTACAATCTAAGAGCAGTGATTACGATTTTTTTAAATAATTAATCTCCCTCGAAAAATAAGGAGTTTTTAGTATTTTCCCAGGACTAAATGCAGTTTTTCCAGGAGTTTTAAGGTCCTGGAACACAACTTTTTGTTTTCCAGGAGATTCAAGGAGTTTCCAGGAGCTGTACAGACCCTGTTATACATACAGTTAGTGTACATACGATATAAATATATTAAAAACAAGTAAGATTTGAAAATAGCAGGGGTTAACAAAAATATTTAAAAAATCACCAAAAATTAACTATCACAACTACATTTAAGTTTAAGATATATACATCAAAATGCAAGATATATATTACTACAAACATTTAAATAGGACTTGTGCTGATTACAGAACTATTTATAGTAAAAAGATTGTTTAAACCGTTACAGGTTTAATGCACAACAATAATAATTTTTTTTTCAAAAAGACAAGTTAGTATTTCTACTATTATAGATGGTATATTTGGTGTCAAGCAGACGTAACATAGACATAAGTAGGTAAAAAAAGACTATTTAAAAATGCTGAATACTGAATATAAAAAATTACACCCAAAGTGAATAATATGTTTTCAAAGAAGATTTATGAACGTAAAACAGTAATTATTAATAAAGTACAAGTACCAGGTTTGCAACTGTCCCAATTCTTACTCAACTGCATCAATATAATCAAATATTAGTAATAACAAATTAAATAACTTATTTGTCAAAGTATGCCAACATCAAAAATAATATCAAGTTCTGTAATGCCAGCCAAAGCTGCAGCTGTTTTTGACTTTTGAACCATGTCATTGTAGAGCCTCTTCTCTTCCTCTACAGTCAGCAGGTGTGCCATTTGGTTGCCCAAAACCACCATTCTTTCATCTTCAACCATATTCACTGAGCGTCAAATTCTTTCATTGTTTTGCTTGCACTGCCAACATAGATCTGCCATAGGCTTTCCAACTACAATGAAAGGTACATACTGCTTCCAAAGAATAAAAAAGGAGGACTTTCCAACATATTGCTGACCTGAAATAAATATTGTAATATAACTTTATGATTTACTATTTTACTGGGAAAATTCATAAAGCAAAAAAAAATAATTAAAAAGGATATCTAGTAGAGTAAAAAAAAACAAAAAGAACTTGTGGTTATCCATTCAAAATTTCTAAGAGATATAATATTTGAAATCACTCTAAATTATACATAGTGTCAAAGTGGTTGTTAGATATAATTGAAAGTTAATAGTACCTCTTGCAACAGCCAAATTTCTATAATGTCGCCATATAGCTGCTTTAGTTTGTGAAGAAGGCAGGATCTTGACATCACTTCTGAAGCCAGGAATGCGACCAGGTAGAACTAGGGCATGGTCCTCTGCAAAGTTCCGCAGGAATGTAACAACCTGGTCAACATCGTCAGGTTTTAAAGCATGCTTATTAAACCTTCTACCACCCTACTTCTGTTCCGGAATACTGCCTGTATCCCTCCAGGTCCTGAATCTTTTCTGGACATTGGTCAGTTTGTTTTGGCTAATT
Organism: Anisus vortex; assembly: GCA_949126835.1. Taxonomy (NCBI): domain Eukaryota; kingdom Metazoa; phylum Mollusca; class Gastropoda; family Planorbidae; genus Anisus; species Anisus vortex. The sequence continues at coordinate 4,243,998 of OX421494.1, forward strand.
CTGAAACATTAAAAATACATTAAAATTAAAAAAAACATTGAATTAATAATGATATTTTACTACTTGGTTTCCAAAATGTTTTTAACTTTAAATCATATATGTGCATATATATGTTTTACTTTTTGAGCATCACAGTTAAAACAAATATCAATCATCCATATCACTTACCCATATATACACTTGAATGCCTCCCTGCAAACATTCTTGCCATTGACTGTGTAGGTGACCAATGTGTTCTCTCCAACTTTCTTACTTTTCGTCAACAAGGCTTATCAATTGTCAAAACACTGCTATTTATAGAGCTACCAGTCAGTATGCTTATAAATATCATGTCCTTTTCAGCTGAAGAGATAGAATAGAAACTTTCAATAGTCTTTAAATAAGATAGCTTACATCTGTTTATTCTATGACATTTAATATATAGGCAACTGCACATAAGCCTAAAGTCTAGCTCTAAATAATTCATTTAGTATTAGTAACTGTTTTAATAGTAGTATAAGCATAGTGATTATGCATATAAGTGATTATGTAAGTATAAGACTAGTAAATTAAATAATTGCCTAAATTAGCAAATTTTTTTATTGTTTAATATTTAGTTATAGTTATAAGTGTTAGCATGATCAATTGCATAGGTCTAGCCCCAAAAAGTTATGAATAACACTTAAAGGCTGAATAATATATTTACCTTCTGTTAATTCCAGCATGTTCAGCCTTCACCCTAAAATATCATCAGCTGTGAACTGTCCAATGCACCCTTTTTTTTATTGAGGTTGAGGCAGAGCTATGCGATGAATTTATTGAGCACCGGCAATCAAAAGATGCCAACTTATTCTTTTCTTCCTCCGGCTGCATAACGCCACTATAGCTTTCATTGTTTATAGAAACATCTTCGATCAAAGGTGGGTCGTTTTCTTCTTCATCACTAGTGGATCCAAGTTGATCAAGTGTACACAGAGCATATGCATTTTCTTTTCTTCTTCGTCACTTGCTTCAGACTCACCACTAGAGTTAGATATGTCAGTGTCATCCAATGCTGGTGTTGTAAAATACTCCTGTATAATATTTATTGTACTAATTAATTGTATAATAGTTGGCTGAAGGTCATAGGAAGACAGGGCGCCCGAAACTGCGCTTCAAAGACCTCTGCAAAAGGGACTTGATCCAGAGCTCCATCGACCCCGACACATGGGAATGTCAAGCTGTTGACCGCCCCACCTGGAGGCTCGCGGTTAGGCATGGCACATCGTGTGCAGAAAGTGGGCAAAATGAGACTGCCATCCTGAAAAGAGTTAGGCGGAAACACCAGCTACAACAGCCATCTACCTTAAAATGCCTCAAGTGCGGCAGTGATTGCCACTCCCGGGTTGGCCTACACAGCCATTCTCGGCGGCGCAGTGTGATACCTCACCCATGAAGCTACACAATCGTCTCTCGAGATGGACGGATGCCTACGACGAATATTTTCAACACTTTCCAAATCTTTTTCATCATTAATATTTGCATTTCTTGCAGAATTAAGTGCTTAAGCGATAGTAGTTTCTTTCGTAATTGAGGCAGCCATGTTGAAAAGTTACGCATAAACACTCGCTGGGTTTGGTTAGAAAAAGATTGAAAAAACGGCTTTCCCTTCCTAGTGACAGCATTATTTACATTATTTTCCGAAAACACCTTTTTTAATTTAAGCCTTTTGGTTGGTTGATATTTTTAAAGCATAGGTTTGCCTGTACGTTAGACAATAATAAAAGGGAGAAATGTCTTTCCAATGATGCCAAACATGGCGAATTAGCTCAAAAGGATTTAGGAAGAAAGGAGCGTTAAAAAAATTATGCTCGATTTTTCGCAGATTTCACATCTCACATGAAAATCTTACAGGGTATTACCGGTATTTTTTTAAGAAGTTATAATTTTAATTTAAAAAAAAAAAAAAATTACAGATGTGTGCAGAAATGAATAAATAATTAGAAATAGGCCTAATCGAAATCCCAAAAATGCCAAAATCGATCCTTTTCACCCCAAACAAATATTTTTGACTCTAGCTCAAAATAAGGTGAGAGGCAGAGAGGCGACTCATTTTGTTGTGGAGGGTCACATTTGATTTGTGAAGAATAGATTGAACAGTTTTTAGAAAGACTTTTGCATGAGTATGACTATGAGCTGTAGAGTAGCCTCAGTAATCAGTAGCACTGCATAGTCTAAAGTTCTTTTTTCAAAGTTGCCCAGCCCAAATGGCAAATGCAAGATGCTTATAATCACTTTTACTATCACTATACTATCACTTCAACTTCACTCAGCCTACATTGAATAGGCCTATATTTATACTATTGAAATGAATGCCTATTTATTACATAAGATTTACGAATGTTTATCTTATCTTATATATATTACAGACGCTCCATCATCATGATCATTCTGGCCCGAATCCTGGGTCATCCATCCATGATCATGAATCAATTACTATGCATGATGATGATGATCCATGATGACCATGATTGGCATGATCCATGTTTCTAAGACTAGGCCTACCTAGATTCTTGGTTGGTTTACCATAATGCCATACAATACCTGTATTTGTCCAGAAGATCTGTTTTGTAAAGGGACGTGATGGTCAAATCTTGAAGACATTTTTAATTTATAGTGTGTGTTTTCTGCAAAACTGAAAAAGCTACAAATGTGTTTACAATTATTACAATGAAAATAAATATAATTGGCGCCAATCAGTGATACCGGCGGATACCGCTCTAAAATTTCAGAAAAGCCAAGTTGAGCTCCTAAAAAAATACCAAGAAAAGCCAAGTTTTCATTTTAAAAAAATAGTCTCTGTGACCTATTTTGTGCCCCCCCCCCCCCCTTCCCCATTTTTTTTCAACTTCATCGCCAATGTGTGTGCATCGCCTCCCCCCTTCCACCACACTTTTTTTCCCCCCAAAACCACGAACTTAAAAAAAATTGCGTATTATTTTTTATTACTTTTTTCTTCCAAATTTAAATTGTAATCAGATCAATGATCTGTTTATTACCTTTCAACTTTTGAAACATAAAAAAAAAAAGTTTTCGAATCGTTTAGGGTGAAATCATGCACAAGTGCCATAATGTGCAGCCAGTCTTCAAGATAGGGGATAGAAGCCAGCCAGCCAACTACAAGCCAATCTCACTGACTTGTGAGAGCTCCAAGCCGACCAAGCTTCTTGAACATTTAGTCAGATCAGGGATCTCGAGCCACCTGGATAGGAACAACATTGTTACTGATGCCCAACACTGGCCAAATTGACATCATCCTATTGGATTTTTCCAAGGCCTTTGATAAGGTCTCTCACCAACGTCTCATACTACAGAATAAGAGGTAGTCTAAACGGTGGATTGAAAACTTCCTTTTCGGCCGCACTAAACGGGTCGTAGTGGAGGGTGAGAGCTCCTGCTTTGGTCCGGTCATGTCTGGAGTTCCTCAGGGTTCGGTGCTGGGGCCAAAACTGTTCTTGATCAACATCAATGATCTGGGAGACGGGATCCACGCCAGAGTTCGACTTTTTGCAGATGATACCATCCTGTATTCTCACATCGTGAGCCCTAATGATGCTTTATATCTACAGGGCGAGCTCAATAAGTTGAAGACCTGGGAATCGAAATGGCAAAAGTCGTTCAACATTGATAAGTGCAACCTCCTCTCTGTTTCAAGAAAGAGGACTAGCAGGATCCTCACCAGCTATACCTTGCATGGTTTCACTCTTGAGAGGGTATCAGATGGAGAGGACCCAACGTCGAGGGGCACGTCGTATCTTACAGGACTACGACTTTAAAACAAGCGCAACTGCCTTGGTGGCCAAACTCCAACTGGAGCCCCTACTACACCACAGAGCGATAAACAAAGTCACCACTATTTACAAGATCGTGAACAACCACGTGGAAATGTCCACGCAGCCAGGTCGAATCCAACGGGTGTCCCACTCTACCCGAGACCATCAGCTCAAGCTGTATGTCCCACATGCACGCACCAACGTCTACAAATATTCTTTTTTTTCCGTCAGCCATTAGGCTGTGAAACACCCTTGACCAGGCCTCCATCACTGCCCCTACTGTGCCGGCTTTTAAATCGTCACTGAAGGGCTGGCTTAAAAACCTAAAGTGACACCCTGTCATCTGTTTATAATTGTTGTTTGTGGTGTTTTTTTATTTTATGTTTAGTTATATTGTGGACTCTTTCCTCGGTCCTAACGGGGTCTCCACAGTAACATGAAGAAGAAGAAGTGCAGAAAAAGCCTGACATATGATTATAATTATCTCTCCCCAAACCGTGCATTATTTTTCCTTTCGCAAAATTGTGCACACACCCACACCTTTATATGCCTACTATTTGCTAACCCTTTGTAATTATATCATTCACAGCCTTACAGGCATATTGAAAAAACTTCTTTATATGCCTACTATTTGCTAACCCTTTGTAATTATATCATTCACAGCCTTACAGGCATATTGAAAAAACTTCTTTATGTGTCTACTATTTGCTAACCCTTTGTAATTATATCATTCACAGCCTTACAGGCATATTGAAAAAACTTCTTTATGTGTCTACTATTTGCTAACCCTTTGTAATTATATCATTCACAGCCTTACAGGCATATTGAAAAAACTTCTTTATGTGTCTACTATTTGCTAACCCTTTGTAATTATATCATTCACAGCCTTACAGGCATATTGAAAAAACTTCTTTATGTGTCTACTATTTGCTAACCCTTTGTAATTATATCATTCACAGCCTTACAGGCATATTGAAAAAACTTCTTTATGTGTCTACTATTTGCTAACCCTTTGTAATTATATCATTCACAGCCTTACAGGCATATTGAAAAAACTTCTTTATGTGTCTACTATTTGCTAACCCTTTGTAATTATATCATTCACAGCCTTACAGGCATATTGAAAAAACTTCTTTATGTGTCTACTATTTGCTAACCCTTTGTAATTATATCATTCACAGCCTTACAGGCATATTGAAAAAACTTCTTTATGTGTCTACTATTTGCTAACCCTTTGTAATTATATCATTCACAGCCTTACAGGCATATTGAAAAAACTTCTTTATGTGTCTACTATTTGCTAACCCTTTGTAATTATATCATTCACAGCCTTACAGGCATATTGAAAAAACTTCTTTATGTGTCTACTATTTGCTAACCCTTTGTAATTATATCATTCACAGCCTTACAGGCATATTGAAAAAACTTCTTTATGTGTCTACTATTTGCTAACCCTTTGTAATTATATCATTCACAGCCTTACAGGCATATTGAAAAAACTTCTTTATGTGTCTACTATTTGCTAACCCTTTGTAATTATATCATTCACAGCCTTACAGGCATATTGAAAAAACTTCTTTATGTGTCTACTATTTGCTAACCCTTTGTAATTATATCATTCACAGCCTTACAGGCATATTGAAAAAACTTCTTTATGTGTCTACTATTTGCTAACCCTTTGTAATTATATCATTCACAGCCTTACAGGCATATTGAAAAAACTTCTTTATGTGTCTACTATTTGCTAACCCTTTGTAATTATATCATTCACAGCCTTACAGGCATATTGAAAAAACTTCTTTATGTGTCTACTATTTGCTAACCCTTTGTAATTATATCATTCACAGCCTTACAGGCATATTGAAAAAACTTCTTTATGTGTCTACTATTTGCTAACCCTTTGTAATTATATCATTCACAGCCTTACAGGCATATTGAAAAAACTTCTTTATGTGTCTACTATTTGCTAACCCTTTGTAATTATATCATTCACAGCCTTACAGGCATATTGAAAAAACTTCTTTATGTGTCTACTATTTGCTAACCCTTTGTAATTATATCATTCACAGCCTTACAGGCATATTGAAAAAACTTCTTTATGTGTCTACTATTTGCTAACCCTTTGTAATTATATCATTCACAGCCTTACAGGCATATTGAAAAAACTTCTTTATGTGTCTACTATTTGCTAACCCTTTGTAATTATATCATTCACAGCCTTACAGGCATATTGAAAAAACTTCTTTATGTGTCTACTATTTGCTAACCCTTTGTAATTATATCATTCACAGCCTTACAGGCATATTGAAAAAACTTCTTTATGTGTCTACTATTTGCTAACCCTTTGTAATTATATCATTCACAGCCTTACAGGCATATTGAAAAAACTTCTTTATGTGTCTACTATTTGCTAACCCTTTGTAATTATATCATTCACAGCCTTACAGGCATATTGAAAAAACTTCTTTATGTGTCTACTATTTGCTAACCCTTTGTAATTATATCATTCACAGCCTTACAGGCATATTGAAAAAACTTCTTTATGTGTCTACTATTTGCTAACCCTTTGTAATTATATCATTCACAGCCTTACAGGCATATTGAAAAAACTTCTTTATGTGTCTACTATTTGCTAACCCTTTGTAATTATATCATTCACAGCCTTACAGGCATATTGAAAAAACTTCTTTATGTGTCTACTATTTGCTAACCCTTTGTAATTATATCATTCACAGCCTTACAGGCATATTGAAAAAACTTCTTTATGTGTCTACTATTTGCTAACCCTTTGTAATTATATCATTCACAGCCTTACAGGCATATTGAAAAAACTTCTTTATGTGTCTACTATTTGCTAACCCTTTGTAATTATATCATTCACAGCCTTACAGGCATATTGAAAAAACTTCTTTATGTGTCTACTATTTGCTAACCCTTTGTAATTATATCATTCACAGCCTTACAGGCATATTGAAAAAACTTCTTTATGTGTCTACTATTTGCTAACCCTTTGTAATTATATCATTCACAGCCTTACAGGCATATTGAAAAAACTTCTTTATGTGTCTACTATTTGCTAACCCTTTGTAATTATATCATTCACAGCCTTACAGGCATATTGAAAAAACTTCTTTATGTGTCTACTATTTGCTAACCCTTTGTAATTATATCATTCACAGCCTTACAGGCATATTGAAAAAACTTCTTTATGTGTCTACTATTTGCTAACCCTTTGTAATTATATCATTCACAGCCTTACAGGCATATTGAAAAAACTTCTTTATGTGTCTACTATTTGCTAACCCTTTGTAATTATATCATTCACAGCCTTACAGGCATATTGAAAAAACTTCTTTATGTGTCTACTATTTGCTAACCCTTTGTAATTATATCATTCACAGCCTTACAGGCATATTGAAAAAACTTCTTTATGTGTCTACTATTTGCTAACCCTTTGTAATTATATCATTCACAGCCTTACAGGCATATTGAAAAAACTTCTTTATGTGTCTACTATTTGCTAACCCTTTGTAATTATATCATTCACAGCCTTACAGGCATATTGAAAAAACTTCTTTATGTGTCTACTATTTGCTAACCCTTTGTAATTATATCATTCACAGCCTTACAGGCATATTGAAAAAACTTCTTTATGTGTCTACTATTTGCTAACCCTTTGTAATTATATCATTCACAGCCTTACAGGCATATTGAAAAAACTTCTTTATGTGTCTACTATTTGCTAACCCTTTGTAATTATATCATTCACAGCCTTACAGGCATATTGAAAAAACTTCTTTATGTGTCTACTATTTGCTAACCCTTTGTAATTATATCATTCACAGCCTTACAGGCATATTGAAAAAACTTCTTTATGTGTCTACTATTTGCTAACCCTTTGTAATTATATCATTCACAGCCTTACAGGCATATTGAAAAAACTTCTTTATGTGTCTACTATTTGCTAACCCTTTGTAATTATATCATTCACAGCCTTACAGGCATATTGAAAAAACTTCTTTATGTGTCTACTATTTGCTAACCCTTTGTAATTATATCATTCACAGCCTTACAGGCATATTGAAAAAACTTCTTTATGTGTCTACTATTTGCTAACCCTTTGTAATTATATCATTCACAGCCTTACAGGCATATTGAAAAAACTTCTTTATGTGTCTACTATTTGCTAACCCTTTGTAATTATATCATTCACAGCCTTACAGGCATATTGAAAAAACTTCTTTATGTGTCTACTATTTGCTAACCCTTTGTAATTATATCATTCACAGCCTTACAGGCATATTGAAAAAACTTCTTTATGTGTCTACTATTTGCTAACCCTTTGTAATTATATCATTCACAGCCTTACAGGCATATTGAAAAAACTTCTTTATGTGTCTACTATTTGCTAACCCTTTGTAATTATATCATTCACAGCCTTACAGGCATATTGAAAAAACTTCTTTATGTGTCTACTATTTGCTAACCCTTTGTAATTATATCATTCACAGCCTTACAGGCATATTGAAAAAACTTCTTTATGTGTCTACTATTTGCTAACCCTTTGTAATTATATCATTCACAGCCTTACAGGCATATTGAAAAAACTTCTTTATGTGTCTACTATTTGCTAACCCTTTGTAATTATATCATTCACAGCCTTACAGGCATATTGAAAAAACTTCTTTATGTGTCTACTATTTGCTAACCCTTTGTAATTATATCATTCACAGCCTTACAGGCATATTGAAAAAACTTCTTTATGTGTCTACTATTTGCTAACCCTTTGTAATTATATCATTCACAGCCTTACAGGCATATTGAAAAAACTTCTTTATGTGTCTACTATTTGCTAACCCTTTGTAATTATATCATTCACAGCCTTACAGGCATATTGAAAAAACTTCTTTATGTGTCTACTATTTGCTAACCCTTTGTAATTATATCATTCACAGCCTTACAGGCATATTGAAAAAACTTCTTTATGTGTCTACTATTTGCTAACCCTTTGTAATTATATCATTCACAGCCTTACAGGCATATTGAAAAAACTTCTTTATGTGTCTACTATTTGCTAACCCTTTGTAATTATATCATTCACAGCCTTACAGGCATATTGAAAAAACTTCTTTATGTGTCTACTATTTGCTAACCCTTTGTAATTATATCATTCACAGCCTTACAGGCATATTGAAAAAACTTCTTTATGTGTCTACTATTTGCTAACCCTTTGTAATTATATCATTCACAGCCTTACAGGCATATTGAAAAAACTTCTTTATGTGTCTACTATTTGCTAACCCTTTGTAATTATATCATTCACAGCCTTACAGGCATATTGAAAAAACTTCTTTATGTGTCTACTATTTGCTAACCCTTTGTAATTATATCATTCACAGCCTTACAGGCATATTGAAAAAACTTCTTTATGTGTCTACTATTTGCTAACCCTTTGTAATTATATCATTCACAGCCTTACAGGCATATTGAAAAAACTTCTTTATGTGTCTACTATTTGCTAACCCTTTGTAATTATATCATTCACAGCCTTACAGGCATATTGAAAAAACTTCTTTATGTGTCTACTATTTGCTAACCCTTTGTAATTATATCATTCACAGCCTTACAGGCATATTGAAAAAACTTCTTTATGTGTCTACTATTTGCTAACCCTTTGTAATTATATCATTCACAGCCTTACAGGCATATTGAAAAAACTTCTTTATGTGTCTACTATTTGCTAACCCTTTGTAATTATATCATTCACAGCCTTACAGGCATATTGAAAAAACTTCTTTATGTGTCTACTATTTGCTAACCCTTTGTAATTATATCATTCACAGCCTTACAGGCATATTGAAAAAACTTCTTTATGTGTCTACTATTTGCTAACCCTTTGTAATTATATCATTCACAGCCTTACAGGCATATTGAAAAAACTTCTTTATGTGTCTACTATTTGCTAACCCTTTGTAATTATATCATTCACAGCCTTACAGGCATATTGAAAAAACTTCTTTATGTGTCTACTATTTGCTAACCCTTTGTAATTATATCATTCACAGCCTTACAGGCATATTGAAAAAACTTCTTTATGTGTCTACTATTTGCTAACCCTTTGTAATTATATCATTCACAGCCTTACAGGCATATTGAAAAAACTTCTTTATGTGTCTACTATTTGCTAACCCTTTGTAATTATATCATTCACAGCCTTACAGGCATATTGAAAAAACTTCTTTATGTGTCTACTATTTGCTAACCCTTTGTAATTATATCATTCACAGCCTTACAGGCATATTGAAAAAACTTCTTTATGTGTCTACTATTTGCTAACCCTTTGTAATTATATCATTCACAGCCTTACAGGCATATTGAAAAAACTTCTTTATGTGTCTACTATTTGCTAACCCTTTGTAATTATATCATTCACAGCCTTACAGGCATATTGAAAAAACTTCTTTATGTGTCTACTATTTGCTAACCCTTTGTAATTATATCATTCACAGCCTTACAGGCATATTGAAAAAACTTCTTTATGTGTCTACTATTTGCTAACCCTTTGTAATTATATCATTCACAGCCTTACAGGCATATTGAAAAAACTTCTTTATGTGTCTACTATTTGCTAACCCTTTGTAATTATATCATTCACAGCCTTACAGGCATATTGAAAAAACTTCTTTATGTGTCTACTATTTGCTAACCCTTTGTAATTATATCATTCACAGCCTTACAGGCATATTGAAAAAACTTCTTTATGTGTCTACTATTTGCTAACCCTTTGTAATTATATCATTCACAGCCTTACAGGCATATTGAAAAAACTTCTTTATGTGTCTACTATTTGCTAACCCTTTGTAATTATATCATTCACAGCCTTACAGGCATATTGAAAAAACTTCTTTATGTGTCTACTATTTGCTAACCCTTTGTAATTATATCATTCACAGCCTTACAGGCATATTGAAAAAACTTCTTTTTGTGTCTACTATTTGCTAACCCTTTGTAATTATATCATTCACAGCCTTACAGGCATATTGAAAAAACTTCTTTATGTGTCTACTATTTGCTAACCCTTTGTAATTATATCATTCACAGCCTTACAGGCATATTGAAAAAACTTCTTTATGTGTCTACTATTTGCTAACCCTTTGTAATTATATCATTCACAGCCTTACAGGCATATTGAAAAAACTTCTTTATGTGTCTACTATTTGCTAACCCTTTGTAATTATATCATTCACAGCCTTACAGGCATATTGAAAAAACTTCTTTATGTGTCTACTATTTGCTAACCCTTTGTAATTATATCATTCACAGCCTTACAGGCATATTGAAAAAACTTCTTTATGTGTCTACTATTTGCTAACCCTTTGTAATTATATCATTCACAGCCTTACAGGCATATTGAAAAAACTTCTTTATGTGTCTACTATTTGCTAACCCTTTGTAATTATATCATTCACAGCCTTACAGGCATATTGAAAAAACTTCTTTATGTGTCTACTATTTGCTAACCCTTTGTAATTATATCATTCACAGCCTTACAGGCATATTGAAAAAACTTCTTTATGTGTCTACTATTTGCTAACCCTTTGTAATTATATCATTCACAGCCTTACAGGCATATTGAAAAAACTTCTTTATGTGTCTACTATTTGCTAACCCTTTGTAATTATATCATTCACAGCCTTACAGGCATATTGAAAAAACTTCTTTATGTGTCTACTATTTGCTAACCCTTTGTAATTATATCATTCACAGCCTTACAGGCATATTGAAAAAACTTCTTTATGTGTCTACTATTTGCTAACCCTTTGTAATTATATCATTCACAGCCTTACAGGCATATTGAAAAAACTTAATCAAGTACAGTTTTTAATTTTAATATAACTTTTCCTCCGCTTCAGCTGTGCAAGACACAGATGGCTGGAGGTCAAGAACAAAATAAATGAAGAACTGTACGCTCTGTTCGAGGATCCAACGGTGGCTGAGATAAAGAAGGGCAGACTGAGGTGGGCAGGCCACTTGGAAAGAATGACTGACGGCAGAGCAGCCAAAACAGTACATCACCAGAGACCAAGAGGAAAGAGGCTTAAAGTCAGACCAAGACAAAGATGGCTCGAAGCTATTGAGTCAGATCTACAAAATCTTGTGTGCGGGCTTGGCGAAGGAAGGCTCGGGATAGGCCAGAATGGAAGGAGGTGGTTGGAGCAGGCCAAAGCCTTACATATTATAGGCTGTAGCGCCATAGGGATGGATGGAATTCCTCCGCTTCAGTATTGGTCTTACAAATAATATTACAACGATAAATAGAATGGGAAAGATAGGCTACAGTCACTGATGGTTAATTAATTTGGATGAAAAGAACTCCTACCGAAGTATATTGGATTGGAGATAATAAAGTTGGACAATCAAATTGTCACCTTGTCACAATTCATTTATATATGGAATAATTTGACTGTGAAAATTGAAAGAGGAAATTGAGAATCTGAGACACAGTAGTCAAGGTAGAGGCTTTAATTAATTCTTGCTCTAAAAAAACACGTTTTAATTTCTCGCGACTATGATCTCACTTAAGTGTGAAATAGCAGAGCATTTAATTGTTTGGAGCATCCAACTCGTTGCATAGTTACGAACAGGGCTGTGGAGTCGGTAGATAAATGTTCCGACTCCAACTCCGACTCCGACTCGTCAGTTTTGTGTACATCCGACTCCAATTCCGACTCCGACTCCAGATACCAAAATTTGCTCCGACTCCGACTCTTCGACTCCGACTGATAAATGGTAGATAAATGTTCCGACTCCAACTCCGACTCCGACTCCTCAGATTTTTTTACTTCCGACTCCAACCCCGACTCCGACTCCAGGTAACCAAAATTCCTCCGACTCTTCGACTCCGACTCCACAGCCCTGGTAACTTACGAAAACAGTCGACTGTTTAAAAAGCTCGTCTTTACGTAGGCCTATAGGCCGCTACTTCTTGTAACTTGTGGCAGCGTCTTTGATGCTAACATTTACCCATATATCATACAGTGAGCTCCGATTACTTTTGGGGATTCATTCAGTTGAAGTTAAGACCGAAATGCATCTTAAGTTCGAATATATTCATGAAGTGAATCGCCAATAGGCCTACTATTGCCGTTTTTAACAGAGAAGAGGCTTTTAATGCAGTAACTCTCGACACATATGTGAATGACCCGCAAAAACGTACATTAAGATCATAGAAAATATATAGGCTAAGTGTTCCGATGGTTATTGTCGACCCCCGTGAAATGGTCATTCGACTGCCAAGTGGTCGCGACCCACAGGTTGGGAACCGCTGGAGTAGCTGCTTTCTACACAGTATCTGCTCTCTAAGCTTACACGTGTGTGACAGATCCGCATAAGTAGGCTACATTATGGCTATGGTACCATCACTACCTCCCCCAATACTGCTGATTTCAACACAGTAGCTGCTTTCAACACAGTTGCTGCACTTTACAAATGTGTCGACATACGCACATTATGGCGCCAACCCTGTCAAATACGCCTGTATTATGTATTTATAAGAAAAGTGGGCCTATGTGATGGGGTTAGCATGATGATAAAATCAAGTCTGGTAGGCTACTCGTATGTGGATGAATCTGCGTGTCGGCGAAACCGCTTGGAGACGGTTCCTAAAACCAGCAAAAATATACTAGCCTATGTTTTCCTATGGCCTTAGGTGACCCCCGTGAAATGGTCATTCGACCCCCGAGGGATCGCGACACACAGGTTTGGAACAGCTGAGTTAAGCTATAGCATAGCCTATAGTTATGAATATTTACTATTGTAATCATGTATGATAGAGCTCTTTATTTATTAATTTGTTATATTTTTTGGTAATGTTTATTTTTAAATTGATGAGGTCCTAGATCTATACAGAAGACTTGAGTGCGGCTTTCTTTTTCTTTTTATAGATCAGTGAGCCCCCCCCCCCCCCATCAACTTTGAGCCACTTTGAACAAAGCAAATAAAAAAATATCTTACCTTTTTTTCTAGGTTTCTTTTTTACTTAAATTCTAGTGAAAATTTGAAATCAGTGGCAGCCGAGAATGAGAGTTGTCCTCCTTTGTTATTACTAATATTACTGAGTGATTAGAATCATTATCATAAATGGCAGAGTCACAAGATAAAAAACTAAATTCTAGTCAAGAAACGGAGCACACTCCCGAGAAAACCAAAGGTTGAATTATATTGCATGCCTAATATATTTATTTATGTAAAACCTTAAATTGTTACTAAAATTACAAAGTAGCCCTAGCCCTAGCCCTAGCCACTATCAATTATAATTATTTAGGAATTTAGGCCTATTATATAGGGATGTGACAATTTTTTTCAAAATCAAAATAATTCATTTTTAAAAGCAGCATCTTAAAGCTGATGATCTGAGCTTTCCAACGGTATATAAAACATCTCTCTATGACAAATAGTAAAAAAGTTACAAATTTTTTAGTGGTCATTTTTTTTACATGGAGTATATAGGCAAAAGTGTGCCACAATTTTGAAAATCTTAGTAAAAAAATAGCATAACTTTGCCATTTCTTAACATAGAGTCATGATTTAACTACCATTGGAAAGGTCTTGATAAGCACTATAAGGCTATATTACCAGAACAACTAAATTCTTAAGCATCAATAATTGGGAGGGGACATTCTGGTGGAAAATTGGGTACATTTTAGCTATTAATTGACAAAAAAAATCATACCTTAATTATTACTTCACACAGAGTCATAATTTTACCACCAATGGAGAGGTCTTTTCAAGCACTATAAGACTAGACTCAAATAATTATTAAAAATTTAATTTATCAATTGGGAGAAGGATTAAAAATAAGAGGACTTTTTTTGCTGACTCGTCAAAATAACAATTTTCTTTATTGCTTAAGTTTTTTGTGCCTGAAACATGACAAGGTTGGGATAAAACATAGTCTAAATGAAGACACAAACAAACTGAACAAACCAATCACTGTGATGAAAAAATTATGGTGAATTTAATACAACTTTTTAGATTGGCTATATATAACATGTCGGATAGCCTACATTTAAATATATAGTATATTACTGTATATCCACATGTTTATTGCGCATTGATATATATAATATATATACATACAAATAATTACAATAATTGTTAATGTAAGGCTAAACATTAATAGTGCTTTAATTTGTGTATAAGAATAATATAAAACTTGTTTTAATAAATAAAGGTACAGTATTTGCAAACTTTCAATACACATGTTGTGTTTGTCTTATATATGTGAATATTTTTTTTACAATTCTTAAGTCAATTATTTGAGCCTTTACATATTTATATCAGGGTTGCATCTATTGGTTCTCCAGAAAATGGAAAAACTGTATTTTTCAGCATTATAACCTGTCCACAGCAATTTAGAAATTGTTTTATAGCTGACTTATTGCGCCAAATTATACCATGTTGAAAGTGTTTTGCTAGACACCAGAACCAACTAAGCACCTGAACCTGGCATGACTGATGATGCTACAATTAACTCTGGCTCCAAAGAGAGCTGCAAACTTAGATGATACATTTTTAGCCTCCTATCTCTGATAATATCAAATGACCAACAGTCCATTTAGCCTGTGTACTCAGCATGCACCTGCATTTCTAGAAAGAAAGCTAAATATTTTCCATACCAGACCCCTAAATCTGTTCCATGAAGTTTAACAGCCAAACAGGATTGCAATACATAGGTCTTACATACAGCAGGGTTTAGTACATTCACATTATAATACTATCTGCTGGTTGCCTAAGGCAGCTGGGGTCCAACAAGCCAACAAACCAGAGCCAATTCTCACAAGGGACTTTGGAGCCAGAGTTGTAGTAAAAAGTTTCATAGCCTGCAAAAGAATAGTGCCAGTATTTATATAGAATTATGTTTGTGAGTAAGTATGTGTGTATGCATGTGTGTATACAATGTTATATACATATATAGGCCTATATATATATTATATATATAATATTATAATATATGTTATATATATATATTATATATATATTATAATAATTCTTCTTCTTCTTCGTAATACTGTGTAATATATATAATTAAATACATGTATAGTTAATATATAAATATAATATATATATAATATAATAATTAACAGTAATATAGGATTATATAGGCCTATAATTCCTATAATATAGTAATATAGTTAATATATACTATATAGGCCTAAATATAATAATTTTATATATAGGCCTATAGGCCTAGCTAGATATTTATTTATATATTTAATTTATATATATATACCTATGATAAATAAATAAGGCCTGTGCATATATAATCATTTTTTGATAGGCCTAAGCCTATTATTTAAATCTCTTTAATAGCTTTTTCTTTCCCCTAATGTAGGCCTAATCCTCAATAGATAATAAAACACATTAAGAAAGCCAATGGCCATGACTGTGAGCCAATAAGATAATTAAAAAAGAGTCACGTGACTAGTTACACCCCTTAGAAACAAAAGATGTCAGGATCAATATGGCTACCAGGCCTTGTAGTAAAAATACCGATTTTATTTATGTAAAAAAATGTGCTACCATAGATTTTAATGAAATTTGGCACAAAGGTAGAAAAGTCTTTAATCTAAAAGGAAAATAAGTGTCAATACTGTGAGTTCTTTCCTTTAGGCGTAGGACTACTTCAAAAAAACACAATACACAGGCCGTATGGGAAAAATAACCCCCAGTCTAGATAATTAAGGAAAAAAATGTGCTACCATAGATTTTAATGAAATTTGGCACAAAGGTAGAAAAGTTCTTAATCTAACAGGAAAATAAGTGTCAATACTGTGAGTTCTTACCTTTAGGCGTAGCAATACTTCAAAAAAACACTATATTTTCCAATGAAAAAAAACAATATATTTTCCGAGTTTGCAAATGTAAAAAAATTATCAAAATGTAGGTCAATATGAGAACAATGAACTTTCCCAGGCTGTTAACACTGGTCAATAAGTGCTTTAATGCAAATCGTATTCAATTAGTACCAGTGTTGAAAAGTCCGTAAAAAGTCGGAAGCAACTTTTACGACGCGCGGCACTCGGCAAAAGTCGGGAATTGTCACATCCCTATATTATAGTATATAAGTATATTAGTAAATATAGGGTTAATAGTTAATACTATTATTATATTTATTATTATTACTTATTATACTATTTTAATACTATTTTAGTATTTAGACTAGGCCGTCACTAGGCCTATCTATTAGTATTAATTAAGTTTGGTAATTAGGAATTAGGAAGTAGGCCCTAGGCTACATAACATACTCATAGGTTACTACATCATGTAGTACATGAGGTGACTTAGACTTTTCTTGAAGTGTTCCTTAATTAATCATAATTAATGTATAACTATTAACTGATGATGGTCAAATGGTGTGAATATTAATTTTAATCAGCCTAACTTTATAACTGTTATAACTTAGTTGCATCTCTATATTTCTGAACGTGTTCTAGAATGTTTTCTATGCTATGCCTATAGACTATAGTTGATGGTCCCTGAAGAATGAAGAAGATAGTATAGGATAGGCCTACATATTCTAGTAAAAGAAAAAGTGTAACTAATTTTAGCTTAAAAAAAGTATTCATCAGACCAAATTGATCCACTAGTTTCTGTGGCTATGGCACACTAGAGTTTGTATGGTCAGCACAGTGCTCAGCCAGCTTTACTTTAGCCCAACTATACTAAAGTCAGGTTCCCGCAATACTATTGCAATATTATCGCCTCAACAAAAAAACAACAGACGAGCCATCTGGCTTTTACGTCTAAGGCGCAACAATGTTCAGGGGGCACAACAGGTCTCTGTCTGGGCACCAGCCACCAGTTGCCCTATCTGCATGCTGTGTGACTTACAGTATGGCGTCCACATACACTATTTTCTCCCACTGCGGAATTCCCCATCCCCGTATAACTGCAATGTCGCCCAGGAGCGCAAATCCCATACTATAGGTATGAGCATCCAGGCTTCATGGCAGGGTTAAGGCGGGTTAGCTGCGCTCATTTCTTCCTTTCCATTGGGGGAGCAGACCTCACGGATGAAATGAGAGCAGGACATCTGGAGTCACAGCATTGTCTGTCCCCCATACGTTAGCCCACTGGTTTGCTCTTGATGCAAGCGTACTGGTGGTGGTTTCCACACTTTGCCCAACAGAGCTGGTTAGACTCAGGGACACCCTCCAGACCTGGGAACAAATCCTAGCTTTCACAAGGATTTGAACCCGGGACCTTCTGTATTTCAGCTCGTCCACTGTTCCCCTTGAGCGTAAAATCTCGAGTAAAAACGGCACCTGTGTATAAGCCGCTGGTATACTTTGGAAGGTGAAAAGCAAGTAAAATTAAAGTTCACGTGTATAAACCGCACTAAAAAAAATTGATGTAGGCTACAGATTACCTGTATAATTTCTTAAATTTTTTTATTTGATGTATGGTAGATTAAACATCAGGTATTCTATATAATACATATTATAATGCATCATTTTAAAGCTGAAAGCACAGGATCCAAATAAGAAAGTTATAAAGTCGGCTGACTTTCCAATATTTGTTTTTATTCAGAATTCAAAGATCTGGAAATTCCTATAGTCAATGTTACAGATGCTACAAAATAAATTACCCTAGCTAAATTACAGCTAAATATCATAGAAGCACACACCAGTGATAAAGTTGATACCTTTATTAGCAATAAAGTCATACAGCATACAAATATAAGTAAAAATGATGTGTTTTGTTGCTTCATACTTTAAAAAATACATATAATTTTTAACCAGTAAGTCATTAGACCTAGGGAAACAGACAAAATGGCGACTTAGTCAGACTTAATCGGGACACAAATAAGAATAAGATGGGAAACGCTATGTGTCAGAAAAAAACTTTAATTTGTTGAATGTAGTCTAATTGTTAAAATAAAACACATTAATTAAAATAGATATTGTAACATTCAATAACATTTCCAGATTTATTTCATTAGTTAGTCTAGTCTTTCATTATTAATCAGTACTGCTTATGGTTGCCTACACGTCAAGATATCTGAACCTAGGGGAAAAAAACTAGCTTTTTATTTACACGTGTATAAGCCGCACCCCTTTCTGGGACCAAACTAAGTGGTAAAAAAATGTGGCTTATGCTCAAGATTTTACGGTAATGTTCGGTAATTAGCCCGAATAGCCCGACATATGTGTACTTTACACAAAAATTAAAAAAATACATTTTTAAAGTCAACATTAATAATGTTATTTAATATTTATTCTACTTAAAGTTAATGTAAATGAACATGTCAGTCAAGAAAACACAAGCTCAGCACCACCATCTGATGTTGTGGAGCTTTGCAGAGAGGCATTCCAGAAGACGGCAGAATATCTGCAAGGAGAACTAGAAGGTATTTAGTAGTTTTCATTTCCTAAAGGGCATACTTTAAATTTGGAATTTTTGAAATTGTAAATTCATCATCATCATCATCATTGCCCGCCACCCCAGCTGGGGTATGGGCCGCAGACCACAGATCTCTAAAGTCCTCTGTCCTGAGCCATGTTCGCTAATTGGGTGTAAAACCTACACTGCAAATTAGTTTCAGTTTCTGATTGTGGCGAGTTGGTGCTAGCAGTCAAAGTAATGAAAAAAACATTTTTATGACCAAATCTATTTACTTAAAAATGTGCTTGGAAAATCAAAGTTTAACAAGTACTCAGCTCCACCACCAAAGGGGCTCAAGGAAAGGAGATATTATTTACTTTTAGTTTTTTTTTTAGAAAATTTGTTTTATGAAACAAAAAATTTTTGCAACTTGTATATTGATATATAGATTTATATATAAATATATAGCATCTGTATTAATTTTGCTACAGATCTACATTTAGTTTTATTTATAAAAAGTGTTTGTTATCTTGTTACTGACAAATAGGGCTCATGTTACTGAAAATTTTTGTAGGTAGACAGCTGTAAGTAAAGTACCCTTCGGATCAAACTGATCATAGGGCTGGTGAAGCCGCGTTCACTAGTTTCTGTGGCCAAGGCATATGAGGGGATGTGCACAATGCCCAGTCGCCTTTACTTTACCCCAACTAGTGTCAGGTACCCAGGGATAGACTCAGGGGCACCCTCAAGTCCTGTGAAAAAATCCTAGCCTGCACCAGGATTCGCTGCTGCTCGGCCACCTTGCCCCCTGGGTAGACAGCTGTAAGTAAAGAACCTGTCGGACCGAGTTGATCCATAGGTTAGATGAAGCAGCGTTCACCAGTTTCTGTGGCCACGGCATACTAGGGGATGTGTGGCCTGCACTATGCACAGCCGCCTTTACTTTACCCCAACTAAGGTCAGGTACCCATCAGAGCTGGGTAGACTCAGGGACACCCTCCAGACCCGGGAAAAAATCCTAGCCTGCACCAGGATTCGAACCCGGGACCTTCGGCTCGCCAGTCGAACGCGCTGCCGCTCGGCAGACAGCTGTGCACTGTGTTCATTTGTTTATATTTAATCATTACAGTTGTAATTCTAATGAATTCTATTTGTAAACTAAATTCTGATTGTTTGTAACTAAAAAAAAACGTTGTCTTTTCTTTCTCCCTGGAAACTCTTTAAAATGATTTTTTTTTCATTCTCTACTTTCAGGAACCATTGAAGACTATAAGTTGCTAGAGAATATGAATAAAATTACAATGAACAAATATTCAGAGATGAAAGAAATGGCCCTCAGTATCAGCGGAGCTTTAAATGAATTAAACGATAAATGTAAGATATCAAGTTTTTTTTAAATTATATTTATGAATAGCAAAGTTGACAGTGAGCTTGACTCACAAGCTCGACATGATGGGGTCGATAATCGGTGCAGACAAACAGAAATAAAAAATCAACCTGTGACTTGGAGAGGAGATGGGCGCCGCCAAGTCTACCAAGCACAATGAAAGGTCTAATGGACAAGCAGTGTCCCTTAGCTCCCCGCAACTACTGTTATGGTTAAGGGGTTAAAAAAAAATAATTATATAATTTCTGATTGAGTAAATAGATTTTTTTTTTAGAAAATATTTTCTGGTGTACCGTTAAAACTTTTTTTTTTAATGGTCAAGTTACGAAGGTTATTTCCAGTTTCTTTCTCTGCGTGAGTTTCATGTTGAAGTCACCTTGGAATGTATTTTTATTTTATATATAGAGCTTTTACAATTTGTAAATGTAAAAAAAAATTTTTGGGACAAAAATACAATTATGTTTACAATTACATACTTTAAAGTTGAAAGTAGAATAAAGTCCCAAGTTATTTCCTCTTTTGCAAAAAAAAAATTTGTTGGCACCTGTAGAGTCTTACTAAAATATTGTTTAAGCAATAAAACTTTGTAGGTAACTTTTTATAAGTTTTTGTAAAAAAAAAGAATTAACTTTCAATATTAAATACGTTCTAATGTTTAAATTGTTTTGTCTATATTTGAAGATGGACGACTTCAACCATATTTAGAACAGATTGACCACATAGAAGAAAGTGTTGTTGCACTGGAGCAAGTGGCATACACCCTTGACCAGTACTCGAAAAGGCTAGGTGAGTCTAATTATAGAAAACTACATCTAGCCCTAAGTACCTCAGTAGTGTGCGCTACCAGTGCTAGCTTTATCACTGCTGGTCCCCAGAGGACATCAGGGCCCCATCCAATGCAAGATCTCAGCCCCCCCCCACCCCACCCCCCACTTTCAATAATTTACTTAGAATTAGAATGAAAAATATAATATAATAATTGTTCTTTTTTTTTTTAAATCTCTATTTCAGAAAATAAATTTAAAGCACTGGAGAAACGATAAACAAACATTAATTGTTTCAAGTTTTAATTGTGTAATGATTGGACCAAGGCATTTATGAATGGAAACTATATGATACTGAGATTACCAATTGTTGCACTATTACATTAACATGTTAACATGACTTCATGTCAATGTATGCCAGTGGCACCAATGTTGTTTTTGTGTTGTTAAAGAGACAGCAGATCAATTCCTGATTGAATGAATAATTGATTCAAAATATTCCACTAGTTGATGACCAAAGGGCACTGTGTAGTGTAGTTTTAAATTATCTCCCTTTGACAATACAAACTTTCTTTTTTACCTAATGTATTTATGTGCAATGTGAAAATGAAATCTGCATTCTCCATTCCTACCGCCTTCAAATTTCAATAGGAACATCTAATCCTAAAAGAGATCAGCTACCAGTAATATCTTGACAACTCAAATATTGTCACTCCTAATTTTATCCCTATTCCACTGTATTTCTGTATTTTGTTTGTTTTTATTGTCATGTATTTAAGTTACCGGTATATTAAATATTGTTTTGTTAATGCCATTTTTTAAACTATTTATTTAAATAAATCTTGCCTTTAATTGACTCAAATACTTGTTTATGAAATTTTTATTGTGTAAGACTTTATTGGATAAACATGTCTTTAAATTTTAGAAACTGTTGTTGGGGCTCTAATAGAAATATTCACTTTTGTTTTTTTGTGCTATTATTTTTATTGTGCAACAAATATGTCCATGGTGGTTAAATAGAACAAATGAAATGAAATATTTAGTAAAATAAAAAGATAGATTTATTTCTTTATGTGTTGAGCACAATAAATTTAAACTAAATGATATTCTGGTGTATTTCACAGTTCACAAACCTTTAATAAAATTACTTTCTAAAATTGTATAGTAGTGATTCAGAAAGTTGATTTGTGAGATTATTTTTGGGATTGACTCTACAAATGGGACACACATACTAACTTTGTAGTGTGTACCATGAAACAAATTTGGCACACAAGCTAGATGCATACCCTGGTACATGTATGGTATAGACATTGTTTATATTTAATATATTTGTATTTTTACTGTTAAAACATGAGTGTTGAACGAAATCTTCCCACGGTATTTAGCCTACATTTAAAATATATCTCCATTTACGCCACTATTCCTTTGTTTAAATGTGTAGGCCTATTTATAAAAGAGTAGTAAACTCAAGGCAAAAACTGCACATTATGTCACCATAGCGAATAGGAGTAAATAGACCACAGATTTGTGTTTCTCTATCAAGGATGAGACACACGTAGCCCAGAATAAACTGATGAAACATCGAGTGTCTTGACCCTCATTTCTAGTCTCATACGTTCGTCTCCTTTTAAAACAAGCCCTGAACCTGATGGCCAAAGATATTGATCTAGTAATGAATGATTGATGCACTTTCGGATCAATCTGTACCCACAGATGACGACACACCAGGGAAAAGGCTTAATAAAACCGTTGCCCAACACAGTCGTGGGAATATTGATTTAGGTCTTAGAGAGTCTTAGTCTGATACTATTGTAGGCTACACGTCTAGACAACTTGTTAAGTGATACAGTGGGTTTGTAATTGAACAGTTGAAGTGTGATAATTTCTTAAAATAGTGCTATATTGTGATAAATTTTCTTTATTAAAAAAATTAACCCTGAAAGTTGAAAAGCATAATCTCCTGTATAGCGGCTGGTTATTAATGTGAATATTATCTATACGAATTCACCATTGCTCGATTCATTAATTATTTTGTATTTTTTTGTAAACTTTCAGTAGTTATAACCTACTAAATATATTTTGTTCTCCATGTTGGGCACATGAAAGTAGAGATGTGTGTAGGGGAGGGAAATAGTAGGACACTCAGGGAGACAATATACGTTACTTATCTTCTCGTTTAATGACAACAAAAAGCTAGGATCAAAGTATTGAGCTATCATTTATGTAAAAATATATTATCTTTGCGTCATGCAGAGCTCACATGACAATGCATACAAACCTGATACATGATAGGCCTATATAATAAAGTACGTGCGAAGGAGCCTACTCTTAGTAGCCTATACAATATGTATAGAATCTCTCTTAGTAAGTTTATTCTTTCTGTTTCTTTATTCTTTTACATTGATTTTGGTAGATACATTCTACTCTAATGCCTTTATTTGACAACTTGTTAAGCCACCACGATAGTTAACAGAGAAAAAAGATAATAACTGGCCATCCTGTTAGAAAGGTCTATTCTAGTTCTAATAGAAAAAAAGATAATAACTGGCCATCCTGCTAGAAAGGTCTATTATAGTTCTAATATTTCTACTACCGGTACTTATAATATTCAGTCTATTGTGGTCAAGACTTAAATATCAACACAGCTTTGACTGTTATCGTTTGGACCAATTTCCTGTGCTATGGGGGTTTCTTGGTCTTCCTTTCTTTTATGTTACAGGCGCCACTTCTATCTAGAAGATTATTGCAACCTACGCCTATCCCTGGTTCAAATCTAGTCTTAACTTCTGTTTAGAGTTAGAGTTGTTATATGATGTATATTTGTTGCTTTTTCTGTTTGATTGGTCAACGTACGCCATGTCTGGATCCCACTTTGTAATAATGAGAATTAACCCTTCCCGTACAGACCTACTTTCCCATGCATACCTTCAGTCCCACTATATACGCGCCCGGGACTGTAAGGGTTAAAATGGATCTATCCATGCATACGATAAAATCAAAACTCTGTATTTCTATGTCTTTGTATTTTATTTGATTTTTGTGTTGTTGTATTACATAAGAAGGGAATTGAGCTGGATTGCTGTAACTCGACTAATGGTGATCCCGAGTATAAGCAGCTCTGATGGGGAGACCCACCTGACATCTGCTGGCCACACAATGCTCTTGTAATGCCTTGGACGCTTCTCTTGCCCCAAGGAAACAACTTGCCCTGAAAGGGATACTTTACTTTTTGCTATTCTAAGTTAGGAATTTAGTGCCACTTAAATTTGCCATAAATTAATTTAATTTCTTAAAGTGTTTGTGTATGTAATGATTCCATAAATGGTGTTATAGTTACAAGTGTTAGACCAGTGATTATACAACTGCTCATTTATTTGTATCAACGGTGAAAAAAACTTGAAAACCACGAAAAAAAAACACGTCAATACGACGTGGTGTGCCCGTTGGGTAAAACAAATTGTCGTTTTGAAAGAAGCTCATATAAGCTTATAGAAGAGATAGAAAGTGTTTGGTTTAAGTGTCTCTCTCTCTATATATATATACATTCAAATCATCTTTGACACTTTGACTGCACTACTAATTATAACAATGTTTCTTATTGTCATTGCTTAAATTAGCTTCAGGCTCTGTTTCCCGAAGAATACAACAGTAGGCTATGTGTCAAAAAGAGGCCAACTTTGAAATTGACAAATTAGTTGCGTGTGTGTGTGTGTTTTTTTTTTTCACAGTTGTAACAAATGGTTGATTTCAGATGTGACAATGGTGGGTGGGATCAGACACTTCATTGATCACTGTCTTTAGCTGTATGCACACTGGTAACGCCGTGGTATCGAGGTAGAGTGTTTCTCTTATATCCTATACAGGGCCCTCGAGAGAAAAAAAGATGCCGGTACGAGATCTTTTCTGGACCCCCCCCCCCCCCCTCACTTTTTTTTCTAACACTAGTCATTACTAGATGATTTATTTGTATTACATACGTTTGAAAAATCAGGAATCTTTTTAAAAGGTCTGTGGAACATTTTCTGACACTGTCATTAGTGTTAGGCCTACCATTTACCATTAGAGAGAGTTCCATCATTTCAATCACCTACAGGTCTATGACAAAAATACTTTAATCAAGTACATAGCTCTTAGTTTAAATTATTGTAATTGTTTCTCCGCTTCAGTAGGCCTATTGATCTTGCAAATAATATTACAAAGATGTGTGAAATGGGAAAAGTGACTCTCACTGTTGATTGATAATTTATGTCCTCTAGTGTTTCTAGGTTTAGTGATTTAACTATTGGTGTTACTCTTGTCAGTTGTAAATATTTACCAGTAATGTATGTTGTGTAGTCAAATGTAAGATTAGGGGACGTCCATTAATTACGTCAACATTTTTTTGGCGATTTTTACCTCCCCCCTCCCCCTTGTCAACAACTGTCAAACTTTCAGAGACCCCCCCTATATAATTACGTCAACAATTCGTTACCCCCCCCCCCCTATAACAAGTAAAAAAAAATAATTTAACGCTGACTTTTATGTTTAAAATAGATTTGAAACGGAAAGGTCTATAGATCTTTACTATAATAAATTGAAATACATTTTAAAACTTGTTTTAAAGATTTCATATTGACTAGATAGAACTCTCATAGGCGTTTGCCACGAAAGGGGTGTAACATGCTTACTACCCCCCATCGCCCCTCCCAATTTTTTTTTCCAATCCGAGGATTTTAACAATATTTCTTTCCTTTTTATTTACTATTGTTCTTTTCATATAGAAATATTGAATACTTTCTGATTGTACGTTTCACTAATGAGCTTTTGGTACAATGTTAATTGTTAAATAGCTTAGGGGGAATCTGTGCACCAGTTGTAAATTAACCTGCTATTTTAACCATATGCTCACTATTCCTTCTTGCATTATTGCCCCCCTCCCCACACACACATTATACACACGGTAGTTGGCTTACCTGCCCCTACCGCTCCTACCTTGCACTATTTGCCACCCACACCTTGCAATCCGGCTACGCCACTATAGGCCTACTAATACATTTTTATCTCATACATGTTTTTTTCAGACAATTAGAAATTAAAACTAAAAAATTACTATATTTAGCCTAATCACCAAATTTTAATGTTTCACCTATTATAACGAATTCAGCAAAAATATATTAGTTTATATATCAGAATTAGGGATGTTAAAAGTAAAGGTAGGCTAAGTATTTCGGACTTCATGGGCCTCGAATTATTTTTCTGAAGGAAATATTTTAAAACCATGTTGGATTCACACAATACACTTCATTCAATGCAATTCAAACATAGTCTCAGAGAGGGCCTATTGTTGTTTTTAGTTCTATTGCCAATCCCAGCTATCGCTTACATGGTATATATAACGACCGCCAGTCTCTGGCGCCTAATTTCACTTCTGTACCTATGACTATGAGCCCCAAAGCTAGCGAAGTGTGTAAACCGCCTATACGTTCCCATTAAGAATACACCAGCGGGCGCACGCATGGGGGAGAGCTCTCGCAGCGGGTCCGGGCAAAGCTGAGCTCAACCCTGAACGTTACGCCCTGGACACAAGACGGGCTCGTCCGTTTTTTTTTTTTTTAGACCTTTTAACTTGGTTCCCCGAGTCTGACCAGTGAGCTAATGCATGGGACAAGCGGTCGCCGAGATACTTCCATTCCCATCTCTGTAAGTGACGGAGAGAGGCGTGGTATCCCGAGCTGCAAGTCTGAAGATTAATCGGCTTGTTCTGTTCTTTCATTTGAGGGGGCCTGTGAGGTACCCCACTGTCCGATTTCTGGCGTCTCCCGGGTGGGAGCTGATGCGACCTACGGAGAGGTATACAAAACGTCCTGTAAAAACGGCTGCTTTCAAAGGTGGCCTTGAGGGGATGACATCCCGTGTCAGACAAAATCCGCTCGGCCAACACACCGTCAGCCCACATTACAGGAATACGAGGCAAGCCATGGATGGCTCGAGCAAATGTACGTTCGTAAAAGGGGAATCCGAACAGAGCAAGCCGACCTGTCGGAGTGCATGACCTGCTAACGCTGATCCAAACATGGTTTCAAGGGTTGGAACTTGGAAAAGACTCAACCATGGGCGTTGAATTAAAGCAGTCGACTCTCGGACGGTGTTCATAGTCCTTTCAGGACTCAATAACAGAACGGCAAAAAACTGGGTTTCTGTTTCTGAACGTACTCTGCAGAATGTTGGTGTGTTTATGTTCTTTTATTATTCCAGTCACAATGGCTCGCTAGACTACAGCGAAGGTGAAGTTTTTTACAATTGGTCGGTCACTTTGCCGTGCTAACAATTGCATTAGTTTCCACTTTCCACTTATACATAGAGCAACAAACTAACAAGATGAACACAAAAAGGACATGTCAAATGTAGCGTCCGTAATTTTAATTAATATATTTGTATTAACGTAAAACCATGTTTATATATGTCTGCTATGTATGTGGCACGGGACAAATGTAGCCTAGAATTTTGTAACAAATGTTTATCATTTTTTTAAAGTAACATTGTTGACGTCAACTTTTCTTGACCTCCCCCCCCTCCCCCTTGTCAACAATTGTCAACATTTTTCAGACCCCCCCTCCCCCCTATTTTGTTGACGTAATTAATGGACGTCCCCTTAGATCTGCTGTGGCAATATAGTTGAGACATATTTTTTTGTACAGACTCTTCCCAAAGTAGGCTACATTTTGTTAAATGACAAAAAAAAAATGTGTTTTAAATTTTCAAATACATTTGTCTAAAATTATGATACTTTCAATCTCCCCTCTTGGCTACCGCTCAGGAAATCATTAAAGTGTAAAAGGATCGACTAACTAGCTTTGACTGCCATACTAGTATGCAGCGACATAGAGTATTTAGGCCTAGGCTACTAAGCTAACAGGTAGAACTTTAAGCCTGTAAGGCTCATAGGTCTATATTTGTTAAAGTCTATGGAGAAAAATAATAAAAATGATATCCTAAATGCAATCGAAAATACTTAGGCCCTATATTACAACCAGAGGCTTCTTTGCATATTTAACTAAATGTTCAAGTACACTAGGGGTCGGCAACTTAAGGCTTCGCGTGCCAGGCTTGGCACGCAGAACGATTTTCAGTGGCACGCGAGAGACCAAGAATATTGTGAAAACAACGTATGTCAGCGTAATTAGTGGATGCTGCAAGGCGAACTACGTATGAATCACAGTGGATGTCGACTGTTTTAGTTCAGGAAAGTTTGTATGCATGGCTCCCATCATTGGACTTGCGATCTGTGATATTATTGAATCTATTGTTAAGATAGTCAATTTTATAGTTTCTCAAGTCCCTTCGAGAAGAAAGTCACACGGAGTATAGGTAAACTCTTGGATAGATTCGTTTCTTGTCTGGAAGCAATTAAGATGTAGGCCCTATATTAATGAAAAAAAAATCCATTATTGAATGAGGAGAACTGATTGTTGAAGCAAATTTTTCTGAATGACATGGCGACCACGTTTCAATAAGTTAAAGTTCCATTTACAAGACTGAGTCCAAAAGCACTTGAAGTGTTGGGCCACTGGAATGGATTTGCATTGAAACTGGACATACCTTTCCGTGAGATCAATTTCAAAACATTTAACTCTTTCCTAATTTAAGGCTAATTAAGATAGATGAGTATTTTCAGAACTAGGGGAGAGGTGGGTAATTTGTACCGCTGGGTAATTCGTACCGTTTTACCTAGTTTGACTGTTTTTAATTAACATTTAAGCCCGTTAACACATACCAGCACATTAGTTTTGACTGCCATAGAACAATGGTGGAAATGGACAAGAAAAAAAAACGGTAGGCTGACTTTATATGTTTTTACACTACTTGATGTTATTTTTGACAATTGATTCTAGTCGTACTACCTAGGTCTGGTTAAACATAGCGTATTTATAATTTGTTTGGTGTGCTGACTATCCAGCCTGCTTCATTAATAAATAGATTTAGGTCTGTTTTCTATTGCCGATAAAAACATAGAAGCAATAAACAATAATACGTCTGAGCCGGCTAAATCGTTCCTCGCTATGGAGGGTAATACGTACCGGTACTAATTACGTTACAATTAGTACAGAAGTACCGAGACTGCACCAAAAAAAAAGACAAAAGGTCTGAAGGCAAAAAAATAACGTTTTGCAATGGTACCGGGTACTGGTACGGTGAGAACATCTAGGAATACATGATATAATGTTTAATCTGTAGAGCATAGGTACATCCTGCATGCTCTGAATAAACCTTCCAAAGTGGGTCACTGAATAAATATACTTGTGAATTAATTATTAAATACAAATGAGATATTTATAGAAAGACCTCAACTTATAAATGTCAACCTTACAAACAAAATTTTTTCTTCATTTATTTTGGTACTTATTACCCTCCTTAGTGGTACGAATTGAACGCTGGTGAGGGCAATTCGTACCACCTTGTCTTTTTTTATTTATTTTATTAATTGTGCTCTTTGTTTTCATAATAAAACGTTCAGATCATTTATTTTCATTCTTTTGTTACCAATAATTGTTTTAACGTAAAAATAAACCGTTTTCTACTGTTAGTTTTATTATTGTTAATTTTTCCCCTTAGGGGGTACGAATTACCCACCTCTCCCCTACACTAGTTGTATTAAAACCATTAACTCGTTTGGTATTATTAGCATCAAATTTGGATAATTTAATTGAAGGGAGATAATGAACCCTTTTTCTTTACATTAATATTTCTAATATGTTTTTTTTTGGTTTCCTTTAAGAAATAAATGGCTTATAACTCTAAAATAATCAATTTACACAAGATAGTTGAAAAAAATATAAATAAATTATGACTAAAGAATGTATATGTACATTTTAAAACATTACAATAACTACCCAGTTTGTATGATTACTACCTATCCCTTCCGCTTAACTTATAACTCCATTCTCCCTTTGATTTCCATTTGGGTTAGAATAATATGTTAACATAAATCTCAGTTATTCAGAGATCAAATAATAAAGCCTTTAAAGCTATTACTTGCGTAATTGCCAATTAAATTTTAAAATTTGATATTCATGGGCCCCCTAAGCTCTCATGGGCCCCGGTACGGCGTACCGGCTGTACCCCCCCCCCTCTCGTGGGGCCTGATCCTATAGTTCTCATTTTAAAATACTGATCAATTGGCTGGTGAGTGTTTTAGAGTCTTCTCAGCAAATACTCATATGGCTATCCGACATCATAATATATATGTCGAAAAAAAAATGAGTATAAAACCATAGAAGTAGATTTATATAATGCTGAATAAGGCCATAACATTTCTAGCTTAGAAATGCAGTAAAAAAAATGTAATAAATACTTAGCATGAAAGACAGATAAAAAGACCAACTAGAACCAGTCTCTCATAGCCAGTGCAGGTTCTCTTTCTTGCCGAGAGATATTTTGGTATTAAATAAGTTGCTTGACAATAAGCTTATAGTCAGGTAAACAAACACATGGCTATAGGATAATCTTCTTATTTGACTGCATGTCCGTAAAGGAAGAGATTTAGAAGATAGGCATATTGGTTTAAAAATGTGTTCCCATACTTTGATAAATCACAGTTAGACCGTTTCAATAGTTATTATACAGCACACCAGAGAGCTTGCGTGGCAAGTACAATGTAGAGTTGGGTTTTCCATGTTTTACAGTTGGTAAAGACGTTGAACAAGACGTGAGCCAAAGAACCTCATTCTGGTAATGTATCTGGTAATGAATCACTCTGCCACATAACCCTAATTTGAACGGTTTAGCCAACCTAATGATCCCGCCCAATCCAAAGTTACCGATCAAAGCGATTTGTATAGACCTTGAATAAAGAGCTACATCATTATCTCGTGTCAGAATGATTGATGTACAACTGTACTGTTACCTATCTATCACGTGAAGAAATGCGTCACGACTTGATGCGTAGATTGTATTGTTTATCCTCCAACGGGATTCGTTTTTATAACAAGAACAGTTTTTCTTCTTCTCTGTATCCGGTCCGAAGGTGTGGAATCTATTTCCCATTCAACTCAGGCGAACACATTCTATTGTTACTTTCAAAAAGAACTTTAAAACTCATTATTTCAATATTTATCTTAGATAACATCTAACATGCTAACATGGGTGGGTTAATGCTACATTTAAGCTTATTTGATTTGTCTTTTTTAAATCATCAATTAGCTTTAAATTGTCTCCTAGCCTAGAGTAGGCATAATATCCGTGTTCTTAGTTGTATGTTAAATGCGCTCTGAGCTTACATTATGTTTCTTGGTAGCGCTATACAAATATTGTTGTTATTATTATTATTATTATTATTATATATTTTTAAGCTTGTAAGAAGATTGTAAGAATTATCCTTCGCGCGCACTTGCATATATGCATATATCTATGCTTTTTAAAGAAGGCATATAAATAAAATGGAAAAAATAAAAAGGTATAGGTCTATCTAGATGAAAGTAGACTAATCCCCCCCCCCTTCCTCTCTCTCTCTATTTCAACTCACGCAAACAAGCTCCATTGATTCCTTCAAAAAGAACTTAAAAACTAATTATTTCAATATTTATCTTAGTTAACATGCTTTAGAGCCCTACTGTCTTACTTATATGTTAGGTCGGTTATTTTGTTTTGGTTGTTTGATTTGTTCCATGTTTGTAAAATTTTGAATCATTATTTAGTTTTGTTTATCTCTTGGCCTATAGATTGTATCCGTGTTCTTAGTTGTATGTTAAATGCGCTCTGAGCTTACATTATGTTTGTTGGCAGCGCTATACAAATAAATGTCATAATTATTATTTATTTATTTTGTTAAAAGGCGTACTGACAACTTTATATTGTTTATTTTTTAACGGAAAGGAGACGAAATCAGCTACCAACGAATTGAGTTCATTCTGTTTTCGCCACTGTAATAAAGTAAGTAGGTTAAGTGAAGTATTCGCCGGACCAAAATGATCCATAAGGCCGGTGAAGCAGCGTTCACCAGTTTCTGTGGCCACGGCATACTATGCGCATCGCCCTTTACTTTACCGCAACTAAGGCCAGGTACCCATCAGAGCTGGGTAGACTCAGGGATACCTCCCAGACCCGGGAAAAAAAAGCCTGCATCAGGATTCGAACCCAGGAGCTTCGGCAGGCCCGGACTTAGAGACCCAGGGCCCCTAGGCACTTGACATTTGGGCCACCATCTCGAATCTCGAAGCTATTTTTGAAAGTTATCAAATTAAATGCACTAGTATAAAAAGTATAATTTTAATCGACTTTAATAAACATCAGAATAATCCAGTCTACGTTACTATAGTTACGTTATTCTATACAATGTATACAATCACAACTGTATTGTGTGCAAAAGAACGAATGACGTCATCATACTCAATGGGCCGTATTGCTGCTGAGAGTTAACACCCTTGCCCCTTATAAAAGTCAATCTTTTATGACTGACTTGTAAATTACAAGTCAGTCATAAAAGATTGACTTGTATAAGGGGCAAGGGTATTAACTCTCAGCAGCAGTACGGCCCATTGACTGCATTATTTCTGACTCTATGTACATTACAGTGAGTGAATTGGGCCTGTTCTCTCCTATGTTAGATCTTAAGTAATTCTTTACTCTCTTTGGCAAATTGTAGTAAACATATTTATTATAATATTATTTTCGATAAAGCTTTTTGACAAGGCAAGCCAGGCTTTTGAGCTTATGTAAAGATTCCGCTACCGGGGCCACAA
Organism: Anisus vortex; assembly: GCA_949126835.1. Taxonomy (NCBI): domain Eukaryota; kingdom Metazoa; phylum Mollusca; class Gastropoda; family Planorbidae; genus Anisus; species Anisus vortex. Next base: position 4,277,044 of record OX421494.1, read on the forward strand.
GGTTGGCTGGACCACTAGGCCGGGGGCCTTGTAGGTCTAGGCAGAAATCCGGCAACGAGCTTCGGTTCACCAGCCGAAGGCGCTGCCTAACGGACTCTATGCCCCCATTCGCCACTGTGGGCGAAACAAAAGCAACATACAATTCCACAACGGTAAGTTTTTTTTTTTAATTTAGTTACAAAGGCGTCAATGAGATAAAAAGAAGAAACAAGATAAAGGGCAAAATCCCCCAATTAAAAGATAACGCGAACTATAGTCTGTTTCATAGCGTTACGGTCAATCGTATTTTACATAATTTTATTATCAAGACTACCTGAAGCTGCTAGCTAACGTGCCAACTACAGTAAGAATGATCCGTACAAAACAAAACGTTTTTTGTCATATTCGAAACATTTTTTTAAAGTAAAGGACGTGGTTTACTTTTTGTTTAACAATCTCCTTTTATAATAATCAATAAAATATTAGTGACAAATATTTATTAATGAAACTGGCATTTGCTTTAAACAAAGCCGGCTGGTCCAGCGGTTAGTTCACCGGACTGTCAACCAAAAACCAACTGACAGGTCGCGGGTTCTATCCCTGCCACCGACGGATCCTTGTCGCCCTGCAGGAGTTTCCGTCCTAATGGACGTAATAATCTTCTATCTAGAAGGAACGTCTGTAAACTTATAAGATCTTATAATAAATTTAACATTAAAAAGTCACAAGCATAAGGGACCTATAGCCAAACCAAGTTAATTAATTCTCTTCACGTGCTCTACATTAATGCAACTGTTAATAACAATTTTTTTTTGTTTGATTCGGAATAATAAATGCTAAATACTTTCTGTACAGACCGTAACATTAAAAAAAAAAACTTTATCTATATATATAAAGTAGTCTGTGTGTGTGTGCATTCCGATTCCCATTGGTTAATTGGAAGACACGTGATCTTATTGCCTAATTTTGTTTAATTTTGCGATCTCGCTTTCTCCGTGTGTCCTCCCTAGCTGAGTGGTTAGCGTCCCGAACAGTCATACGGATGACCTGAGTTCTATTTCCCACTGAATACTTTTTTTTTTTAATAGCAATAGAGTCTATAGGCAGGCTACTTTTTTACATTTCCATTCATATTACCTATTTTAAAGATTGTAAAGAATTTCAGGTCTTAATGCTTTTCTAAAATGTTTTAAGAAAGTAAAATCTAATAATTATAATTTAGACATGCAGGAGACGGGTGTGCGACTCACAGCCAGGGACAGTTTTAACTTAAAAAAAAAAAAATAATAAAAAGACATTCTCATTCCAGTCACCAGAATAGATCGCTACTATAATAGCTATTTTAAAAGTTCACACATTATTTTGAAGTAAGGTTTTCCAATGGCCCCTTTCCATGTCAAATACCTATTTGTCCCATTACATATTGAATTGAAAACGAAAAAAAAATATTTTAAGCCTTTGCAATCTTCCACTACCCATAGTTTTGATTGCTCTTTAACGATGCCATTAAGACTAGTAGGCTAAGCACCATGATCCCTACAAAAACTTATTTCATTATCACAAGGGCCGGCTATTAATTCAGCAAAAATGGATATTCTCATACGTTTTTTTATGTCCATAACGTAGGCCTATGTTTAACTCCCCCGGATTTTGAGATTAAAAACAACTAGACTCTAATCCACAAAATAGCCTATGCATCTATGATAAATAGGTATAGTTGGCAGCCTTAAGGTGAGGCATTACAAGTCGAATACCAAGTATCCAAAACAAAGACCAGTAATCGATTCTCCAATCAAACTAAGGTTCTGTTGTGTGGACTGTAGCGCGTCTATTTAACTCCCATTGTTTTAATGAACTATTGCCTTGTATGTGTGCGCGATTTAATGTGTATATATATGTGTTCGTGTTTTACGCACCTGGCGGATGAACTTGGGAGTAATAATAATAAGAAACAACATTTCTACGTACCTTGGAGTGTAACTGCATTTTATATTAACCACGATTCTGTGTACATTTTGTATTGACATCAATTGGATATTGTTCTAAATTCTAAAGGCACTGTAAAGGTAAGTGAAGGTTTTAGCCATTAATTTAGATTATTGATTAGATGATTAATTCATACATTTCATTAATTACTTTGTTACTTTGTTTCTCATAAACTCATAAATAAACACATTTCTAATTTCTGAAGTTTTGTTTAAAGTATAGGATGTTAAAAGGGGAAGGGGTGACGGTTTTAATCATACATAGGCATAGGCCTAACTAAAACATAACAAACAAAAAACTGCCAGGCGAATAATAGAGCCTACAATCTTTAATAATTTGAAACTTTATCTTATAATATTTAGAGAGTCTATACATTTTAAGTTACAGACGCTCATTCGATATGGAAGATTAGAAAAAGAGAAAATTTCAGAAAGAAATAATGCAAAAAAAAAAAAAAAAAAAAAAAAAAAAATCCTGCCCTCCTCCTACCCTTACAACACAGAGGCACATGATTCCTGCTTATGTCTATATTTATAGGCCCCTATAATCAAGTCTTATATCACAGGCCTATGGTGTAGATCTATAAGTTATAAAGTTAACCTATAAGAGTTCATCCCAAGAGAACCCCAAACATCCCGTGGTATTCGCATAGAATCATTTCATAGCACGCTCTTGTAGGCCTACCAAGCGAATCTTCCGATCAGTGGTACAGGGCAGAAAAAAAGTCTTCCTTTTGCCGGGGTTGGGGTGTGTGTTTGGGGGAGTATGTCAGATCTAGTCATGTTGCTATTACAGTAGTCACACTTGTGTATGAGACAAAAATTTAATAAGACCAGCCGTTGTTTAGCCTATAACAGAAACACCTGAAATTTTGTGTCAGTGTTCATGTGTAGCCTGGTAACTGAAATCACAGAAATGGTAACTGAGATCAACCATAGAGTTATCATTTTGCAGTTATACGAAGTCCGAAATTCGTATCTAGCACACCTACATACACCTGTCTATTCCCGAAAAAAAAAGAGTCTTCTTATACAGCTCTACATCTTCTTTAGATGTTCTAATCATTCTTAGTTGTTCTCGTTTCTCGGTGTTTAATAGATTGGTCTTTTTAAAACAATTAGTCCTATTTCTATGATAAATTTAATTGTGGTCAGTAGATCTTCGGGACGCCTGTAGAGTTTGAGATGTTCAGAGGTGTGACCAAAGCACAAAGTTTTTCTCTAGGCAATTAAAAATAATATGGGACAGCACGTAGGCCTACCTTCGCGTGGGCAGAAGTAACTGTCTCTTATTGTCAGTTTTGAGAGCATTATTTTTTAAACTGACATTGCAACATTTCAAGACTTATTAGCTGTTTTAAAATCACCACTATTTGTTCTGAATACACAAGAAAACGTTGTTTTACTCCCTTTCTATTAACTCGTACTGTATGTCTGCTTGGTTGGTTGCTTGCTTGGAAAACTTTGCATCGATTTTTCGACCACTTTCCGTCGTCCAATCGAGATGAAACTTGTGCAGCATACTTGTGGCGACTAACAATACATTCTATCAAATTTTCAGTTAAAAAAACTTAATTATACTATAATTATAATTCTTTTTTTTAAATTTAACAAATACTTCATAGATAAATGGTCTATGGTTTGGTTTCACGTTGAAAATGCCGGTCCAACTTTTTATGGTATTTGCGGGCCAAAGCAAGAAAAAAAAAAGGATGCGCAAAATTTTAGTGTGGAAATTCATAAGGTATGGTATCACTTATATTTTTTTTAATCTATAAAAATATCAATTAAATATAAACTTAGTTTACAAAGAAAGGGAGTATAATAAAAACTTTGTGTTCTTATGGGTTATTTTTTTTTATATATACGCCCATACAAATTCTCCATTCACCATTACATTTTATTCACTCACCATTACACGTTAAACATTCACCATTACAAGTTCTTCATTCACCATTACAAGTTCTTCATTCACCATTACAAGTTCTTCATTCACCATTACAAGTTCTTCATTCACCATTACAAGTTCTTCAAACACCATTACAAGTTCTTCATTCACCATTACAAGTTCTTCATTCACCATTACAAGTTCTTCATTCACCATTACAAGTTCTTCATTCACCATTACAAGTTCTTCATTCACCATTACAAGTTCTTCATTCACCATTACAAGTTCTTCATTCACCATTACAAGTTCTTCATTCACCATTACAAGTTCTTCATTCACCATTACAAGTTCTTCATTCACCATTACAAGTTCTTCATTCACCATTACAAGTTCTTCATTCACCATTACAAGTTCTTCATTCACCATTACAAGTTCTTCATTTACCATTACAAGTTCTTCATTCACCATTACACGTTAAACATTCACCATTACACGTTAAACATTCACCATTACACGTTAAACATTCACCATTACAAGTTCTTCATTCACCATTACAAGTTCTTCATTCACCATTACAAGTTCTTCATTCACCATTACACGTTAAACATTCACCATTACACGTTAAACATTCACCATTACAAGTTCTTCATTCACCATTACAAGTTCTTCATTCACCATTACAAGTTCTTCATTCACCATTACAAGTTCTTCATTCACCATTACAAGTTCTTCATTCACCATTACAAGTTCTTCATTCACCATTACAAGTTCTTCATTCACCATTACAAGTTCTTCATTCACCATTACAAGTTCTTCATTCACCATTACAAGTTCTTCATTCACCATTACAAGTTCTTCATTCACCATTACACATTAAACATTCACCATTACACGTTAAACATTCACCATTACAAGTTCTTCATTCACCATTACAAGTTCTTCATTCACCATTACAAGTTCTTCATTCACCATTACAAGTTCTTCATTCACCATTACAAGTTCTTCATTCACCATTACACGTTAAACATTCACCATTACACGTTAAACATTCACCATTACAAGTTCTTCATTCACCATTACAAGTTCTTCATTCACCATCACAAGTTCTTCATTCACCATTACAAGTTCTTCATTCACCATTACAAGTTCTTCATTCACCATTACAAGTTCTTCATTCACCATTACAAGTTCTTCATTCACCATTACAAGTTCTTCATTCACCATTACACGTTAAACATTCACCATTACACGTTAAACATTCACCATTACAAGTTCTTCATTCACCATTACAAGTTCTTCATTCACCATTACAAGTTCTTCATTCACCATTACACGTTAAACATTCACCATTACAAGTTCTTCATTCACCATTACAAGTTCTTCATTCACCATTACAAGTTCTACATTCACCACTACACGTACAACAATCACCATTAAACGTTATACATTCACCACTACACGTACAACAATCACCATTAAACGTTATACATTCACCACTACACGTACAACAATCACCATTAAACGTTATAGGCCTACATCCACCACTAATTCTTCTAAAACCAAACGATGTCACCTGTTTCTTAAAACGCTCTTTAAAAAAAAAGCAAATCTTAAATTCACCACTCATCACTTTAATCATGTACAAAACACACATCCACATTTTAAGATATAATTTTATTAATTTTATTCTAAACCCTAGATATAAATGTTTACCTTGAGGCACCATGAATATTTTAATCATGCACACGGTTTGATCGGTTATCATCCATCTACTTGGGGTGAGGGGGGATGTGTGAATTGTTTCAAGCAATATTCAAACATTGTTTTAGAACCACCAGGGAAGGGGACATAATTATTCATTACTTTCAAGGTAATGTTTACTGTACATGTTTTGAGCCTTTCGGCAAAATCTCGAATAACCCTCATATACATGATGTTAGATGTTAATGAGAAAATTACAATTAGCAGCGCTTGTAACTGTTCCTTTAAGATTTAAGATTTCTCTTTTGGAGGTTGAATAACATTAGGTAAACAAATACTTGACAACAAACATAAGCGTGGGCACATAGACAAGAAAATAGATGAGGCACAGATAATAAAGAATCAACGAGAGGAAAATAGGTTGAAAGCACCAATACTGCAGAGGGACAGAAGACCGTTAATATAAAAACATAGTCAGTGAGGCATTAAACTCTAATTAATTTAGAAACACAACCCAATAACAGCCTGTTGCAATGCTCAGATAAACATCAGGACAACAACACTTTCCTTATCCCTTTTGCGAAAACACATGCATAATATAAGTACTCTTTCTTCCCGAGCGGCATTCGGGCATTTAATGGGTTGCCTGAACCATATACTATAATATACATTGACCGCTTGCTTTAGTTTTTTATGCTACTATCTTCTTTTTTTGTAATTCCCGATTCTAAATAAAGTAATTGTCATACAAGTTCCGTTTTATTAAATACTTGTGGGCCTATTAATCCTGTTATCATTGACTATAATAAGATGGACCGCCTTCTCTATTTTTAAAGCTTTTGTTCTTTTTCCGTGCGCACACAAAACTGATCTATAAATGTTTCCGCTCTGTACAACTTTCAATTTTATTTTTTTTTCATTGAGAAAATCAAAGCGATTAAATAAAACGGAACTTGTATAGCAATAACTTTATTTCCTGTATAGCAATTACTTTATTTAGAAACGGGAATTCCGAAAATCAGTGTTTCAAGTCATCATATTGCAGAAATACTAAAGCAAGCGGTCCATGTATATTATAGTCTTTGCCTGAACCAACCAGGAAAACCTGTAACTTAACATCATTTAAAACATTAATAAAAATGCAAGACTAGACTCGGACCACGGATGAGCGTAGGACGCAATAATCTTCTTCATAGAAGGAGCGTCTGTAATGTATAAGATAAGAGATAAGATAATCGTCTGTAATATATAAGATAAGATCTTAACGGAATAAATATATATACAACTAGAGAGAGAGAGAGACAGACAGACATATGTCTTCGTTTTGATCTAGTTAAATAGACACATAACAGAAAAGAGGAGAGACAGATAGACTGAAAAGCAGAGAAGGATTGATGAAATGTGCATTTTTTTGGTAATGTAACCGTAACTAGAAGTACATGATTCAACAAAATAACAATTGTTATCTTACTTCCTGAATCACCAAGTATCAGGTTATTATCTGGAGAGCTGAGTGTTATCTTTACAGTGTACATGTTCATGTCTTGAACTCATTAAGTTGGTCTTATTGTGTCTCAGAGAGTCAAATAGCAAAATGTGTTACAGGAGGTCAAATTGGTGGACGTGTTAGAGTTAGAGATACATTACCAATGTAAGAGTGCAGTAGAAAAAATGTTCACTGATAAAACACAATGAAAAAAGGCTTTTAAAATCCAGGGATCAAAGAGTATAAAGAAGATAATTTTACTTTAATATATTAGCGATCTATCTATCTATCTATCTATCTATCTATCTATCTATCTATCTATCTATCTATCTATCTATCTATCTATCTATCTATCTATTCATCCATCCATCCATCCATCCATCCATCCATCCATCCATCGATCCATCTATCTATCTATCTATGGTTTACTCTTATAAGTTTACAGACGTTCCTTATAGATAGAAGATTATAACGTCCTCTAGGCCCAAAACTCATGCGGCAGAAATTGGTCGGCGGCAGGGCTAGAACCCGAGCAGTTTTGTTGACAATCGGGTGAACTAACCACAGGACCAGCCGGCCATGCCAATGTAACCATCCCTTAATCTTTTTCAGAATGTGTTTATCTCTCCATCTCTGCTACCACACACCTATAACAAAAGTTATAGCCGCATAAGCAAATATCTTATATCCTGTCTAAATATCCGTTTTCACTAAGAAATAGTGACCAGCCACAATCCAACTCTACATAAATGAAACAATAAATATAAATCTTTGTAAACTTTAAAATAAAGTATAAGAAAAATACAGAAAATTTGCATAAAAATACTAAGAAAGTTTTTCAAATCTTTACTTCCGATATTAATATTTGGTAGACATTTTGTTTCTTAGTTAAACACCTTATTTTCAGAAAGAGGCTGGGCGTTGTAATTTATGTAAAAGATAATGTCAGTTAACATTTTTGTATTAATAAAAATTGCACAGTAGGCCTAAAAACTATGGAACAAAACATTTTTAATTGAGTCAAAAGTATATTGGTTAAATTAATCAGTCAAAACAAAGAAGAAATATAAAAGAGGTTTGAGTCCTTTGAAATGCGTTATGTAATTTTACTCGTTAAAACTCCTGGTATCAATATACTCTCTTGTTTTAAAGGGAAACATAATGGACTTAGTAACAGCTGCCAGTCGATAAAATCGATGCATTTGTTTTGTTTTTTTTTTATCTCCCCCTCCCCTCCCCACCCACTCCTTTACTTTAGCTTTCTGTCACTCTCTAGCTTAAGCCAAGGTTTTGTAACATTGCATAGAATGGCGAATTGTTATCTATGCCACACCCTGTGAGTTAAATCTCTCGTGTACACTAGTGCTCACACATGACGCTCATACAACTGATCCATATCAAATCTAAACAATGCAGAGAACGAACAACAACAACAACTAAAACAACATCTTTTCTATTGGTGACGTTTTAATGTTACGAATCAAATTGCCTTTAGTTAGTATTAGGGTAAGGGCTGTAGTTGAGATAATAGTTAACATTAACAAAAAGAAACGTAGTCCTATATTTCTGAAAGTTGATATAGTGTTTTGTCGATAAAAAAGATTTAAAAGTCAAGTGACAGTTCGTCAAGTACAGAACAAAAACACTTTTTTTTTTTATCCCATATGCAGAACAAATGCTTACAAGTACTTTTTCTTCTCGAGTGCCATCCGGGCATAGAATGGGTTACCTGAACAAACCAGGAAAACTAGTAACTCAACATTATTTAAAGCCCTAAAAAAAAATATGCAAGACTGGACTCAGACCACGGATGAGCGTAAGACGCAATAATCTTCTTTATAAAACGAGTGTCTGTAATCTAATAAAAGATAAGATAGACATTTTTCGACCCCATATTCTATAACTTCACGACATGTACACCTTTGTGTACATAATATGTACGGACAAATGTACAGTCACGACTAGAGAGTTTTGCTTGGTCGCTCTGGCGTTAAAGTTTTCTTGAGTAGTAGGCCTAGGCCTACGTAAAGTTGGTTGTAATATAGCCTACGTAGTCCATCATCGTCGTTATTCCGATCCAGCAGCCATATGGGCACTTGCATTTCGGCCAAAGGCTACGATGAAGAAATTGCAGACTTTTTGTAGCTGTTTGTAGCTTGAATATAGAGTGTTAAAGAGATTTGGTGTTCTGGGGAGGTAGACATTTCGTTTGTCCTGCAGTTTTTCCTGCAGTGCCGAACAGTCAAAAGGGTGATAAGCAACTGATTCATTTTGGTGTTTACAGAGGGAGCATGCCGCCGCATATTCTGGTTCGATGTGGTTAAGGTGCGAGTTTAGATGTAAGTATCCTGTTCTCAGGCGAAAGATGGTCGTTTGATCTTGTCCCTGTAAGGCATTTATTGGGTCATTTTCATCTGGCATATGTGGGAAGACACATCTTCCGGTTGTGCCCAGTGCCAAACAATTTAACTACTCTTCTTTAACGTTTGTTTTGATAATCTGTTTGGCTGTGTCGAATGATGCTGGTGTGTCAGGTTGAAAGTTGGTTGCTCCTTGCTTCGCTAGAGTGTCTTCTCTTATATTACCTTCTATTTTCTTGTGACTTATGATCCACTGTAGTGTGAGCTTGGCCGCAAAGGTATCGAGTAAAGAGTTGATTGTCCTGAGTAGGGATTTCATTGACATTGTTTTGAGGTCCTGGCACTCTGCTGCTTGTAGTACTGATTGGCAGTCAGAGAAGATTACTAAATCTTTTTGTTTGGACAGGTAGGCAGTGAAAATAGATGTCATGTGGTGTAGTGCTGCTTCAATTGCTAAAGATTCTGATTAGTATATACTGCACTTTTCCCACTGGGATTTCAGAATTCATCACATGATTATAACCTGCTTGTAAGGCTCCCTGAAAGGCCGCGTTCCATCTGTATATATTTTTATTATATCTACTGTGTTTCCAAATATTCATTTACAGTCTGGAAACTTTTTTCAGAAGCAGGGGTGGGGGGGGGGGGGAGGCACTATTACACCTGCGCTCCAATATTTGCCATTACAATCTCTACTAGGAGCTCCATTTGTCATGAACTCACTATTAATTCATGTTAAAGAAAAGGCTTTTGAATACTTTTAGTAAACAGCGAAAAATTTGGGAATTCAGAAAGGATTTTTTAGATTAACAATGCCGGAGGAGGCCTGGCTGTCTCCCTAATGTTTTGTAACATTGTAACATTTGTTTTGAAAAACAGTTCATGTAGATTTCTGGGAAAGGTTGAATGAATGTCAAATAGGGAAAGTAGTTTTTGTCCAATTCGAAACGTCATATGTGTATGAATCATGCGTATGATTTCTTGTTGTTTTTTTGTTTTGATTAATAGTACAATTATTGAATTATAATATGACTTTAAGCTATACAGTGTTAATTAAATCTGCCTTTGGGCTTCTTTATTTTAAATTTAAACTATCTGCGCTAAAGGCAAAGTGTGTGTGTAAGGGGGGGGGGATGGGTATATGTTGTTAGTGTCAGTGAAAAGACATAAAAAAAAACTTCATGCATTTTTTACACACTTCACGTGCGTGCTTTCTGCTCTCAATCATGTCATCTGGAATTGATAATCGATCAGAATTTATGCTCCAGGCATAATCGATTTCCTCTTCTTTTTTTTTTTATATAACTTTCACTTCTGAGTGGACCTCTGAGATTCGGTCTCACGGTTGTGAATGTCGAATCCACTCGAAATGAAATTCGATACTGTTCAACTTTTATGAAGTTTAATTGGTATCGATGTTGAAAGAATAATTGTCTTTATCGCCAACAACAGGCTTAACTATTAGTCTTTACGGACAGAAACCACTTGGGTCAATGAATGATTGTTGATGCTTTTAAACGTTTGAGCAGTGTTATATCATCTTCTTAATTTTACATGGGAAAAACGTTTATTTTTTATTATAAGCTCTATAGCAAAAAAAGAAAACAACAAACAACAACTGATCCCATACAATATAATTATATAAACCTGTTACTGTATCTATAAAATATAAACCAACCGCTGAACGAGTTAACAAATAATGATGTATAGGTGTATTGTATATTGTGTATGTTGTTTCGTTTAGGTGAATGAATAAATTTAATATATATTAAATTATGCAGTTTAAAAAAAATAAAACATGGGTTGGCCTATGGCACTAAGCTTAAATCAACTAGGCCTGTGTTTGTGTTTTTTATACTAAGCAAACAAATAAAATTAATCACAATCAGCTAAACACGTAATAATAAGTAACAACATAAAAATAAATAAGTGAACAAATGATGGCGCATCGATTTGCCAGCAACGGAAGTACACAGCTAACCACTACGTCATTTGCCCCTCCCCTCCCTTTACCCCTCTTTTTAAATAGACGACGCTCCCATAACGTGGCGTCCCGCCACTGTAATAACTTAGCATAGGGATCGGTAAATAAATGTTTGAGTTTCTAAAACAAAAACTCTATATCTAGCTTTTGATTATGCACAATTGATAAGGACAATATTATAATCAGAACGGTAATCAAGCTTCCGGTGATATAAGCGTGTCGCATGGGGTCTTAATCACGCAAGATAAGTATCCCAGCGGGCACACCACGTCATATCGACAGGAGAAAAATCGTTTCCACGTTTTTTTCACCCGTCGATATGACGTGGTGTGCCCGCTGGGATATTGTGCGGCCTGAGTCTAGAATAAAAATAATATCACTAAGCTTATCACATTTTTGCCTTGTCACTGTCTGACTTATTACTGTGAACATTTTTATTGACTTCTATATTGTGAAAATACACTATGAAGAATTGTTACACCCTAGCGGGCACACCACGTCATGGGGTCTTAATCACGCAAGATAGTATCCCAGCGGGCACACCACGTCATATCGACGGGTGAAAAAAAAACGTGATTTCCACGTGTTTTCCCCGTCAATAAGACGTGATAGGCCCGCTGGCACAAATAACAACAACAAAGAGCATAAAAAGAAACGTCAACTCATAATACTTTCATAAACTTTAATCTAAACATAAAGAGTTTAAGACCAGTAAAATTAAGAAAAAAAAGCAGTCCCAGAGGGCTCAAAAAGCCGTATCGACGGTGAAAAATACATGGAAACCACGTTTTTTTCCCCGCCGAAACGACGTTGTGTGCCTACTGTGTAGTCGAACAAGTAATTACGTCTGGAAATTTTGGTTTGACAATAATCTAGATGGCAACAATTTATTATTTCGACACAGGAGAAGAGGATACAAAAATGACCAGGACAGAACAAACACTGTTATCAATGGCTGTTATCAGTGTGTCTGTTGTATAATTTAAGACATGCCGTGGTTCTGGAGATGTGATGGCACGATTACTGGGCAGGACGTTGGTTGCTGATTGATTTCTTAATACAGTCGATGGAGGGTGATCTAAAATATGTGTACGCGTACTATAATATTCTATACTCTACTGTAGGAGTCGGCAACCTTTTTTTATAACAGTGTTAACAGTGTGCCAAACAGTAACATTTGATAACAGTAGGATTTCTAATCCATTAAGCTTGCCAAAAGCGTAAAGGTCATCTCGCTTTAGCAGTCATCTTCTTGTAGAAGTACTTGAATTGACTTTTCTTTTGGTAGTCTTCTCGTGCCATTGAAAATCGCTCTGCGTGCCAAGTCTGGCAAGCGTTCCGTAAGCTGCCGACCACTGCTCTACTTTAGGCCCTACTGTTCTGAGCCGTGCTGCACTTTAGTGTTCTGTACTATACTATACTATCATATTATTATTATAAATAGTAGCGTACGAAATAATGAGCAATAAATACTATACTATAAAATTGATATTTAAAGTTAGCTAGTAATCTCTGTATCTTGAAGAAAGATTGAGTTTCATAAAGGTAGAAATGGATTAGCCTATTTCTAGGCGATTTTTTGAACGGGTAAAATGTTTTTTAAAAAAAGTTAGCAAAGCCTTAAATATCCTTTCCTTTCTATAACAAATTACAAGAAAGAGCGAGAAAAATACATTGGAGGAATTAGCATTATAATTTAAGAATCGAGGCATCATTATGTTTCCACCATTATGTTTCCACGGCATCATCAAACGAATAAAACTTGAATGTTCTGAGATGAATGAAAATTAAAAAAAACTACAACAAATATATATAAAGCAATTTTCAAACAGCTAGTAATCTCACGTTAAAATATAAAGAGCTTGGTTTCGGAACAAATAAAATAGGCCAGCGAAATGTTGACATTTTTGGTTGCAAAGGATATAGATACGAAATAATAGACGAATAAACAAACCTCTGTGCCCTCCCTGACAAAACTTTGAGTTTTTTTTTTGAAAGGGAGATTATGTAAACCGTTTTGCTCTATTACTTGATGGCCGTTAGATGTAGTAAATCCACTTAAAATTACTATCACAAAACAGTAACTTGTACAATACAGGCAACTGTCTTAAAAGATTAAAAAAATAGCTTCCTATTTGTGTCTACTTGTTTGCATCATCACGCCCTTGCCCTCCATCTTTTGTTCTCCAGATAGCAACCAGGCTATCACCACTACTAGTGGCTAATTCTCGTCAGTCTTTTGAAGTACCCCCTTTGTTATGTCAACCTGTCCGGCTGACCAAACACAAGACATTCTAACCCTAGTTACCTGCCCACGATAAATGCGCTGATTAAAGGTGCGTGACATGTCGTCTGCTGCTAAGAATGCCGGGAAAAAAGGGACGGAAGGAAATGTAACAAATTAAGGAAATTGACAACCAGTTACGGTTAAACAAAAGAGAAGAAAACACATGTCTGTATTTACAAAATAATTGAGGAGCATTTTAAAAGACGATTCTCAATTCTTCAAATCCTTGAGCCCCATTTTCGTTTACTTGTGAATATCATCATTTGGAACAATATGTACAAATAGATAATCATTTTTTATCAGTCTATTTCCTTTTACTCTTTAACTTAAGATTGTCTCTACACTTTTCCACGAAACGAGTTCTAGGATAATAATAAGCTTATACGAAAGAAGACAAAAAAAAAGCGCTATTGGTTATTACGTCTCTAAACGTGTTTTGCGAGCGACCTTTTCAATTACCGTAATTTGAAATATTTTATTGTCCTGCAGTATCTACATTTAGAAGCGATCTAACAAGCAGTCGCATAGACGTCCCAGCGGGCACATCTGGTCGTATCCACGGAGGAAAAACAGGGTTTCCACGTTTATTCGTGGTTTCCACGTTTTTTCGCTGTCGATACGGCGTGGTGTGCCCGCTGTGGTACACGCGTGCGAGAAAGCAATACGATATTTAAATACAAAGTTAAAGCAGGTGAGAAAGAAAAAAAAGAGGGAATAAAATGTTTGAGAAAAGAAACGGACGACAAAAAGTAAAGTGAGAGTAAGAGAAATATCTTATCCTATCTTAAATGTTACAGACTCTCCTTCTATGCAGAAGATTATTGCGTTATCCTTGTTTTGAATCGTGCATTTTAATTAGTGTCTTATATAATGTTAAGTTATTGGTTTCCCTGGTTTGTTCAGGGAACCCGCTCCCTGCCTGTATGCCACTCGGGAAGAAAGAGTACTTAAACTGCGTTTGTTCTTGCATATGAAAATAGACAAACGTTTTTTATACTTATGTTCATCTGAGCACTGTGATAGACTATTGTGTGTTGTCTTTCTAAATGGACACGCGCTAGATATACATTATGATAGACAGATAGAGAGATCACAGAGATAGATATACAGATATATATTTACATAGATAGACTAATAGATAGATGGTTAGATAGATAGACATATACCGACATATAGATATAGAGATAGATAGTCAGATAGATATTTAGATAGACATATAGATAGTTAGATAGACAGATAGATAGACAGATAGACAGTTAGATAGACAGATAGATAGTTAGATAGACAGATAGATAGTTAGATAGACAGATAGATAGTTAGATAGACAGATAGATAGTTAGATAGATAGTTAGATAGACAGATAGATAGTTAGATAGACAGATAGATAGTTAGATAGATAGTTAGATAGACAGATAGATAGTTAGATAGACAGATAGATAGTTAGATAGACAGATAGATAGTTAGATAGACAGATAGATAGTTAGATAGACAGATAGATAGTTAGATAGACAGATAGATAGTTAGATAGATAGTTAGATAGACAGATAGATAGTTAGATAGACAGATAGATAGTTAGATAGACAGATAGATAGTTAGATAGACAGATAGATAGTTAGATAGATAGTTAGATAGACAGATAGATAGTTAGATAGATAGTTAGATAGACAGATAGATAGTTAGATAGACAGATAGATAGTTAGATAGACAGATAGATAGTTAGATAGACAGATAGATAGTTAGATAGACAGATAGATAGTTAGATAGACAGATAGATATATACAAAGACATATAGATATAGACATAGATAGAGACAGAGATAGACAGATATATATGGAGATATAGACAGATAGAGAGAGAGTGATATGTATAATGTAGAATATATTTATATATATAATCAGTTTGGTCCGAAGGGTATAATTTACTATAAATATTGTGTGTGTGTTTCTGTGCAGACGTTGTAACATGGAGCAAACGATACACATTTCTACATTAAAGTATTTATTTAGAAAATGAAATTTTTTATATAGCCTACGTAAATAAACGTAGTCTAATACACTATATTTATTTTATTGCAGAGAGAAGTGGTGACAAACAGAAATAGATACACTGTTCTACTGATCCCTGAATGCATACATGTCCTTAGTTTGTCAGATTATCAGTTGGTTAAATTCAACATCCGCATGGATGATATAAGCTGTCCGTGATAAAAACAAAATTGATAAAGAAAGAATATCATATTGAACCGTATCCAAACTTCCTCGTTCGGAAACAATACTATTTATAAGGAATTACGATTGGTCAACATATTTCTACAAACGAGCAGCTGATTGGATAATTCTGCTAATTAATTGTGTTGGCCCCTGCTGATAAGTTGGAAAGTCTTAAGTTAATTTGGACCAGATTTTTCCGATGAAAATGTCAACATATAATTATTCGTTCATCTTCACTTCTTTGCTTACTATTGGTAAGTACTCTAATATTATTTGTGTGTGTTTTCTTACTTGCCATTCCACTTTTCTTTAGGTTTTTTTTTTGTTTCAAAATGTTATGTCAATAATAATACGTTTTTTGATTTTTAAAATCGTTGTTTTATATTGAATTCAACAAACCCTCGATACTTTTGATTTGCCGTAAATTTTAGATATTTGTTATTGGTATGAACTTTCTTTTCTATAAAGTGATGCAGACATTCTGTTTCGTCACCTTAATCACATCGTCAACGACATTAGGCCATATAAGCTCATTAAAAAAAAAATCAACGTATTATGTTCAGTTGTGGAAATGGGGACATTCCATCTTTTCTATTAGCCTATACATTCCTTATTTTGAGCGTCATTATCGTTAGTTTGGTCAGCTTGAAAAACAACTTCGTCTTATCGGGGGTGGATATAGATTTCTTTTGTAGATTCTTGGAATGCATGATTCAAAATGTTGAGAAAAACATGCCAAAGAGAGTTGGGGCATGTGCACAGCCCTGTTTTACTCCTGTGCAAATCTCAAAAGCGCCGGGAATCTCGCCATCATATTGCACTGTGCCTTTCTTTTTATCGTGGTAGGACTGGATCCGGTTGAGAAGTTTCGATGGGCAGTCAGTCTTTGAAAGTCGGACAAGCAATGTTGGCGACTTAATATCCGCTTACAAGGTCAAATGCATTGGTTAGATCTATGAATGCAAGGAAGAGAGGCTTCAACTGCAGTCTATGCTTTTCTTGTAGCTGCCTGACCAAGAATAGCATTTCAGTAGTTGACATTCTTGGGAGAAACACACACTGTTATTCTGGATATATATATATAGCCTATATACATATATAGCCTATATATATATATATATATATATATATATATTTACATAAAAAGAAAGAAAGCATAATGAAAACAACAACAGTGAAACAGTTTAATTAATTATGCAACGTAATGTATGGGCCTAAAATAAAAATTTACCATCAGCTTGTGTTAATAACCGTCCAAGTTACCAAAGGGAAGTAATTCTTTAATAGATGGTACAGTAGTCAATAATGAGTTATCTAACTTAATAACATTACAGTACTGAATCGATGGCGGGACTCCCCAGTCCAAATATCAATAATTGTGTCGACAGTATATAGAATTAGAGATAAGGCGCACTCTCGCAGCGCTCCAGTGCTAATGTCTTTTAATTGCGAGATACGTCCTTTTACTCTGATAAAGGGCAGTTTTACTAAATAAACCATAACCAAGGCTTGGAGGCGTTTAAATCAGAGAAATGTTTCTGTCATAGGCTAAGGTTGGACGGCATTGAAAGGAAATGGGATAGCACGAAAGCTACCTTATCTTACATGTTACAGACGCTCCTTCTATAAATAAGATTTATTGCGTCATACGCATACGCTTGTCCGTGGTTCGAGTCACGTCTTGCATTTTGATTAATGTTTTACATGATAAGTTACTGGTTTTCCTGGTTCGTTTGGGCAACCCATTCCATGCCCGGATGCCACTCGGGAAGAAAAAGTACTTATATGCATATGTTTTAATGCATGGGACTGCGGTCGTCGTATGCCATCAACCTCATCTGTGTGGGTGATGGAGTGAGAAGTGGTACGTCCACTACGGGGCTTGGAGCTAAGATTACTTGTCACGTGGTGATCTGCTTACTGCCATGACAAGCTCTGGCGCCCCCAGAGTGCGAAGTCAGGAAGGGTATAGGTATACAGTCACATCCTTGATGCCTCAGTTCAAAGAAGATCACAGAACATTCGCAATCAATTAAAATCACCTTTAAATGGTGGCATTATTCCACGGGTCTAACAGGGTCTCCACAGTACAATGAAGAAGAATAAGGCCATGAGGAGATGTGCTCGCTCTAGACGGGGGGGGGGGGGGGGCATTTGGTAATCTTATATCCACTTTGCTGGTGCACCTTTAGACTACATGACAGAAATACTAGGCAGGCCCCACTGACACTAGAGGTCACATAGATGTACTTCGGATAGTGGACTGACTGAGCTAGTCGACATAACATGCGGCTAACATGGTGATATCCTCGGACAGAGGTTGAAGCTAAGATGACTTTCTCAAAATGTCCCGGCATAACATGCATGGTTTGCTACCGCATATCTTAAAGCAAGTTGACCATACTTGACCCAAACAAGATTTACTTTAAAGAAAAGTTATCAGCACAATCAATAACACGAAAGGTTTTGTCAACCTGGTTGATTACCAAGATATCAAACATATGCTGATATCAAGAAGACAACTTATTACCACACTGAAACAAACATGATATGATAAGTACGATATTCGAAACACCCAAAAAAACATCTTGGCCAAATAAATCAATTAGACGGCAACTTATATAAAATATTGTGTAGGCCTATATTTTGTTCTGTTAGATAAAAAACATTCTTATGTGACACAAAATATATTAACGGCTTGGTGTAATATTAAAATCGTTGCCACTCTTTCTAGCTAGATTTATATGTTATTAACACTCAGTGATTCTGGTTGAAGTAATATTTGAAACAATCATAGGCTAATAAAGCATTAGCCTACCTGTGAGGACTATGATATAATGGCAATAGGGATTGTGTCATGTCAATATTCGTCTAGAGTCTAGATGGATGAATCGACCATTAAAAAAAGTAAAGTATCCCATCGGACCAAAATGATCCATAGGCCAGTGAAGCAGCGTTCACTGTGGCCAATGCGTACTAAGGGATTGCGTGGCCAATACAATGCCCAACTGCGTTTTGCCCCAACAAAAGTCAGGTACCAATCAGAGCTGGGTAGTCTCAAGGACACTCTTCAGACTTGGGAACAAATCCTAGTCTTCTCCAGAATTCTAACCCACGACCTTTGGTACGTCAGCCAAACACGTTGCCAACCATGCCCCCTTTAGGCTAATTGGCAATTAGGCATACCATAATTATGGTAAATATATCTTTCAAATATGAATTTTTTAAATCTTCCAGTTACTGTATGTGTCAGAGTTTGGGCAATCAGTCCACCAAATCTTCTACCCGATACACCATCATTTTTTATTGTAGATGAAAATGCAACCATTGGTAAGTACGACTTATTATAACAGTAGCCTACTGATAATTTTTTTTTTTTACATTAATTTACTCAAAAGGCTACTCTTTTAATCAACACAATACAGTATAGCCTAAGCCTAGTTGTAAGTTTGAATACCATTTAGTAATTTAAGTTATTTCATACAATAGTCAGTACATGCCATGCCTGCTCATATATTATTATATATTATAGATTATACATTTTAAATGACAGATCCAAATAGATAAATAGAGAGAAGGCTATTTTGTTATTTAAATGTAATAAACGCCATTAAATGGCTTATAAAAAAAATAAATAAAAAATAAGCTCACGATAGAAATAATTAAGCTTATGTTAGAAATATAAACAATGCTAAAAATTAGGCCTTATTTTATTTCTAAGTGTAACCATCTATCCGAACTTTTATTGACATATAAAAAATGAAATAATTTTTCACTACAAGAGCTCATGTGACTCTAGGCCTACTAACTATGGAATGCATGTGTATTGAATTATATATTTTTTTCTATTTCTTCCAGGTTCAGTTATATTTCAAATAAGTGCAACAGATCCTGATGGAGATAATTTAACTTTCAGGTGAGGAGATCTAAGGAATCTGGATTTTAAAACCTAAGTGGGTATACAACAGGCAATGCCAGTTACAGTGTGTAAAAATTTCTATGATTAATATATTGCTGTCATTACAATATTAGCTGATAATAACACATTTTTTAAAAGATTATTTTATCATGACTGCAAGACATGCAAATATGTACTGGTTTTGTGTATGGGTATTCATTAGTTCAATTAGTTCATTTTGAAGAACACTGAAATTTAAAAAAAAAGTTCCAAAGCTGGCACATTTTGAATTGATACAAAAATTTTTGTTAGTGTAAAGATATCACTCCTGCAATTATTCCTTTTATTAAATTTGAATCACTTCCGATTTGTTATTTTTCAAGAAATTATTGCTTTGGCAAAATTGCTCTCACTCATAGTTAGCTCAATTTATATCTCAACAATTTACATCCTAGGTATGTGAATTACCTAACAATACATCTCCGTAGGCTAATTACAATTCTGTTACAGCTAGTGTTACATCTAATTCTGGGCAAATAGCCCACCATTTCAAAAATAAGTAGGCCTAGCTATTCTCTTTTGTAGCACATTAGTCAGTGGCTAGACTATAGAAAGAGTAGACTCAGACCACGGTTGGACAGGACACAATAATCTTCTTTATAGAAGGAGCGTCTTTAACATATAAGATAACATAAGACATTCAACTATTTCTACATTGCTAATGAGATACCTAACAAGGGAAAAAGTTAACTTTTCGTCACATTACCCTCAGTTCATGTGGTCCTAGTTCAAAACTTGTATGTTTCCACATGCACATTATAACAGCATTGAATTTATATCTATTTCTATTGGCTCTCATGCTGCTGCTTGTTTACATATTTAACAATTCAGTGTTCTACTTACATGATCTAATACTTTTCATTTGTTGACATATTTAACCATTCAGTGTTCTACTTACATGATCTAATACTTTTCATTTGTTTACATATTTAACAATTCAGTGTTCTACTTACATGATCTAATACTTTTCATTTGTTTACATATTTAACAATTCAGTGTTCTACTTACATGATCTAATACTTTTCATTTGTTTACATATTTAACAATTCAGTGTTCTACTTACATGATCTAATACTTTTCATTTGTTTACATATTTAACAATTCAGTGTTAAGTTCTATTTACATGATCTAATACTTTTCATCTGTTTACATATTTAACAATTCAGTGTTCTACTTACATGATCTAATACTTTTCATTTGTTTACATATTTAAAATGTATTGATTGTCTACACATCTTTCTAAGATGCATTGAAGTTTTTTTTTTTTTTTTTGTGGACTTTCTGTTACAGCTCTGGAAGTTCAGATACGGACACATTGGTGAATCTGACACAGCCTAAGCTGAATGGCACTGTGTACACCTGCAGTTTGATTCTCAAGTCTGAATTGGACAGGGACAATGTAAGCTCAGCTGTATGTCTGTGAGTTTGTATGTGGGTCACTGGCTGTGAATGGATTAATGGAACATATAAATGTTGGTCTCAAAATCCCAAAGAAAGGAGACCTGGGGCTCTGCAAAAACTGGCGCAGCATAGGCCTAATGATTTGTCGATACCCAGCAAAATACTAACCCGCATTTTAATGGAGAGACTGAAAGATGCCATGGATAAGAATCTCCGACTAGAGCAAGCTGGAGTTTGGAAAGACAGGCTCTGAACTGATCAAATTGCCACCTTACAAATAATTATCAAGCAGTCCCTTGAATGGCAATAAACCCTGTACTTGAACTTCATAGATTTCAAACAAGCATTTGACAGCATTGACAGAGACATCATCTAGAAACTACTTCAGTATTATGGCGACCCACAAGTCTACATCTGCCTGATCCAACAACTGTATGAAGGTGCCAAGTCATACATAAAGGTAAACTGACAGATGAACCTGGTGAAACACTTTAAAAATACTTAAGATAAACCGCATGAACAGGATTAAAAATGAAGACTTGTGGCAGAGGACAACACAAGACCCCATCAGCCAATAGATAGGTAGACGGAAATGGAGATATATTGGCCTCTCTCAAAAAGTCAGATGAAGACATCACAAGACAAGTTCTTAAAAGAAAAGCTGGCAGGACTAGGACAACATGGAGAAGAACGTGCAAGGAAGAAATGAAGCAGTGCTGCATGACGTGGGGGGAACTAAAGAAATCCGCCCAGAACCGAGTGTGTTGGAGACTTGCTGCTGAGGCCCTTTGTTCCACCAGGAATGCAAGGAAATAAGTCAAGTCAATATATGTTGGTCTAGTGGAAGTGCCGTGGAGAGACATTTTGAAGATCTTGAGTTTGATTTTGACCAGCATTGGATGAGTGACCATGGGTATACCCAGCTGTGATGGGTATTTGACTTTAATTTGGGAATAAAAAACAGTTTGTGCATTGTGCAGGTCACACAATCCCTTTGTATGCCATGGGAATTGAAACTGGCAAACATTGCTTCACTAACCCTCCCGTCAAACATGGAAGCAAGGTTACACTGAGATTAGGGACACAATTGTGGACAGGAGTGCTCCGAGCATCGTAAATGTGATAACATGGATAGTGGCACTAAACTGATGACCATCTATTACTAACTAGTTATCATGACAGAGAATTTTCACATATTCTTATAAAAATAATAATATGGCTGCATCCTATATTTATACTTTTTTAAAACTTGACATTTCATAGCAAAACTTTCTGGATTGTGCAGTAATGTCAGCTAACAAGGGATATTAATGATAAAAAAAACAAAGAAGATGCATCTAAATCCTGTGGATACAAATGTATAGAATTTGGGCAATTTAAAGTTTAAAGAATTAGATAAAATGGAAATAACTCTAAAATAATCAATCTTCACAGATCTATATATGTTGTTCTATTTGAAAGCGCTAAGGTCAATGCGTCACTGTAAATATAAATAATTTTTTGTGTGTAAAGAGAGCTATATAAATTAAATGTGTAATGCATAAATTAAAGGGAAACTATTCACTTTGTTCCTAACAACTGTCCCACATACTAAGTCATCTCTCTATTTCCGTAACAATTTATGGCGATGCTCTTCATGACATTACAATCTTGTTTTATTTTCCTCACCACAGAGCCCGGTGGTAAGACAACTGCATATAAAAATAAAAGACCCATTATTTGAGGTAAGAATGTGCGATCAAAGTTTTCCCCCTCCCTGCTTTACTTCTTGATATATATATATGGAAAATTTATTTTAATCTGTGTAAAAATACCTGATACACATTTTTCATTTCCTTCAGATAACTAAAAAAGTTTCCATGGTGATTAATGACATCAATGACAACCCACCAACTTTTACAGGCTTACCATATAGATTTTCTCTTCAAGAGGTAAGGGGGATAATAAATAAATCTATTTATTTCTAATAAATATAATTCTGTTTATAACATTCTCATTTTTTAGTAATTGAATAATTATAAAGACCATTTTATTATTTTTTAAAATATTGATTGCAATTTAATGAATGCCTGCTCTAATTGAAAACAATGAGAACTGTGTAATTTTTGTTTATTTATCAAATTTTTCCTAAAAAAATAGTTTAAAGATTTTATTAACAATATAATTGAATCAACTGATTGCCTAAGACCTGACAATTGTTTATGTTTTGAGTCAGAATTTTTTTTTCTTGTTAATTATCAAGTCAAAGACATTTTTGTTTCTTTCTAAATATTCCTCACCTTTAAATTCCCTCCACAAAATTTATTCACAAGAAAACCAACAGTCTTTTTATATTTGTTTCTTTTGTTAATTATCACTTTTTGCATGTAAACTTTCTCACTGAATGTTTCTCTAGAACAGTCAAACAGGAATGTCCGTTTTTAAGGTGTCGGCTACTGATCCTGATACAGGGGGAGGAGGTCAAATAGTTTTTTCTATGAATGTGAGTCCAATTACATTTTTTTTACTTGTAAAACTTTTCAAAAGTAAAACTAGGAATTCAATAGGCATATATATAGTCAATGTTTTGTTTACTGTAATAAGTGCTAAAGCTCTCATTACCTAAGATAAGTTTATCTATGTGTAATTTACATACATTTTTTTTAAACATTTTATTCAATAGTAGGCTATGTAGGCTAATGTTTAGTCTGAAACCTGTAATCATTTTCAATAATAACATCATTTTTTTTAAAGCAGTTAATAAATAAGAAAATCATTACGTATCCTTCATCTCATTTTAATTTCTTTTCTTTATTTTACATCCCACAGGCCAGCAATAGTGTAAGTTAATTGTTTTGTTTGCTGTTGGAAAAGAAAAATTTTGTATAGATAAACATGTATAGTCATGGGTTGCGGCTCCAATGGATTTAAAAATGTCAATGTTAACTGGGGGATCTGAGAAAGGTGCAGTGCCAGTAATTTAAGCAGTCTTTACCGGTTCCAACATCATGGGTTTGAGTCCAGTCAAGATGAATAGACTTTTTTTTATGACTGGCCTTGAAAGTGTTGTTGTTTTTAGCCAGTGGCATTGGTTGGGGAAACATTAAAGATGCAAGGATATTGGTTAGACAATCTATCCTCCTTAAAAGCCATGACCAATGAAACTGCCTGATGATCTCTGGTTCAGCAGCCCTATAGATCTAAGATTGTTTCTGAAGTTTATTCAAAATTATAAACAGTTAAAACAATGAAACAGCATAAAAAAATAAATAATTATGATCTGTAGAAATGTATTCAACCATTTTATTTCTGTTGCAAACACTTGCACTGCAGTAAACATTAGATTAACAGTATAGTTTATTGGGTCTACTTGTTGTGTTTAATTATTTGTTTCTGTGTACTCTATGCAGGGCCGACTCGTCCATATAGGAAAACTAAGCTGTTACCTAGGGCGCAAAATTAGGGGGGGGGGGTGGCTCATAATTTAAGATTGTTTTTAAATTTGGGGATTTAAAAAAAAATAAAAAATTAAAGTTTATTACTTTTGGAGGTGAGACGGATTACTAGGTAATAAAAGGTGAAGCGTATTTATTTAAGTCGTCTTAGAAAATAGGAAAGTATGCCATAACACTACTCAGTTTCTCCTGGCCGAAGGCACTTTAATGATGGCGCAGAATTTGTTTTTGCCTAGGACGTCAAAAACCCTAGTGCAGGTCCTGACTCTATGCTGTATTGATCTAATAATATTTTCTGTGGCAAATTCTAGCAAGATGATGCTGGTTACATTGAAACATTTTCTCTGGACCCAATGTCAGGAGTTGTATCACTGAAAGGCCAGCTTGACTATGAGATGAAGTCTTTTTACCACTTCAAAGTATATTCTAGGGTATGTTAAGTTTTATATATATATATATTATTTTAGTCAGTCAACCAGACAAACATAATGTTTTATTTCTTATCTTATATAATACAGATGCTATTTCTATAAAGAAGATTATTGCATCCTACGCTTATCCGCCAAAGTATGCCTTCCAGAAGTTGCCAGTACCAATACAAGTTATACATCAACTTAATCTAGTGTGTGTAAAGTTTTTATAATTTTAGGCCATGCTTCTACTAAAGTATGGGGAATTTTAACAGGTTTTCAGATTGTATTCTATAATGCAGATGAAGAAGAAGATTATATTCTATCTTATGTATTAATGTAGTTAGTTCCATGTGCTATATGAAGTTATATTTTAGTTTTAATAAATGCAAAGCACTATAGAAAGTGGACCTCGGAGAGGCCATCAGCAGAAATGCTGGGTCAACATTATAAAAAATTGGACAAACTGCCAATGACTGCACTATTGACAGTCCCTCGAGATAGGCAAAATAGAGAAAGATGACTGTCCATTTACTCCTCCCAACAATCATAACGGTCAAGGATTTGATGATAATGATGAAATGCAATAAACCTAACCATAAAAACTACATATTTGAGGTCTACATTGTAAATTACAGGATAAGGGTAACCCAGTTTGTCCAGGCATTGCATGCAACTGTACAGCAACAGCTGAAGTGTGTAGAGCAGACCCAGTGGATTTGTTTATCACCATCATAGATGTAGAGGACACTCAACCCGTGTTTGAAGGCTTGCCCTATATTAAAGAAATTTATGAAAACACGTCAATTGTAAGTTGAAACAAATATTTGAATTGTTTGGTAAATCCATAAAATTTAAGTTTGGTTTATTTGTTAAATGCAATGCAATGATTATATGTATAGCACTTAAAACACATCCAGAACAATAAACTGTTTTAAAAGTCCTTTTTTCAATAAACATCAGTTTTAGTAGTGCCATTTCAACAAAATAAAAATAATAAATTCTACATTAAAAGTTCTATTCATTTGTTTGTAACTATATTATTTACATTGCATTTAGAGCTTCAGCAGGCCATCTGTGGTACAGTGTATTTATAACTAGTTATTCCCCTTTCCTAATGTATATGTAGATCTGACAGCTTTGATCTTAACTCTTTTACTATGTAATTATTTTGATAGAATTTAAATTTTGTTCACAAATGCAAAAAAGATTAATTATAAAAATAATTAATGTATTAATTATTGGATTACAATGCTATGTTTGTTATCAATTGAAATAATATAAAACAATATATATATATTAAAACTTATCAGTTTAGTTTAACTTAACTTACTAACAGAAAAGATACTTACAGGGTACGTACAGCTCCTGGAAACTCCTGGAAAACAAAAAGTTGTGTTCCAGGACCTTAAAACTCCTGGAAAAACTGCATTTAGTCCTGAAAAAAATACTAAAAACTCCTTATTTTTTGAGGGAGATTAATTATTAATAAAAAAAAACGTAATCAGTGCTCTTAGATTGTACTTTCACTTTTCCAGATGCTACACCTTGTTTGTTTTTTTGTTACTAAATCTTTTTTTTTTTTGATCCAAACTTGGGATCTAGGCTATATAAGTCCCTGTAATGTCGTAAAAAAAAAAAATGCTGTGTAGCGAGGTGTCTGTTTTTTTTTAAAGAGCTCTGCTTGGCTTTTAAAAAAAAAATGCAAAAAATTTACTCCTGAAAAACTTCTGGAACACTCCTGGTAAACTCCTGGAATTTTGAGGCAATTTTTCTGTACAAACCCTGTCTTAGGCCTACTCCCTCACTAGGGCTAGTTTGAGCAATATCAAAAGTTTTGACAAACAATAATAAGTCATATGAAATAAAATTATTCGTTTTCATACAAATACCAACGGGCCACTCTTCTATTCTATATTATTATTAGTATAATTTAACAAACTCTTAAAAACAAAAAGTTCCACAAAATAATAGCAGAAAGAAAACAACGCACATTGCATGGGTCAATATTTTTTTGCATGGTGATGAACATTTGGGCACTGTGCTATTGCACAATAATAAAGATGTATAGGACTGTTGTTCTCCTTCGTCAATTAATCACTTAAATAAAATACATTTTATGTAGCACTATGAAAAATAGATTTTTCTTTTTTTCTCTTAAATTGTTATACATTTTTTTTTAAAAGAAAATATTAAGTTTACCAAGATATAAATAAAATTAAGCCTTAAAGTTTAAGTAATTAGCCTTGCTTTAATTCATGACTTTTTAAAAGGGCTCTACAGTAATGAAACTAAAAGCATCAGATGGTGACAGAGGAGTTGCTGTACCCAACACAATTCAATTTGCTATCACACAAGGTAAGTATGTTGATAATATTGTTTGACCCAATTGACCCATAGAGCTGGTGAAGTAGTGTTAACAAGTTTCTGTGGTCACAGCGTACTAGGAAATTGTGTGGCCAGCAAAATGCCCAGCCTCCTTTACTTTGCCCCAACTAATGTCAGGTACCCATCAGAGCTGGGTAGACACAGGGACGCCTTCCATACATGGAAATAAAGCCTAGCCTTCACCAGGATAATTCTGTACGCCAGCTGAGCACGCTGCCACTATGCCGAATAAATATATAAAGTAGAAAGAATGAAATCTGTCACCATTTTATTAAATCCAATGATGGTGTTGCCTCTAATTAAGTTTATTCATTGACTGCTTTGTTAGAAATAAACCCAACTAAAACTGGATAAGATAATAATAATAAGATAATATTTCTTTATTGATCCAAACAAATGGAAATTTGTCTTGATTACAGATGTTTTGTCTTTCAGCATATTTTAAACAAAATAAAATAATTATTTGTAATTTGTATACAAGCACAGAAATATACTTATAAAATAGACAAGCGCACACACATTCACACAATTTATCATAAAAGAAAAAAAGTTCATTAGTAGTCATCGACTGTATTCTGGCTGACTGAAGTCTTGACGATATATTTATGGTAGATAGTATGCAGTATGGCCTGAGGCTGACGCGCAATAATTCTTCGTCTGGTGTGCATATTCTTCTTTTGTTGTAAAACAGTTGGTAATGTAATATTGTTTGTTTATATAGATAGCCAGCCATCCAACTTTACTTTGCCACTGTTGACGGGTCTGTCTGAGCAAAGCAGATAAAATGTCCACAGTCATATTCCTCCTCTGCGGCCACATTTATTTCGCCTTGTTGGTGTGAAGACATGTTTATTTGTTGTCATTTGTATCCAAGATAGCGGTTCGTTCATTAGTATCGACACCAATGGTGTAAAATAGTTTCGTGTAAGGCGGTTCTTGACATAAAAGTTTTAGGAACAATAGTTTCCGTTATACAAACTACTCACATACTTTAAGCATATACAAATTAATAAATTCTGGCTTGATAAGATGGTAGAAAAGCTGAAAAACGGCACATCGTAATCAGGTCGCCTATTAAAACACTACATTAACTAATACTAATATGTTAAGATTCATTTTTTGATAAAACAAATGTAAAATTGAAAAAGATTGTCAGTAAAATGAAAGACCTGTGACTGGTAAAATTGTATTTAATGTTGTTCTTGTTTCCTACAGGAAATTCTGACAAACATTTTCCTTTTTCCATCCACTCAACTGATGGCACTATTTATGTCAATAATACTCTTGATGCTGATGACCCAGATGTCAGAAGCCATGCTGGTTTTTACATATTCACTGTCAATGTAGGTTGCTTTTTTACCTTTAAAGTTGCTGGAAAAATGCTCTATATCAATAGCCATCTTCATCTTATATGTTACAAATGCTCCTTATATAGGCCTACATAAGATTATGGCCTTTTTTGCTTGCATCTACTCTTGCATTTTCTTAACTTTGTTTTATTTTCTATAAACACTGTTTGTACAAGTGGATTGTGTGCCCATGTATGAATATAATTCTATTGTAACATTTAATCTCCAGGCAACAGAGATAAATGGTATGATGGCATTAGATCCATTAGTATCTGTCAGCAGCACTCAAGTCTCTATAACAGTCCTAGATGTGAATGACAACTTACCACAGTTTAAGTTGCCGGTATATACAGGAACTGTGCAGGAAAATACACCAAATGGAGCCCCCTTGGTGATGACTTCAACTATTGAAGTAGAAGACATTGATCAGGTTGGTGTGTTAGCATCTATAGATATTTGGAGAAGGGTTTCAGTAAACAAAAAACATATATCAACATTTTAAGAAGCTGGTAATCACCAAGTGCTTTCTCTTTATCCAAAAACTAGTGACTCAATTATCATTTTTTAAATTCTGTAACACCTTGAAACAGCTTTTTTTAAAATCACCACAACCTCTTAAAAACCCATTTTTAATTAGTACCATCAGTGTTTTTTTCTATATCATCAAATTAATTTTAATATAAACCTTATCGGTCCACTGCTGATCATCATGGGCATGTTTATTACTAGTTAGGAAAGGCTGTATAAAACATCAAAGACACTGATAGATTTTTTATCAATTCTAGTTGGTATATGTGGCCATAAGTAGTACATTATTATTTAATAAAAAAAAAAAAAAATCTTCAGTTCATTAAATAATTAAAGTAATGATTGAAAAAATTGCTATTTCAAAAACAATCCAGACTGGCAACAATATGTTTCGGGTTGTTGTGATGAAAGATGGTTTTGTCTACAAGGACTTTGCCACACTACCCGACGAGA
The DNA here is from genome assembly GCA_949126835.1 of Anisus vortex. Taxonomy (NCBI): domain Eukaryota; kingdom Metazoa; phylum Mollusca; class Gastropoda; family Planorbidae; genus Anisus; species Anisus vortex. The sequence goes on from OX421494.1 coordinate 4,306,845, forward strand.
ACCAAACAATTAGCGGGAAATCAAGCATTACAATTGTAGTTGCCAATTCTTCAGTTCTAGATTTTGAAGTTAGAAAGAATATCTCTTTTCAGGTAAGTGCATTCTGTGTCTGATGAGAGTTCATTGTTTTGTGATTGTTTGATCATAATGTAACTCTAAAGAGATGGATCAAAGGGGGGTACAACAAGATCCTGTCCGAGACTAGCTGGATAAAGCATGCTGCATAACTAAGGGTAGTCACATGCACTACTCTGCTTCTCCCCACCTGTGGATTTCGCCCCATATATTAACGTGGCGGCTTGCTCCTATTCCTGCCCTGTCGCCCTATAGTACAAAGTCCAGACTATAGCCCTGGACATCCAGGCACACGGCTTAGTGTATTGTTAGTAGAAGAAAAATCAAATGAAACAAAATCTGAAATAAAACTTATATGTGACTAGAGACCGACTGAAACCATGCCAAATGTAATAAATTGACTTTCGGCCCAAACCGAAGCCGATAATTAAAATTTCACTACACATTCGCCCGACACCGTAACCAAAAAATAAGTAAATAGAAAATGGCATGCAAAAGATTTTTAAAGACTGCACATTTTTGTGTAACAGTAATATTATCTAGTTTATAGGTGGCTAGGTAAGTAAACCATAGAACCAGCAGGGATGTTAATATAGTTTTATCTCAAAATCAATTTTCGGTTCTATAAACCCGATTTCAAACCGGGTTTTGGTTCCCCCCTCACCTCCCTCCTGCTCCTGTGCAAAGTAAGTTATAGGTAGAAAAATACAAATTTGCGTAGATTATACTAAAAACATTATTTTATAAACCAAATTAATAAAAAGGACCATTGATACTTAGAACCTGGTGATTTTGGATTGTGAGAAATAAAAAAACTGTATTGTCATGAATTTTAAATTTAGACTTATATAGATTCTTATTTTAATATAAGATATGATACAAGTTGCACACATTTAAATAATATTTGCAAAAGAATATTTATATCAATATGTCCCATGAAAAGGATTAAAATATAAAAAAAACAACCTTCCATGCGCTGCAAAGTTGTTGTTTTTTAAGTTGCACTATTACAAGTTGCTTTTCAGTGTACATTAAATTAAAAGCCTGTTTAAGTTTGAAAAAGACTCTTTTTAGGTCAGTTTTACCACAAGACAAATATTGTCAGCTATTGTAATAAAACTGAACTGATTGAAGGGTTTAACAGGTGAGATTCAAATGAAACACTAAATATGACCTCTCTTTAGTCTCTCTAGGTCTTCCTTTTGAAGTCCAAACATTTAGCAACCCTACGGAAATCGGTCTATTTGTCTGTTAGGAGCGTTCAGCATCAGTGGGGAAATTTCAGTTTTTTTTTCTTTTCGAATACGTAAATCAAATAGCTGTGCCAACGACTAGCGTTAACATGTGCGTTTGCTGTTGTATCGCAAATTCACAAGCAATATTCGGGATTTGAAAAAGAACAAAAAAACAATAGGCATATAAGTCGTCTCTGACAAAATAGTGTTTGCAAGGAATATAATGTTAATGAATTGTTTTGTGCGAATCAAACAGGGTTTAAAAAAAATATTCGTTAGAGATAAAAAGATAAATAAATCATGGATGGGACACAGTTATGAATGAGTTCCTCTCGAATTCCGTTTTTTGTTTGACATCCCTACTTCACACAGATTAATTCACAACAGTTTAACTAAATCTTATACATTACAGACGCTCCTTCTATAAAGAAGATTATTGCGTCCTCCGCTCATCCGTGCTCCGAGTCTAGTCTTGCATTTTTATTAATGTTTTAAATGATGTTAAGTTACTGGTTTTATTGGTTTGTTCAGGCAACCCATTCCATGCCCGAATGCCACTCGGGAAGAAAGAGTGCTTATATGCATTTGTTCTCACATAAGGGACAAGGAAAGTGTTTTTGTCCTTATGTTTATCTGAGCTTTGCAACGGGTTGTTATTGGGTTGTATTTCTAAAGTAGAGTTTAATGCCTTGTGTATTATTACTACTTTACTCTTTGCCCTTCTGTCCTCTAGTGTTTCTAGGTTTAGTGATTTGACTAATGGTGTTACTCTTGTTAATTGGGAATATTCATTGGTTATGAACCTTGCAGCTCTTTTTTGGATTTGTTCTAATTTCTAAATGTTTTTTTTGGTTGATGGGTCCCATACAGGTGCTGCATATTCTAGTATAGGTCTAACTAATGTGAGATAGCATTTTAATTGTATATTCTTATTACATTTGTAAAAGTTCCTTTTTATGAATCCTAATGTTTTGTTTGATTTTTTAATTACTTCATCAATATGAGGGTTCCAAGATAACTTGTCATTTATTATTACTCCTAGATACTTAGCATTGTTAGTTTGAGTTAGTTCTTTACCATGAATAAAGTAGTTTGCTATTATTTGTTTCTTTTTTTTGGATACCCTTATTAGTTGGCATTTTTCTGGGTGAAAAGACTTATACTCCAGTTTGATTCCCATTTTTGTAGTTCATCTAAATGAAAGTATCAATAAGAGTAATGGATTCAGCAATAACGTAGCAGTCTGAATTTTGAAAGTTGAAATAGATATTCAGTTTTTAACCGAAAGTCAATATCAGTTTTGGCCGAAAACCAAAACCGAAAACTAACAACCACACCGAAAAAGGGATTTTGCCTATTTTTGGCGCCGAAATCAAAACCGGAACCGAAGTTCGGTCGGTTTCTTTATGTGACAGCAACATGTTATAAAGGCTTGTGAAACAAAATGTCAAAGACAAGTTTAGAAATTAGGCTTTCAAATCTACAGAGTTAATATGAATGTCTGTTTGTCTTTATTTCTATTGGTTTTTGGCTCTTCTGTTTTCTTTAAAAACAAAATTTAATAAGAATACAGGGCTGTACTGCTCTATCTGGACAAAACTGCAAGATCATGTATTGCAGTGTCAATAATGCCGGCTTCCTTTTAGCAATAAATCATCTTGATCCTCCCTCACCCCCCCCCTTCCCAATCTCTATCTCCATCAATCACTCACCTCTTTCTTCCTCTTTATGGTGATGTTTTTGTGTTGTTTCCATTTAATGCAATATGTCTTCATTTTCTCTTAGCAATAAAAAAAAAACTTAACAACTCTGTATTCATACTCAATTCACCCACAGCTTGTAGCAGAAGCTTTAGATGCAACAGGCTCAGTCACAAACTCAACACAAGTGACCATAGTTCTCAAAGTCACAGATGTCAATGACAATAGCCCAACGTTTCCCAGCCAGGCGACCCGATTCAATGTATCAGAGAATGTCACTGTGAACTTTTTAGTGACACAGATCAAAGCTTCAGACCTAGACTCTGGAGATTTTGGTACCATTACCTATAGTCTGGAAGACTCAGATTCTGCATTTACTATCAATAGCTCAACAGTAAGTAATCTACTAACTATGCGTCAATACTTATCAACTTCAAGGTTTTTCAATATGGTATTTTTGTGTGGAAGGGTGCTGAGTGAGGCTTAGCTGCCACTAGTAGTGGGTGATAAGAAAGAGGCTGACAGGGTTGGATATCATTATGCATTGATGCTTGAAAACTTAAGATTTCTAAACAAAATCATATATTGTGTTTGAAGAGTTAGACAGTATTATCATTTTTTTTCTTAACAGGGGCAGCTCACTGTGAATTCACAACTTGATAGAGAGACAAGGGCCTCTTACTCTTTGGCCATCATTGCCACAGACAGCCCACTTCACCTTGAAGCAGAGCGTAGAAGGACAAGGCTGCAAATTGTCATAAATGTGACCGACGTTAATGACAATGAGCCTCAATGGGCTCAGTTTGTGCCGTATGTGACAGTTTTGGAGAGTACAATGGTTGGCACCAATGTGACAGAGTTGATTGCTACTGACAGGGATGAAGGTTTAAATGGACAGGTAAGCCAGGCAAAGCTCTTGAAATAGTTTGAAGTACAATAATACTGGCATAACAAGTCTATTTTAAACACTTTAAAAAATAGTTACAAGGAAAAAAGCATGACAAACTGCTTATTTTCTTAATTTAAAAAAAAAAGATTGCCAAATCACAATCAAGAGAGTTTGCAGTTTTCCTGCTGAAAAAGTAAGGTACCCTTCGGACCAAATTGATCATAGGGCCGGGGAAGCAGCGTTCACCAGTTTCTGTGGCCATGGCACAATAGGTAATTTCGGGGCCAGCACAATGCACAGCCGCCTTTACTTTACCCCAATTAAGGTCAGGTACCCATCAGAGTTGGGTAGACTCAGGGACACCCTCCAGACCCAGGAAAAAATCCTAGCCTTAACCCGGATTCAAACCCGTGACCTTTGGTACGCCAGCCAAACGCGCTGCCACTCGGCCACCATGACCAATAGTTCATGCTATGTAATTTTAATTGTACTAAATCTAGTAAAAACTATTCCTTATTTTTACGTATAATTTAAAAGTTTAAAGTTTATATACTTTAATGAAGTTTAGAAAAGATAAAAAAGGTTTTAAATTGATAACATTTATGCAATAAATATGCTTCCTTTAAACATCTGTTTTAGCATTTGCTTCATTAACAAAATGAAAGTAGCAAAAGTTTTATTTTTATATTTTCTTCTAACAGATAGTCTTCAGAATAGCCCCAGGTACAAATGGATCTACTTTCTTTACCGTCACAGGAAGCAATGGACGGGCAGTGATTTCAGTTACCAAGTCTTTAATAAACAACTTTGGTCTTAGAACATTGACAGTCGTAGCAACAGATAGAGGGACGCCAACACTTAGCTCAAATGTTTCCATAACAATTTTTGTTGTCGATGAAAACCAGAACAGACCAGTTTTTGTTGTGCCTGACCAAAGTGCTTTCAATGAGAGTTCGGGAAGAATTCCAGAAATATTGGTTTATGAAGTAAGTTGCTTTGTCTTACATTTGTACCAAATATTGTATTTATACCAGCTTGGTAGATAAGAATAAATTAAGTTGTTAGCATGATAGTTTCAGTCCAAGCCAGTTGGTCCAGCGGTTAGTTCACCGGACTGTCAACCAAAAACCAACTGACACGTCGCAGGTTCTATCCCTGCCGCCCTGCAGGAGTTTTGGGCCTAGTGGACGTAGTAGTCTTCTTTCTAGAAGGAACTAGGGATGTTAAAACCGGTTTGTTTTCAAAACCGGTTTTTGGTTCTATAAAACCGGTTTAAAACCGGATTTTAAAAAAAAATATTTCCATCAGAACCAATAAAAAAATAAAAATAAAGGGTGTGCTAAATGATTACCTTCCAACCAACAAACCATAATCCGGTTTTAAAAATCAAAACCGGTTTTCAGATTCAAAACCGGAATCCGGTATTCCGGTTTTCGTTTAACATCCCTAGAAGGAACGTCTGTAAACTTATAAGATAAAATAACTACAACTCTTCTGTTTTAAAGGGAAAGAAGAGTAGCAGAAGTAAAAAAAAATACTGGATCGGAAAACAAAACAATATACAAATTTTGTTATAGATTTTTTTAAAGGCTAGTCTAGATCAGGGATGAAGCTTCATGGGAGGGGGAGAGTTGGGGGTGGGGCTAAGACTACCATGAAATTAAAGAAAATTTTTTTTTTTAAAAAAGAAAATTGGAATTAAATTTGCAAAATATTAGGCAAAAGTTTGTCATGCAAAATTTCTGCCTCCCCTGGACAAAAATCATGGGTCTACCCTGCTTTATAAAAATTCTTTTTCAAACAAAACTAATTTTATAAAAAAAAATATTTTTTAACAACATTATTTTTTAAAAGCAAATTGTAATTATTTTTTTATTGCAGAATGTTATTTATATTTAATAGGAAATTTCTGTTGGATCCCTTATAGCTCAGCTGAGCGCCTCTGATGCTGACCAGGGCCTCAATGGCCTTGTATACTATTATTTGGACTTTAGCTCAGTGCCAGATAGTGAACATTTTCGACTGGATAGAATCACAGGCAATTTGACTTCAGTCAAGAGATTGAATAGAGAATCTCAAGAGATTTATAAGGTTCTTTGAAAACATTTATAACAGTTTTATTATAATTATACAATATTTAAGCACTGCACAAGTATCATTACAAATATCAATATAGGCCTATATATAATTACAGCAAGTTTGTTTATAGGCGTATATATGTTTGTTTGTTGATATATATGTTTGTCCTCTATAGTCTTCTAGGCCTTTTAAAGGATCTGGACAAAAGTTAAATACATAAATTAGACTTTTTTTTTTATTATAGCAACTTTATATTACTTAATTTGTTAAATTATTTATAAAAAAAAAGTATTACAAATTATGTTAAGGTTATGAACTGGAGCACCATTTACAAAATATTCAGAGTGATATCCCTTTAAAATGCTTTTAAATTATTGGTTGTTTGGTTCTTTCTGGGTATTTCCTTGCTACAAAAGCTTTTCTTTGGAATGATATTTATTAGTTGAGACTGTTTCCACACAGATTCGAGTTAGAGCAGAAGATAATGGCCAGCCAGCTTCTCTGTCTACAACAATCCCTTTATGGGTGCGGCTGCTAGACATTGACGATAATTCCCCTTCCTATGACATGGTCACCATGCCACAGACTATGGAGGTCACAGAGGAAACAAGTCCAGTTGACATTGGGAAGATAACTCCTGCTACAGATAAAGACAGCAGTCCTATCATTTGTTATCATTTATACAGTGAGTGCTTACAATTTCTTCAGATCTGTTTATCCTAAATTTATAAAATGTTAGGCTACACCTTGCTAGATTGAAACTGCATCACTGATCTATATATACAGTCTTTCCCAATTTTAGGCCAGATAATTGAGAGTCCACTGTATTTTCAAATATAGTAGATCACTTAAAATGTTATTTATTGTTCTATAAAAAGAGAGACTATCTACATTAAAAAATAAATACATTTCTTAGAGCTAGTTAAGTAAAGTTTATTGTAGGCCACTTTTTTCTAAACTTTTTATGCACTTTTCTCACTGAACTTATAGTTTTGAATAATTTCTTCAATTGGATCTGATCCTTTAATGCCTTGAAGGGTTATTAATTATAAACTTTCTTTTAGTTAACAATTAGTTTCCTTTTTTTTTTCATGCTTAATAGTTTAGATCATTGTTCATTTACTTTATTTAAATATTTTTGTCAATGTTTTATTCGTTTCATTTCTCATTGACTTTTATGTTGGCCTTGGCTATTTTTTGTTTTATATGTGTGTATGTTTTTTGTTATATTAAGTTCATATTAATTTTGAATATTAATTACAAAGTAATTTTATTATTGTTTTTATTTTGAATATTCCTTCATTTTATACCAGATATCTGATCTGTTATATGTCTTAATAATTTAGTCAATATGTTTGTTTTGCTTATAACTAGTGACAGTGTTATATCACATATTTCCCATTTGTATTTCAAAAGAAATCTGGCTCATCACATTCTTTCAAATTTATACCTCTTGCAGATATTTTTACCATAAGGATCTTTCCATTAGTAGGCCTATAAACCATAATCCATTTTATGTGAATTGAAAAACCAGTTAATATTTTTACCTGTTACTCTTAGATTGTTCTGATTTTATAGAAATTGACATATCCACATTGTGTTTGTAATTTAATATTTAAATAAAGATTTCATATCATACATTTCCAGAGATTTACGTTTTAAAATTTAGATCTTTTATTATACATTACCAATAATTTTCTTGAACTGTTTAACATTTTATTAGTGTTTTTTTAGTTGACAAGCAAATGCATTTTAATAAATGTAACATCATCATCTGGATTTGATCATGAACAAATATTTAGTCATTGATTTAAACCTGTTTAGCCGTTGCTTTCTTTATCAGGTGGAGATAGCATGGCCAGTTTTTTCTTAAACAAAACAACTGGCAATCTAACATTGATACAAAAAGTGGACAGAGAAAAAGTACAATATCTCGATATTGTCATACAAGCTTCTGAAAACTGCAATGACACCAACGTTTCTCAAAACAACAATTCAACAATGGAACAAGCATCTTTCAGTTACAATGCTTCAGACTCATCTTTACTGTATGTGAGAGTTAAGGTTCTAGATATCAATGATAACCCACCACAGTTTGTGCCAACCTTACTGTCAACAGCTGTAATCTCTGATGTAGCTCTGGGCACAGAAGTCATGTCTTTAGCTGTGAGTAGAATTAACATTTTGTACAGGCATAAGCTAAGGTTTTAAACTGCTCTTGGGAAACCTGAATTTGAGTTGAATGTATTTCATTAAATAAATTAGCACTTATTTGACTTATATGTTTACAGACATTCCTTCTTGATAGAAGATCTTTACATCTTAGGCCCTAATCGACTGTAGGATGACAGGGATATGTTGGTGGTGGGCTAGAACCCTGGCCAATTTGTTGACAGTCTGCTGTACTAGCCGCAGGACCAGCAGCCAAACTCACATTTATTAGAAAGGGTTATATGCTTAACATGAAACAAAATATTCCATGATTAATAAAAATTATATGTTTCTTTTTCATATGTGAGGAATAATTAGCTTCAAACTTTTATTCTCACTTTCTGTGACTTTAAATAGTCTAGTTTTCTGAACTTTTTCAAATTTGGTTCACTTAGTAGTTTTGTATGTAACTGTTTTCAATAGTGTTACTTAGTGTAATTTTTAATTGTAGCTTACTTAAGACATTTAGAAATTTGCTTAAAACTTAAGAAAAAACATTAGGCCTACAATATCTAGAAACATTAGTCAATCTAAACTTGCTAAAATCAATGTGAATTATTAATTTTTCTTTATAAAAGGAGCGTCTGTAATATATAAGATAAGAAGATAACTTTTCTGTTTAGTTATAACATATTCTTGCAGGGCAGCATAACTGACGCAGACACCCCAGAAAACAGTCACAACATGTTTGGACTTTTAAACTGTACCCTAAAAAATGATGAGACTGTTCTGGACACAAACAAACAGGCTTTCCTGGTCACCATCAACGGAACAATATTAACCAATATTATCTATCGCTCTGATATAGTGGGTTATTTCTCTTTGTTTGTTGAAGCCTATGATGAGAAAAGTCAAAAGGATATTACAGAAGTCAGGGTAGGTTTTAAGACCATTCTAAAAAAACTTTATAAATTTTTTATAAAAATATTAGATTGTTAAATAAATTGCATACCTCTCTGATATGACAAAAGGACCAATGAAAATGAAAGGTTTTAGTGGGCTATTAAAAAAACAGATTTCACTTTAGATTTAAAACAAGAAATAAATTGGGATAGTCAAAGTCTGGCCCTAAATGTTTTTTTAAAAAAAATCATCATAAATTACTTATCATAATTAAATTTTATTTCTGATGCTGCTTTAAAAATTTATTTTTGATTGGTTTATTAAATTATTTGTCTTAAATATTTTAAAGTATTTTCTTTATAATTTAAAACACATTATCACTGAAACCATTTTGAAATTGAAATAATTACAGATATTTGTGATCTCTAATCTCCAAAGAGTTAAGCTTGTCTTTGATAAACTGCCTAATCAAGTGGAAGAAATAAAAAATGTGTTTCTTAAGTAAGTTGATCATTTGTTGTATAACATTATGAAACAAAACAAGTTAAAAACAAAAACAGAATAAACCTTTAGTTTTGCAAAGTTGTCAGAAATGCATCTTTTAAACATGATGGTCAGCAGGTTTGGTCAAAGGGTATGAGTTGATCCAATTAAAAATACACAATTAGTTCATTCCCTTTGATCCAAGTCTTCTGAATGTGACTGACACACTGACATAAATACAAGACATTACATCAAGGTCATTTCGCAGTCGCCTAAATCATTTTTTCATGTCTTAAGAAAACTAAAAAAAACTGAATAGCATCTGTATTACTTCTGCTAATTTACTTTGGTACATTTTGTAAAAAAAAACTGTTTTCTGATTGGTTTAAAATATAGGCCATTTGCCATATAATACAAGACTGTAAACTATACAAACCTACGTCCTGTCGCTTTAACATCTATTATCATGAAATGTTTTGAGAAAATTATTCTCAGACGTATACTAAATAAGGTGCACAAAAGCCTTGATCCCTACCAATTTGCTTACAAAAAAGGCAGAAGCGCAGAGGATGCTATAGCATTAATGTTAGATAGACTGTACCACCATCTGGATACGCAGAAGAATTACGCTTGAATACTCTTCGTTGACTTTTCATCTGCATTCAATACCATCCAACCACACCTTATGATACAGAAACTATCTGCTTTAAATGTCAGTCAACGCATCCAAGCCTGGATCATGCAATTTCTGATAAACCGCCCTCAATTTGTCAGAGTAGAGGGATGTACCTCACAAATAAGAGAAATAAGCCCTGGAGCGCCTCAAGGGTGTGTCCTCTCTCCCGTTCTATACACAATTTACACCAATGACATTCAAAGTTCAGCAATCGATACAGTATCTGTAATCAAATACGCCGATGATACAGCCATTGTCGGCCTTGTTTCCAGTGACGACAGTCTCTATCACAGTACGACCTCAGATTTCTACAAATGGTGCGAAGAGAACTACCTGATATTGAACATCACAAAAACGAAAGAAATGATTGTAGACTTCAGGAAAGAAAAACGCAAGCTGACTGATTTGCACATAAACAACCAAAAAATAGATCAAGTCTCGCAATATAAATATCTTGGCGTCACAATTACTGACAAACTGACTTGGTCTGACCACTGCCAAATCCTTTGTAAGAAAATGCACCAACGACTTTTCTGTCTTAATAAACTAAAAATATTTCACATAGAGAAAACCATTATGAATCTATTTTACTCGGCGACTGTTGGTAGCATCATAACCTTTGCAATCACCTGCTGGTATGGTAATACCACCACATTGAACAAACATCGGATAGACCGCCTAATAAACAAAGCCTCTCGTACTACATATACAAAATTACCATCTCTTGCGGATATTTTCAGTTCAAGGTGCCTGTCTATGATTGATAAAATCCTCCAAGATCATGCACACCCGCTTCATGATAGCTACATAATATCTAGTCGAAGTGGTCGGCTTCTTTCTATAAGGGCAAGAACAGAGAGATTTAAGAACTCTTTTGTTCCACTGTCAGTAAGACTCTTTCAAAAGAATCACCTTTCAGCCAGAAAATACGATGGCTCAATAGCTGACTCCTAAATAATAGGCCTACTTTTTTTCTTGTATGATAAATGGTATGATAGTGTGCGTGAATGTCTATTGTGTTTGAGTACAAATGGTTCTTTAATATTGTTTTAGGTATGCTGAAAGACGGAATTTATGTAATCAAGTCAATTTTCCATTCATTTGGATCAATAAAGCAATCGTATCTTATCTTATCTTATACATTTTAACTCAAACTCTTAACTCACCCCAAAAAAAAATGACTTTGATGATTGTGAAATGATCGTGATGATTGTTCATTGGGAGTTCCCCATGTATGTTTACTTTGTTATTTTGTTAAACGAAAGACCAATGTTAAACTGTATTCAGTGCAAGCGATTTACTGCAACAAAAATGTACCCATAAATCTAGACATTATTTAACTGTCTGCAATTTGCAATTGATGTTTTGATTTCACCACAACAGATCATTGCACAATTGTATGTTTAAGTTTTCACATTTTGGGGTGTTTTCCTATTTAACATTGTTGGCCTTCTATATAATATAATACATTGGTCAAGGGCAAACCATTCCCGAGAAACAGAATGATCCCCAGCAGACTACACCCTTGAAAAAAATATGATAGTAACATCATGCAGTGTTAAAATTGTTCTATATAATTTATTTAGTTAGCAATGTATTGCTAAAGCTATTAATGTCTGGGTAACTGAATGTATGTATTATGTATTGTTTACTAACCTACCAACAAAAACCTTTCAAAAGAATGGATGCAATGCAATAAATAATATATGAGAAGCATCGATTTGAATTTTTGAATAAACATTTGTTTTATTTCAGGGAGCTTTCAGATATTCTCAAGCTTGATTTAGTCATTGATAAGGTAGTGACTCATACATCAATAGATGGTACACAAGACCCAACTAAGTGAGTAGGTAGTTAGTTAGTGTTTGCTCATCCAGTCATCTGTTTGTAATAGAAATAGTTTTAAACACACTATGTTTTGAAGTACATTATGTAGAACTATTGTAAGACTTTGCATGAATTGAAAAGTTTGAATTATTTTTCTAAATTTAAGAACGGATGCTTACATTCATGGTAGAGAGCTCAATACTTTGAATGTTATTCCAGCTTCAGATCTGTGGAGGTCAGTGAAAGCTATCTACACATTTATTGTTTCATTATTATTTTTAATTCTATTGCATATTTATGTAATAAGTAACTGTTGTCAAGGATAGTTTTTTTATTGCTCTTTTAGTGTAAATAATATATTTATAATATAAATTATTGTATAATATAAATATTATATAAATAATATTAAACAATATTTTTTTTCTTTTACTTTAATTTAAATGAAAGTTGTTTGAAATCAATATAAGACAAAGGTGTTTTTTTCAGGCGGTTTGACTATGATCAAAATGCAAGGACAGTCTTGTACAAGTATGGAGTTGAGGAAGCCAAGGTTAGATACATTGGTTGAGCATAACTATTCACTTAGTTAACTACATCATTTATTCAAAATACTTTTTCTTTTAGCTAACTTATAAAAAAAATATGAGAAGAACATTTATAAATTAATTTGAGATTTTAAAATTTGTGAGATTTCATAGACAATCAGAATTTTTACTTCAACAAAGTGTTTATTTCATTAAATAAGCATTTTTTACCAAGCGAAGATTTGGACCTATTGAAGGTCTTTGTTAACATCTGGTCTTAACTTCATTAAAATACAAATTTAATAAATGAATAAATGTGATGCAACCCCACAGAATGGTACTGAAGTCGGCAAAATGAGAAATTTAGTTTAAGGTGTTTAACAAAAGCTAATTCATTTATCTCTGCAGTGGAGAAAAAAATTCAAAAATCGATTGATTAGTTCAAAAGTTATTCAAAATTATATAAGTAAAGGTAAAGAAAGTCGTTTTGGAGAAAAATGAAAAAGAAAACACTACCGATTTTGTACAGTTTAGCATTGTAACAGATAATTAAATATACCAGGAGGAACAAATATTAAGCAATCGCTATGAAAATGAGCAAACACTTTCATAATGAGTCTGTTAAAGTTTTAAAGATTTCAAATAATATTTAGTTTACTTAAGAACAATTTTATCATTAGAAGATATTTTGTTTGATTTTATACAAAAGCTGCATAAAAACAATTTTTTTTAAAACTTGCAAAAATAATTTTATATTTGAAAATTTCACGGCTATAAGTTAAGGCATACAACATTACAAATCAATAATAACCTTAGAAATGACATAGGACTCAATTTACACATTATTTTGCATTTATTGAAAAACCAGTTTTACCTACTTCTATACCGGTTCGTGGGGTTGCATCACAAATTACAATATTTATGATGACATGAATAGAGAGCATAATGCAGAAGTAATATGTGGTATATAATGTAGAACCAGTTTGTTGCACCATTTAGCTTTACATAACCATCAGAAGAACCTTAAAGTGTACAGGGCTAATGTAGCAGTCTTTACCAGATTTCATGGCTACATTATACAAGGATACTGTGTTACCAGCACAATGTCCAGCTGTCTTTACTTTTCCCAACTAACATCATGTGACCCATTTAACTTGGTAGACTCAACAACACCATCCAGAACTTGCTGGGAATCCTATAATTTTTTACCTTGATTCAAACTTAAGAACTTTAGAATGTCATTCGAAGATGCAGCTTTTAGGTCTATGATGTCTCACAGAAGCACATATTAAAGCTCACTGATGTTATTTAAAAACAAATTGTGGACTTTTGTTACAGGCACTGACTACAGAGTCTACAGATAACTCTAAAGAAGAACTCAAGAGAACATTTGCAATAGTTGCTGCTGTCTTAGCCGTTGCATTGATTGCACTGTTACTTGTCCTTATACACCTGGTTAGAATGTAAGTCTCTTTTAATAAACTTAGAAATTTATGAATTTAAGTAAAATTTTATAGATCTTCTAATGACCTAAAAATGATATATGCAAGACTCAGGCCTTGGTGGAGGGTAGGGCGCAATAATCATTTTTATAGAAGGTGCGTTTGTAGCATGTAAGATAAGATACAATGATATGAACGTTATAAATTACATGTATCAGTATAATAATAGCATGCACTTGTTTTGAGTTAAACTGATTATAAACTGTCAATGATACAAAACATGTAGCACTGTCATAAAAAAACAACAACAGGGCATGTCCGTTGCTTTACCTCCCCACCCTCAATATTTTGACATATTTGTGACTATCCCTAAAAAAGACATTTCATTCAAATTTTTGTCCATTCAAAAATGATTTGTTACCTTATATGTTACAAATGCTAGGTGTATATAAAAGATTACTGCGTCATGCGCTTATCCATTTATTATTTTACCCAACTTGAAAAAATATAATTCCTAATGTTGTTTAGTAATGATAGTCTAAGTTCCTTTTCTCATGTAGACATTTTTGTTTTCTGAGACAGGTATCGACATCGACTGCGAGCAGCCACAACAGCCGTGTACAGTATGTCTATTTACTGATTAAATTCTTATTTGTTATTTTTTCACACACATTTTTATCTAGACTATTTCATCTCAAAGATCTTCATTATTTTATTAAAGAGTACTGAATTTTTATTTCAGTCCCACCAAAAGAAAAAGAACTATTGGAACATCCAGGGACAAATAAATACTATTCCTCGTAAGTCTCTCACATTAGTTAGACCTATACTAGAATATGCATCTTCTTTATGGGACCCATCAACTAAAGAAAGCATTAAAAAATTAGAACAAATTCTAAAATGAGCTGCAAGGTTCATTACTAGCAAATATTCAAAATTGACAAGAGTAACACCATTAGTCAAATCACTAAACCTAGAAACACTAGAAGACAGAAGGGCAAAGAGTAAAGTAGTAATAATACATAAGGCATTAAACTCTAATTTAGAAATACAACACAATATCAGCTCAGATAAACATGAGGACAAAACCACTTTCCTTATCTCTTATGTGAGAACAAATGCATACAAAAGTACTCTTTCTTCCTGAGTGGCATCCGGGCATTGCCTGAACAAACCAGGAAAATCAGTAACTTATCATTAAAAACACTAATAGAAATGTAGGACTAGACTCAAACCACGGATGCGCGTAGGACGTAATAATCTTCTTTATAGTAGGAGCGTCTGTAATGTATAAGATAAGTTAGACAAGAGCTTTAAACAAAATATTGTGCAAAGTATATATTTTAAACTTACAACTGTAACCAACTTTACATATAATACAATGCACAAAATATTTTTAACACTGTTGATTTATTAATAAATGTGTTCATTTCTTTTTACCTTTAGTGAAAATCCTCTGTTTGGTAAAGAGATTAAACCAGCTCTAATGGAAGATGACAGAATCAGGTTTGTTTATAATGTACCTTTCCACATAGATGCCAATTTGTATTTTAAACATAATTCATTAACTCTCTAAACTCTTTTTATGCCAGGAAGCTAAAAAAAAATTGGTTTATTTTATAAAGAAAATACTGCTGTCAAAAACACAAAAATATATGACTGACAGAATTATTTCTCATATTATGACAAAGAGTTGTGCATCTTCAAAAGATCATAGAAATTATTCAGATGTCATTGATTATAAATATTCAAGTCAATTTGAAAGAAATGTTTTCGTGACATTTTTTATCCATACTTAAAATATATTTAAAAAAAAAAAGAATAATGATTTTTCTTTAAAAATTCATTAGAAGGAACCTAGTTAAAAAAGTATGTATGCATTTGAAAGAAAACAATTATCTGTGAGAGTAAAAGTGATTGTGTTACTGTTATTATGTATTTACATGTCTAAATATGTGTAGTTATATACTGACTGAAACTTAGTCATGTGTAGTACTGTTATGTAATGTGTTGACGGAACTTAGCGACCTGATAGGTCTGTTTTATTGTTACCTTATATTGATTGACTGGACTTGGTGATTGTATTTATGAATGACTTGTTGACGATATAAATATTTAGTGAATGACTGGAGTAAGGTTATAAAAGGATTGTAGAAAGATAATAAAACTTAGAGTTGTTACACAGACCAGAAAGTTGTGTAGTTCTTTAGTTTACAGTATTTAAGGTTGCTTGTTTTCTTTTTTCCAAACTAAGCAATGGCTCGTTGGATGATAATGTTGTGGACAATAATGAACAGACAACAACAGAGCTGCCAAAAGAACCAGAGGAACAGGAAGTTGTGCTTGAGATAAACGAGTCACCAACAGGAAGTCTCAGTCGTCATAATTATGCCAACTACAATTCTCACCTTGAGGAAGTTCTTCAAGCTTACGAAAACAAAGCCTTCGATAACACTGATTCATCAACTCTTGGTGACTCGTCCAGAAGTAATCAAATATTTGCCTCGGGTCTCAAGAAACCCAAAATGCCAGGAGAACAAGAGGAAGGAATCACTAGATTCTCTGACAATTTTCTATCTTACGACACCGGATATCAAAATGGGAACTTATCAACTTCACGCAGAAATTATACAGACATTTAAAATATCAAGTTTAGGCAGATATTATACAACATTTAAAAAAAATATAATTCCTGAATGAGGATTAGATTAAATGGTTTAAATTTCTTTATATTGTCCAAATGAAGTATTTTACATAAACTGGAACATACAGAAGTAATTAAAACAGTTCAACAGCCGCCATTCGAAACCATTATTTGTAAAATTATATTCCACACAGATGTGAACTATTGTCCACAAAAACATATTCTGTACATAATAAAAACGAAAAAGAACTTTTTGTCTCAAAGAGAAATTCATATATTTTAAAATTAGCTCTTTATCTGATTTTTTCATTAGATTGTTATGTATGTTTGGGTAAATTGTTTAAAAATATAATATCTTGAAATATAAGAAAGAAGAAATAATTAGTTCTCATTACTAATTATTATTTCACTTAACACACTTAGTATAAATGTAATGGCATTCAGCTGGTATAGATTAAAACAGCATTTACCTGATGACACTGCATAAAAAAAAAAGGAATTTTAACTAATCAACCCTGTAAAACTAATCAAAGCTAACTTTTATTTTTTTTTAATGAAAACTTCATTGAATTATGCTTTTGTTGATTCCAATGGCTGTGATTATTTGATTATTTAAAATTTAGGCTTATGGCACATCATTGATGTTCAAAAATGTATTATTTTAAAATTAAAGTGAAGTATCACATCGGACCATATAGATCCATATGGCCGGTGGAGCAGCGTTCACCAGTTTCTGTGGCCATGGCTTTCAACGGGATTGTGTGGCAAGTACAATGCCAAGATGCCTTTACTTACCAAAGGCATCAGAGCTGGATAGACTCAGGGACACCCTCCAGACACGGGAACAAATGCTAGCCTTCACTAGGATTTGAATCCAGGACCTTGGGTACGTCAGACTAATGCGCTGCCACTCAGTCACCATGCCCCTATTATTTGAAAAGCTAGGTTCCTATTGATCTTTTACATATCAACAATAACGAGTTTTGAAAAAGAAGTACAGAAATACATATTGAGGGTAAATATATATTGTATTCTTTACTGAAACTCTGGACATAAAATAGTTAAACAGATATGGGGTGATTTTCATAGATTTTTTTATTAACGATCCATCTAATTCATAGATGTTCAAGATTATTGATAGACATATTTTCCTATTAGATTAGGCTGTCTGATACTGTGGTTAGTATATCAGATTGTTGACATGAGGACATGGGTGCTAACTCAGTTGCCCTCCAATCTCTGTGACTTTCCAATTCCTGCAACCCTTCAATCTCTGCAGTCTTCGCCCTCCCCCCACTACCAACCCATGCTAGACTCTTAGGTAATCTTTTTTTCTAGAAGAAACATCTGTAAATGTGTACAATTAAGACTAAAAACCCAAGGATTTAAAAGATGAATTTTTCTTCCAACTAAACATTTAGTATTATTAATTGGCAGGAATTACACTGAGATAAAGGTTGAGTAGTAAAAAAGTAATTTTAAAACACTGTAAATACTTACTTTATTGAATTGTAAAAAAAAGTTTTTTTTAAATTATATTGTAAATTTGATCAACAGTACATTGCAATGTTAAATGAAGCTATGCAAATATTTTGAAATTGTTTTATACTGGTGTAAATTAACCTGATGTAAATAAATATATTGAATGTTGTTGTTTTTTCAGTCTCTGGATTGTGTTTCTTTGACTCAAACATGTTCCTTGTCTCTGTTATGACTCAAACATGTTCCTTGTCTCTGTTATGACTCAAACATGTTCCTTGTCTCTGTTATGACTCAAACATGTTCCTTGTCTCTGTTATGACTCAAACATGTTCCTTGTCTCTGTTATGACTCAAACATGTTCCTTGTCTCTGTTATGACTCAAACATGTTCCTTGTCTCTGTTATGACTCAAACATGTTCCTTGTCTCTGTTATGATTAAATACATTTGAAGGAATTAGATTTCATGGGCAGAGAATTTCTAAAATGCCTTTTTGCTATAACTTGTCACTGGTGAAGTTTTTGTATCTTACAACCATGCATAGATTAAAGTTGCTCCGAGCTAAGACTGATATTATTTCTGTTTTACCACCATGTCCATGTCCAAGCTGCATGTGAAGTAGTGGAATCCTTATCCAGAATTATTATCTTATTTTATAATATAACTTATTAATGGTATAACCTTTGTTGGATGTGTCTCTTGTAGTAATCTTTCAAGGTGAGGCCAACCTAAACCAAATTTTCAAAGATAAACCAAAAATGCCAAAAAAAAAAGATTAACAAATACTGCACAGTAATCCCACACTCCATTTTTAGACATTCTTTTAGGTGATTAAATAAACTGGTTATTATTAACTTCAATTTTCTACTTCTTACAGATTAATTTGCAATAGTTTTGACTGAAGGAAATTATCAATAAGCGTAGTAATAGACGAAGCACTAGCGTTGCAATCGGAATAATGTTAAAACTTAAATTAGATATTTGGCCGAAAGGGAAAGCTAAGGGAACGCTAAAATATTTTACCTTTGGCCCAAAATGAAACAACGCAAAAGAGGCCATTTGCCTACTGTTGGCGCCGAAACCCAAACCGAATTTCAGTCGGCCTCTACCTTCAAGCTCTTTTCTGAATTTCTCCTTTAGGCTGGCAGGTAATGTTCATTCAATTTAATTAGGCATGTTGAGTTTTGAGGTAAAAAATGTTTAGCTAGAAGGGTTGTTATCTATGTAAAATGTATGTATACTAATAGTCAAAAGTGATAACAGAAAAATCTTGCAAGACTTAGACCTAAGGGAAATATAAACCTGAAAACAAATTGTTTCAAATTTAATGTTTTCCTTCTTGCAGTGGCGTAGCTAGGGAGGGGCAGGGGGGGGACATATGTCCCCGGGCGCCACTTTATGGGGCACCAAAATGAGAATAAAAACTAATTATTTTATTTTAATGTAAACTAATGTATTCCAAATATTTTTGCAAGATTGAGTTTTGGAATTCCACAAATATCTTGATTACAAACCAATTGGCAAGCATGATTTTGGCGCCCCCATTGAGCATTAAGGGGCGCCATTCTACTCATACAACAAATAAAACATCCACAATGTAGGATTGCTGATGGCATTTTTAGTTTAAAAAAATCAGTTCGGGTTCAAATATTATTCTTCATATACTGAAAGTGGCATCTGGTTTTAACAATTACACAGGTTGGATAATTTCGAGTCGAATATACTTAGCATGAGTACACTCAGCTAAACAGGATCCAGTTGTTATCACATTTTTTTGGAACAGTTGAAAGTATATATTTGTTTTTCTCTCATTCAACAACTCGTTGGGGGAGAATTAAAAATAGTTGTGCCAATCACAGTGAAGTGGGAGTCTGAAACACGCTGGAGTGCACGATCAGAAGTTGTTAAAGCTATTTATGAAGGACTAGATGAACTAGTAGGGCTGTTGGAAAAATTATCAGAAGGTGCAACTATGACGCCTGGCGGCCTGACACCAGAAGTGATGCAGAAACTTTGCTGGCAGGTATATTAAATTTTGACTTTCTAGTTTTGTTACATTTCTGGAATATCATACTTGGGAAAATTGATCGTGTCCAGAAACGATTGCAGGATCCTACTATGAATTTCTAGGAAGCAGCAAGCATCTGATCTTGAATCGCTGGAGCAAGAACTTGTCAACATTCGTGATATTTTGAGCCAGGTTGTAGTGGAAAAACAAGATGCACAACTTGGGGAATCGAGGTTGACAGAAGTATTAGACGACAAAGGAGGATGCCTAGAGAATTAGCAAGAAATGCAGGACTTTCTGCAGAAGAAGAAATTGCACGTGTTATGAACAGCGTAATTGATAGACTCAGGAGATATCAATACCGTTCTTACGTCTAAAAAAGCTAAACGCCAAATTCGGATTTTTACTAGACGTCAAAACTCTTCACGCTGAGACAAATGTCGATACATTTCGTCACAATTGCAAAATTTCTACGACACTGACGTCAATGGTCACGAATTGTGCAAAACATTCGGAGACTGCAAAATGCTGCTCAATGCCCGGACTGAAGTTCTACCGGAAACTCCTTGGTTTTGTTGTTACATATGGAGATGACGTATTTACGAATCTGCGCATTTTACTGCAAATACTTCTAACGCTTGCTGTTTCAATTGCAAGCTGTGAGCGGTCCTTCAGCAAACTGAAGCTTATTTTGTCTTATTTAATTCAATGGGACAAGATCGTCTGAGTCAGGGGTCGGCAACCTAGGGCACGCGTGCCAAACTTGGCACGCAGAGCGATTTTCAGAGGCACGCGAGAGACATCCAAAAGGTATTTTTTTATTGATGAAAAAACATACATTTTCCAGTTCATAATGAGGAAAACTGACTGTTGAAGACCATGTTTCTGAATGACAGAGCGACACATTTCAGTTAATTGAACGCATTTGCAAGGACGGGTTAAATTAAGTTGGTTAAATGGACAAACAATTAATGCTGCAAATGTTTATTTACAACTGTAAAACGTGAATCAATTAATACGATTCAATACGAAAAAAAATCGATTAATCAATTAATTAATCAGTGAACCTTTAATAATTAAATATTGTAATGAATACCGTAATGCTGGATTTGTAAAAAGAAATAATAATTAGTCAGTAATATTTGTTATATTACAAAACTTGACTTGTTTGGCATCAATATTGAATCAAAATTAGAAACTTTATTTGAATTAAAGGGAGATAATTAGCCCGTTTTATTTATGATATGATTTCTAATATTGTGTTTCTTATTTTTCTTGTATAATAGTCTAAATAGCCTACAACTTATAACGTTATAATGACCAAACTGTAAAATGTAGTTGAAAATTATATAAATATTAGATCTATAATATGACTAAAACATTTCATGCAAATTCTTTAAACATTACATTATTTACCCAGTTTGTATGATTACTACATATGAATTCCGCTCTACTATATTGTAACATGTATATCCTTGAGCCTTGAGCAAATTAAAGACAATCTCAGTTATAACTGAGAATAAACTATCATCAATATTATCAGTTGCTAGATGATGCTAGATCCTTATCTGGACAACCAAATGATAATGTTTACAAAATCATTACCAAAAATGTGAAAGTTTGGTAATAATAGGCCTATTATTTTTTTGGTATAAATGCAAATATAAAAGTTGATAATCAAAAACGAGTTAGTATAATTATGGTTTTTAAATATAAAACGCTTTACCTTTTTTTTTCCATAAATAAATTGCCTTGGTCTTGATACGGAGTTAAATTAATTCTTATAAAAAAAATAAGTATAATAAAGCAGGTTGACTTTTAGTCTGTTGGCACACTTAATTGTTTAGAAATCCTAGTTTGGCACACAATTAGCAAAAGGTTGCCGACCCCTGGTCGGAGTGATCTTGCACTCCTTAGCATCGAAAGAGAAACACTTGAGAATATTAATTTTGACAACGTGATTGACGAGTTTGCGACAGTCAAATCAAGGAGGATCAATTTGTTGTAGACTATGTCTATAGCAGTCATGTATAATTAGTAGAATATCTTTTTTTTGAAATAAATTGTTTACAATCGTATAGAGACTTATTAGTCTGTATTCTATTTCATTAAAATACCAAATGCTTCGTAAACGAACCATATAAACCGTAAAATTTCAAAATTTTCTTGGGGGCTCAATGATGCCCCCAGACTCTGTCGGTCCGAGAAGGGGCGTAGACTTTGTATCATGTCCCCGGGCGCAGATTACCCTAGCTACGCCACTGCCTTCTTGGCACTGGTATAGGCTATATGTAAAACATAGTTTGGTTCAAACTAAATGTGATTTTTAAAAAATGACAAAAAAGTAAAATAACAGATTTAAAAAATAAAAGATCAATAAAACAGTGATACAATAACGGGTCAATAACAGAATAAAATAAAATATTTGAACTAACTTTTTATGCATATTGTTTAGTGTTGTCAGGTGTTTGGTATTGAGCCAGACAGTGGACAGTTTGGTATGTCAACAGACTGTCCAGTCTAAAATTAAAAGATATCCTGACCATGTACAACATATAGACAACATTTTCTCATGGGCGGGATACCCGCGAGTGGAAGATGTCCTGTATTTTCTGAAGAGGTAGGACTATCTGGCAAACCCTAATATTGCTCCAGGATTGCTATTCAAACTACACACTTTTATCCACATATCCATCTGTAGCTCCAAATTCACACACAATGCTGTCTAAAATATTGCTTCATCCATTTAATATTAAATCCAAGACAAGAAAAAATAAATAAATAGACCAATACAGGCCAAACACTATACATATGAGCTGAATAATATGGAAAAGAAAGTCACTTACAATTGCTGCTAAAGTGTTAAAGAAAAATAATTTGTTATTTAATTATTGTAGAGTTTACTTCTGGTTGAGCTGCAATAACCTTCTGTATTGAACAGAAGAGTCTGTGTTATAACGTACAAGATAGAATAATTTAAGAAGGTCAAAAAGCTTTCTCTCCAAATAGAATCTTTAATAGCATTTTATACAAAATAAATCATTTTAAATCATTGGGATACAACAATTTCATGTTTGTTGGGTGGAGAGCGGGAAATGAGAACAGAATTATGCCCCTTACACCATGTGATACATACAGGTATATATATTATAACATTATAAATCCTATATACCATGTCTATTAAAATATTTCCCTCCATTAAAGGGTATGGGGTGTAGGGGGCTAATATCTTTTCTCATTTCATTGATTTAAAAATAGCATTTATAAGACCAAGCAAAATATTCCAGCAAAAAGAATCTATGAAACCAAATTCACAACAAAAAAAAAAAAAACTTTATTTTTCAAATTACATAATACGACAATAAATAACAATGCATTTTAATGTTTAAATGTCAAAACATTTCTTAAATAAATTATCACATCAATAAAGTATTACAGTTCTGTACAAACTCTGATATATTTAGGCATTTGTATACACATGGGATAAACAAATATTAACAGTAAGCATATAGAGCGTTTGCAATAGACGGAGCTTAAGTTTTTTTAGTGACGTCATTTGTAAATAGAAGCCATTATTGAGGAACAAATATGGCATATGGTGAAGTTGTTCTTATCATGCCAAATTCACATATGAATATGATATGAATATCCTACTAAAAAATAAGGAGGTAAATAGTAATACTGCAGATTAATTGATTAATGTGATTAGGCTAGGGCCGGCTAGACCTATTTACACTTTCAATTTCACTTGATAGGCCTACATTTTTAATGTTTTGTAGGCTAGGCTAATTGGCTAATGGCTAAGTAGGGCAGCTACGATGTCAAGTGATAGTGTTGGTGAATATCTAGTCAAGTCACTAATAGGCTCACATCGTCTATGATCTATGTCTATGATAATAATAAAATAGCCTATTTTATTTAACAGTCATAATACAGCTTAAATCTTAATTAGACTTAAAACACAAAACATCATTTAAAAAAAGCTCGAGCCTATATGAAACTTTATTAATACAGCGGCCATTGTAGCCTACTTGTACACCACTACACAAAGTAAGAAAAAATCACGTGCTTTTTGTCACGTTATTGCAAACGCCCTATTGGACAAGAGTAGTACATGCACAGACGGAAGCTTTATAGAGATGATAGGGATACTAAAGATCAATAAATCTATTCTTATTCAATTATTGGTGGTGGTGGTGCCTGCGTCAGTATTGTGTATAAAACTATTTAAACTGTATAAGACTTATACGTTTTTTTCTTTGTGAATCTAGTCTAAGTTTTCCTGTACACAGCAAATATAAATATATAGTCTACCATTCTTATATTGAATGGGTTGCTTGAACAAACCAGGAAAATCAGTAACTTAACATCATTCAAAACACTAATCAAAATCAAGTATAGACTCGGACCATGGACGAGCGTAGGACGCAATAGCCTTCTTTAAAGAAGGAGCGCCTGTAGTAGCCCTAGATAAGATAATTCACACATAGGCTATACAGTGTTTCCAGGAATAGTTTCCAGACCCTAGAAGTTTAGCAACAGTTTTATCTGACCAAATTACTGAATAATGTAGGCTATTACACAGGACTAGGGCCACTAGGCAGTAAAGTAAGCAGAGACGAAGATATGACAAGGGTAACAACTTCAAACAATCCATATAGGAATAATGGTCCGAAACTATATTCTATATTTTATTTGATTTGATTTTGTAAGTTATTGTGGTCTCAATATTAAATATCTTGCTTGCAAATAATTAATTATAATTGACTAGAATTTTATATTTGAACAAGTTAGAAAAAATGGAAAATAATTATAAAATAATTTATTGAAAATAGTGAAGTTTAATTAATGACAAAAATAGATTAGCGTTTGAACTTTAAATTTTAAACTTGATGCCTTACACCATTGCGCCATGTGAACGACTGAGCACAAACTGTTTGAAAAAAAAATACTTTTATGAACCTAAATTTCTTTTTTTTTTCGGCTAACGACGCAGAGAATTCAGAGAGTTTTGATAAATCCCTGAACTTGACGGCAATGTATCTGTAGAATCCACTTCAAATAGACTCCACATGTTAGATTTTCTAAAACTTTTCTCTGTGTTGTTATTTCAATATATTATGTATACAGTATGAGCTTCGTTGAATAAACCGTAATTAGGCTATAGACTAGTTAAATTGAAAGGTCAGTTTATAAATAGGCCAACAAATGTACATATTATTTACAATAGATTTTAACTATTCATTTCAGACTAAGTCGTAGTGTTTAAACGTTGCAATTCATACAAGCAGATTGTGTGGCAGAATGCATGGCAGATATTTTCGTGTCTGCATTAATTGTTTTTTTCTTCTGATGATTATTACAATAGTATCTGCAGTTCATTTGTAACATATCTTTAATCTTATATGTTCATTCAACAACAAATTACATATGCCTACTACCACCAATAGCTGTCTTAAAGTTGAAAAACAAACAACAGCAGAGATCATTTAAACTGTTTCTGAATTTTAAGTAATACATCCAGAGAAACGTATATTAATACCATATTCTTGGTTAGGCTACATCTTAAATTGGGACTCTCATGATTGTCCTGTAAACAATGTTTTTCGAAATGCGGGCATGGAATGGGTAGATTGAACACGCCAGAAAAAAACAGTTACTTTACGTATATCATTTAAAACACTAATCGAAATGCAAGACTAGATTCAAAACAACAATTAAAAAAACGTAGGACGCAATAACACAAGGGGCGTCTGTAACATATAAGATAAGAGATAAGATAAAATGTAAGGCCAACGAGGCACTGATTTTCTCCTAGCAACATTTGAGAGAATTAATTTCGGCCCCCACATCAGGATCTGTATCCTAGTTACTCTACATCAGGGGTTGGCAACGATTTCCTAACAGTGTGCCAAACTAGGATTTCTAAAGCATTCAGCGTGCCAACAGCCTTAAATGAATCGTTACAAAGTTTTATATTTAATACAAAATTAACGTGTTTGTTATTTTCATCCTCTTTATTTGCATTTACATTAAATACAGTATTTTATTATTAAACATTCACATAAAAATTTATGGTACGGTAATTATTATCTTAACATTATCTTTTGTTAGTCATGGTGAGGATCTATCTCCTGCTAATAAAATTAATTATATTTCGATCCCAGTTTAACTGAGATTTTCTTTAATGTTATTTAATCTGATTCAACTGATGAGCCATTGTCGCTTAAGCGGAATATATACGTAGTAATCATACAAACTGAGTAGTTAATGTAAGGTTTAAAGATATACATATAAATTCTTTGGTCAAATAATATTTATAATTTAATTTTCAAATACTTTTTACAGTTTGATCATTTCAAAGTTAGAAATTGAAAGCCATTTATGCTTTTATTAAAGAAAAAAAAAAGAAACTTATAAAAAATATTAGCTTAAAAAAAACGGGCTAATTATCTCCCTGTAATTAAAAAAACTTTTCCACATTTGATTCAATAGTGATGCCAAAAAATGTATGTTTTGTAATATAAAAAAATATTACTGACTAATTATTATTTCTTTATATAATCGAAAAATATGGTTACAAGATTTAATTATTAGAGGATTAAAATAATTTACGTTGAACAGTTGTAAATAAACATTTCCAGCCTTAATTGTTTTGTCCATTTAAGGAGTTTATATTTTATACAACATACAAGGAAAAACCTTCACTTAAAAATTTTTTAATTTTCAAAACCTTTTTTGCAGTAGGCCCTATATCTTTTTATCATTATTTATTAAACAAGAATTAAACAAATGTATTAATTTCAGCTCTTTTTAGGTTGATAAAATTGCATACAAATCTAGTCGGCCTATAAAAATTATATGCGGCAAATTAATTTGACTCATTCGGATTTGGGGGAGGGGGGGGGGGGGTAAGCAGTGAGAGAAAAAAATTTGAAAAAGGGGGCGGTGAGCCGAAAAAGGTTGAGAATTTATGCACTAAACAAAGCAGTTACAGTATGGAAGGGGGCGGCGCAGAGACTTTTGCCCTGGCGCGCCACAAAGGCTTGTGAGGGCCCTGCTCTGCGTGCCAAGTTTGGCACGCGTGCCTTAGGTTGTCGACCCCTACTCTACATGACCAAGACACATGCACACATTTAATAACTACCGCAGGTTTTTAATCTAAATAGTAGCTGACTTTGCATATTTGTACCATTTCTTTATTTTTTAGTTAAGACGTCGATGTGACGTCTTCGGTATTTATGTGTACGGAAGTGATGACGTCGATGTGACGTCTTCGGTATTTATGTGTACGAAAGTGATGACGTCGATATGACGTCTTCGGTATTTATGTGTACGGAAGTGATGACGTCGATATGACGTCTTCGGTATTTATGCGTACGGAAGTGATGACGTCGATGTGACGTCTTCGGTATTTATGTGTACGGAAGTGATGACGTCGATATGACGTCTTCGGTATTTATGTGTACGGAAGTGATGACGTCGATGTGACGTCTTCGGTATTTAAGCGTACGGAAGTGATGACGTCGATGTGACGTCTTCGGTATTTAAGCGTACGGAAGTGATGACGTCCACTGTATTTAAGTGCATGGAAATGAAACTGGACATTTATAGTCTAGTTTCAATAGGCCCAACTCCGATCAAACAGCATACAAAGTATGTAAGTGGCACATTGCTATCAAGGATAGTACGCACAGCGAGCCAACTGAAGTTTTACAAGTTGAAAAAAATAACAACTACGATTTCCCATTGAAATGCGATAATCTATTAATTCCGGCTTGGCCATTTCATACTGAAATTAGATCACCTGCATTCATTTCTGGAATTCGTGAGATTCAGATTTCACGCTTGGAAATTAAAACTTTTGAGAATTAATTATGATATCCAATGATCACCGTTGGCAGTTATTAACTTCTAAGAATCATGATATTCACATGTCACATTTGAAAGTTATAATTTTTAAGAATCATAATATTCCAATTTTTCTGTTGGCATTTATACCTTTTGAGAATAATGATATTTGTTTCACTGTTAGAAGTTATAACTTTTGAGACTCATGATATTCATATTTCACTGTAAAAAGTTTTAACTTCTGACACTCACGCTATTAAGATGTACTTGTTGACATTTATAGCTTTTAGGAATCATGATATTCAGAGATCACTGTTGGCTGTTATCAAATGCTGAGAGTCATGCTTCAGCAACAGCTTGGCTGTTTTGTTACTGTTGCTGCTGCTTCTGCTTCCGTTGGCGGACAGCTGGACGGACTGACCGCTAGCCACGCGGCTGCTGTTGCGTTTGCTGAAAGCACTGTACGACAGCCCGTCCGGGCGTCCGGAAGAGTCCCCGCCCGTCTGGTGCAAGCTGTTGAGGTACGTCTGCGACGTGCGGTAGACGCTGCTCACGTTGTTCCTGTGCCGGACGTTGCCCTTGCACCGGATGGAGTCCAAGAATCGTCTCCGGAAGCTGGACATGCTGCACGGACCAACGTATGAGGGAAACAAAAGAATAATGTTTAGTTTGTTGAATATGAAACGTCGTGAGAATAAAACTTGAGAATAACTTATAAAAGGAGATAAAATGGGGAAACGAATTAGAAAAAAAAATATTTTAAATAAAAAAAATATTATTTAGGTCTATATGCTTTGATTTATAATGTGTGTAATTATGTTGTGTGTTTTAAACATATTTTCTATTAGATTATATCTAAATTAATAACTTAAACTAATCGTTTAGAGTTAAAATTATAAAGTGTTTTTAAAATAAATTATCTCCCTTGCAGGGTTTTGAACTTTTCTTGAACATGTAAATTGATTTTAAAGCATAAAAAATTAACAAGAATAAAACGTTGACCTATAATTATTATGATTGTAATAAGATTTAAAATGTATATGCAATCAAATCAACATAAATTCCACCAATATCTAAGTTCAAAAATCTATAAAAAAAATTATCCATCATTTTCAAATATGGAAAAAGGATATTCAAAATTTCAAAATGGCATTTAATAAAGTTAAACTTAGTAGAGCCTTAGCCACGAAACAACACAAGTTATCAACAATATGAAGCAAAATATCAATATTTACCTGAGAAAATACAGGTAGAAGTTAACCGCGTGGTTGGCATCAGACAAAAGGTGGATGAATCTAGCCGTGAATACGAACTCAGCCTCGCTGTAGCTGTTGCTCTCCCGAATCCAGTAGTCCTTGAGGAAGTAGAAGAAGGCATTGGGCGTGTTGAGGACCAGGAACACTATGGAGACGATGACTAACATCACTGTGATCTGCTTCTGGTCCTTGGCCTTGCGCCCGCCCTGGTCCACTGAGTTGGTCAGGTGCCGCTGGGCCACCCTGGCCTGGCGGATGCTGAAGATGATCAAGGCGTTGCCCGTGAAGATGAGCACACAAGGAAGCAGGACTGCGTAGCAGCCGGAGATGTAATGGAAAATTTGGAGGAAGTCTTTGTACTCGTCATTCCAGGTACACCACCACCAACCGTTATCGAGGTTCTCCTGGTGGACCCAGAAGTGGAACAGGTAGATGGACGCGGTGATCACGGCGAGGCCCACGAGAACGATGACGGCCTTGCGGCGCGTGTACATGCGGCCCACGCGCAGGGGGAAGCAGACGGCGAGGAAGCGCTCGGCGGTCATGGCGACCACGATCCAGTTTGCGTAGGTGGAGAAAAACTCCATCAGGAACATGTGAAGCGCGTAACCAGGCAGGGAGTAATAGATGCCTCTCGCTGTGAACTCATTGTTCAGGATTTTCAGTATGATCGCCATAGTGTCAGTTATGGCAAGAATCGCCACGTGGACCTAAAATGTAAAAAAAAAAGAAAGAAAGAGAAGAAAAAAAAACATGTTTTAAAATGTGCATTTTGAAATACGTAAAAACATAAGAATTTATCAGAAACTTATTTCAGTATCAGAAATTTAAAGTACTTTTGAGCTTTGATTTAAAAAAATGTATCAATAATATAATTAGCATTGTAGTCTTTATGTTTATACAATCTCATATGATTTGTTATTCGTTTTCAAGGACTAAGGAAATCTATTTGTCCTCTGTGTTTTGTTTTAATTATTATGTATGTATAGGTGGAAAAATTAGCAATTTTTCATTAGCGAAGTAGCCGACCTAGCGATAAAAAACTTTGTCTTCGCGAATCACACACACACACAGAAGCACTACATTATTCGGTGCGAATCAAACATGGTTTTGAAATATTTCTTTAAGAAAAAAAAAACAACTCCTGGGACACCATATTTGAATGCTTTCCACCTAAACTTCCAACAAAACCGATAATCGGTTTTAAGTTTGCAATTCCGGTTTTCGTTTAACATCCCTAGGTACAGTGTACATGTTGACTAGTTTAAATAAAAGTGCATTCATTTATACTCTCACACATTCCTTTTCTCTTCAAACATAATTTTTTATTTATTTTATATAATATTGAATCTTTCTATATATATTTATCTTTCTGTCTGTTTCTCTGTCTGTCTATCCAATCTAACCATTTATCAATCAATCTATCTATCTATCTATCTATCTATCTATCTATCTATCTATCTATCTATCTATCTATCTATCTATCTATCTATCTATCTATCTATCTATCTATCTATCTATCTATCTATCTATCTATCTATCTATCTATCTATCTATCTATCTATCTATCTATCTATCTATCTATCTATCTATCTATCTATCTATCTGTCTGTATTTCCATCAAATCTATATTTATATTTATCATATCTAACTATCTGTGTAACATTCTATTAATTATCTATTTATTAATCTATCAATCTATCTAGTTTTCACACTATATATCTATCTATCTATCTATCTATCTATCTATCTATCTATCTATCTATCCATCTATCTATCTATCTATCTATCTATCTATCTATCTATCTCTCGATCTACTCTATCTCTCTCTCCCTAAAGTTTCGCCCCTAATACGTTTCTAAGCAGATACGCACACACACACACTATAAGCCCGTACCGAAATCTATATATATAAAAAGAGACTGTTTGTCCACATAAGACTCCCCATTGGTCAATTTGAAATCACATGTGTTTGTGTCACTGACCTATTTAGGCGTAGACCTATATACTGTCTAATAATTTTTCACATCGGCCATGTGTCTTCGCTAGCTTAGTGGTTAACTTAGCGGACTGCTATGCGGGCGACCTGGGCTCGATTCTCCAGTTTGACTAGAGATCTATACCTTTTTTCTACGATTTTGTTTTCAAAATTATAGAAACAAAAGACATTGGAAATACACGGGCAATTTAGATTTTTGTTAAATAAAAATACTTGCCTATTTTTTTACATGATTACAATATTTATTTAAAATTACTTTCCTAAAAGTCTTCAGTAAAAAAATAATTTAAATATTAGATGTACATATATATATATATATTTGATTATAGTTTATAATTTTGTTTTGTTTTTTTTATCTGCCACCTGCACCTTATACAGTCCTGTTTTTTTTTTCACCCGGGCAACGCCGGGCAATGTAGCTTGTAAAAAATAAAACAAAAATAATTCAAGGGGAGATTACCTCCAACTTAGAGTCACTGACCTTGGAGGAGGAGACAGTCGGTAGAGAGATGATGGTGAATAGACTAGCCAAGTTTCCCGGCACCCCAAAGGCAGCGATGATAAACAGGTACGACACGTCTATGGCAAGGGTAACTGCATTTAATATCCGCCTGTAAAATATACATTTAATACGACATTATATAAATATGTTTATTTATAGGTTGGACCAAAGACTATAACATAATAAGATGGACCGCTTGCTTTGATATTTCTATTATTCGATAACTTGAAACTCTCTGTTTCAGAATTTCCGATCGCACTAAGTCCTCTAGACTTGCGATTTAGTTATTGGCTGTGATTTTCTCAATGGAAAATTAAAATTAAAATCGAAAGTTGTAGACAGGCATGTATAGGATTCATTTGGGAAGCAGCGTCATTGGCTGCGCGCAGACAAAAGCAACACTTAAGCTCTAAAAATAGAGCAAACGATCCATCTTATTACAGTCTTTGGTTGGATAACATAAATGAAATAAAAAAGGTTGTTCATTGAGGTCCATTGAATGTTCAAGACTTTTGTGGATTTTAAAAATAATACTTTTTTCTTTTTCCTTAAGACTTATTCAAATGATGTTTTGGAGTGAGTTCTTTCGGAAGTAAGGCAAATTGTTTAATATATTTATTTATGAAGTGTATCTTCCAAATCATTCATTTAATTGTTCTTAATGCCAGTGATTCGATTCAATTATTGGAATCTACAATTTTCTTGTGTAAGATAGCTTTTTCACTCCCTTTTCTTGACAAAAACACTTTCCTTATCCCTTATGCGAGAACAAATTCATAGAAGTACTCTTTCTTCCCGAGTGGCATCCGGAAATGGAATGGGTTGCCTGAACAAACCAGGACAACCAGTAACTTAACATGATTTTAAACATTAATAAAGATTCAATACTAGACTCAGACCACGGATGAGCGTAGGACGCAATAATCTTCTTTATAGATAGCGCGTCTGTAATATATAAGATATATAAGACAGATATATTTTCTTTTTAATTGCACATTTTAGCGTCTTGTGTTTTTTAAACAGTTTTCAATCACCATAGACTCCGACGAAGCCATATCAAGCTACTAGAGAGTAACTCAGAACCTCGTCCTTGTCTTCTCTTCATTGTTAAAGTTGTTTTTGTTAAAGTTGTTTTTGTTAAAGTTGTTTTTGTTAAAGTTTGTTTTTGTTGTTCTTAATGTTCTCTTTACTATGGCTTGATTTGTAAAGAAAAAGTAAAAATCTTCACTAGAAATAACGAAAAGCCCAGGCTCGCCTGAATGGGCTTAGACTTAAAAAAAAAAAAAAACTGTTTAAATTGTGAGTCACATTATTACGTTCATTTCAATCTTCTTTTTTTTTTAATACCAACGTTTTTTTTAAAACTACTCTATGCCTTAAAACAAATATAAAATTACTTTTGGCAAGAGAAAGTCACAATCTCTACTGATTAAAAAATTTAAGGAACATTACTTTTCTTGAAAATCCCAGTTAGTTTTTAATCTGTGGTAATAAACAAATATACAACGAAAAATTAAGCAAATGTAAAATTAATTTTTTTTGTTTGCATAACTTTGTGTTTAATCTCTTAGATTTTATTCTGCATCCCAATAGCCACAATAATACTCTGTTGAACAAACCAAGTAAACACATTAAGTGTCTATTATAGTGTAAATTAATTATTCAATCGTGTATCATGAAATTGACCTTCTAATTTTAACATTGTGTTTTATCTAAACATTCTAAGTAAACTTTACTTTTTTTCTTCGTCTGTGTCGTTGCTATAGACGCTGAATGCTGTTGTCAGGTTGACTTCCGGTATCGCCATGTCCAGCCTGGCACTGCTATTCGTGTAGCTGACAGTGGCACTCATTACTTTATTTCATCCACTACACACTATGACAAGTGAATAGTTAGACACGATCATTGACTCACTTGGTAGTGGCTGCTCATAATCAAATGTATCTGAAAAATAAAATAATATGAAAAAAAAGTATAAAATATATGTTTACAAAGTAGATGGGCGAGTAAGAATTGTAAAAGTAAGTAAAGTAAAGTAAAGTAAAGTAAAGTAAAGTAAAGTAAAGTAAAGTAAAGTAAAGTAAAGTAAAGTAAAGTAAAGTAAAGTAAAGTAAAGTAAAGTAAAGTAAAGTAAAGTAAAGTAAAGTAAAGTAAAGTAAAGTAAAGTAAAGTAAAGTAAAGTAAAGTAAAGTAAAGTAAAGTAAAGTAAAGTAAGGTAAAGTAAATTAAAGTAAAGTAAATTAAAGTAAAGTAAAGTAAAGTAAAGTAAAGTAAAGTAAAGTAAAGTAAAGTAAAGTAAAGTACAGTAAAGTAAAGTATCCCATCGGACCAAATTATTCCATAAAACACGGTGACCGAGCAGCAGCGCGTTCGGCTGGCGACCCGAAGGTCCTGGGTTCGAATCCTGGTGTAGCATACGACTTTATTCCGGGGATCGTAGGGTTTCCCTAAGTCTACCCAGCTCTGATGGATACCTGACTTTAGCATAGTGATGGCCACACAATCACCTAGTATGCTGTGACCACCAGAAACTGGTGAACGCTGCTCCACCGGTCCCATGGATAAAACGAATTGTAAAGTAATAGCTAATTTCCAAGTATGTTGCATAATTTTTACAACTTTGTTTAGGCCTACCATTTTTTAAAATCTTGTAACAAATGGGATACCAGATCATATAAACTTTAAACAAATTCTTTATTCACCAATCAGTGACAATCTAAATACATCTAAGTGATACCCAAAAGCTTGGCTATCCAAGGATTTTGTTCTGGGGAGGGGGTTGAAAGCATTTACCAAAACTATTGCGAATATAGTAGAGGTTAAAAAAACACAACACAACTGTTAAAAATCCCCCCCCTAACATTTCAAGGGTGGGGTGGAGCTTAGCCCCCCTCCCCTCCCAATCGTGGCGCCCACCCTTGGTGATATCCCGTCGATCCTACTTTTACTAAAATCAAAAGTTTTTGAATGTAGTCCTATATGAGAAATATTTTTCAGTCTAATTTTTAAATTTATTATGGTGAAAATCTCTATGTAAATCACAGCAAACTATATTTCTCTTTTTAATAGGCTAAAAAAGACAAACACATTATCTTTGTTTTATACTGTCTGACCATAATCTTAGTTGGCAAATTGAATTTTATAATGTACGTAATATTGAAGACATAACAGGGAGCAACCGGGCAAAAAGTTGAATTAAAAATTCTTTTGTGTCCCTGAGAGAAATTGAAATGTTTAAATCGAATTAATTCAGAAGGAAGTGAAGCCTATGTTTGAAATGAAAAATACATCACACCACTGACTGACTGACATCGCGCTCCCCTCCCCCCCCCCTTTTTAGTTGCACCTAAGTCACCCCCCGACATTCCACCCTCCCCACTCCCCACCACTCGCCCACGTTATTTACTTCCCTTTACGAATCCAACTTCTAAGGGCGCGTAACTCAATGACTGTCTGTATGTGTGTGTGTGTGCAGCGAAGCTAAGATATTGGATACGGCGGGGGCAGGCAGAGTGATTGCCCCTTAGTAGGAGCAGACGACGAAACAATTCGAAGCCCGACTACATCTGAAAGGCTTGGGTAATTAAACATAAAACACGTCACAAACACTGCCAACTAGTTACTGTAGTATTTTTCGAATGTACTAGAAAAACATCAAGAATCAACCAAGAACTAAAAACTAAAATACATGTAGACTAATCAACGCGCGTCCAAAACAGAAGGAATTGCTTTAGAGGTTTTGTGAAATTTAGATATTTACATTTATACAACTGTAAAAAAAAAAAAAAAGGTAAAACGTACGCTGTTTTAAAAGTAGGGTTTAACCTTAGCTTAATTTTTCATTATAGTTGGCTATTTAATCGGTTATTTATAGTATACATTGATTTTTTTTTTTAAATTACATGTTTAATAGTTTGTGTAAATTGTTCAAAAAAGACAAATTATGGAAGTAACTTTACGCGTAAAGCATTGCGTCTTTGTGTGTGTCAGTCTCTTGCATAGGCGTAACCCCGGAGAGGTCAACTGTCGGGAATGTGCCTCCCAACCTGCATAGACCCCCCCCCCTCTCATTATCCCTTTTCTTTCAAAACATGGTATTTAAAAAAAATCTTTTTTTTTCTGTTATTAATCTTTTTTTTTCAGAAATAAAATCTAGATTGAATCCATTAAATTTTAATGTTTCAACTATTAACATTTAGATAAAATATCTATTTTTCAATATGAAATTGTGGACCAGTTTGAAATTATTCTACTATTGACCCCCCCTTCCCCCCACACCACTTTTTTTTTCGCATCATTCCTCCCTATCAATTTTTTTTAGCCACATGCCCACTTTATACTATTGGCTCTCCTTGCTTCCCTATCTGCCCATCTACATTGCATTACTGCCCCACCCTTTCCGATTATGGCTAGGCCATTGTATGTATGTGTCAGTGGTATGTCAGGGCGTGTCAGCACTACGGCGTCATTGTGGACGTTAAGCCCCATGTTGTTATCTAATGTCACAACTAAACAATCCGCAAACATGGCTTCTATTTACACTCACTCCCCCAAACACTGAGTTTGTTCCCCCCAAAAAATAAATTATCGTCTGCCGATGGCTGTAGAGAATGAAATAATTGTCCAGCTTGTTGGCGAAACATGTGACTTCATTCTCACCCCCCTCTTCCCACTAAAACCACTACTTCCCCATTCCCTTCTTGTTCTAATAATCAGGACTAAGTTTGCTTTGCATGAC
This sequence comes from Anisus vortex, assembly GCA_949126835.1. NCBI lineage: Eukaryota > Metazoa > Mollusca > Gastropoda > Planorbidae > Anisus > Anisus vortex. The sequence continues at coordinate 4,343,307 of OX421494.1, forward strand.
AATTAATTTTTTAAAGTTATTTTTTCTTCTTCATTACTTTTCTCTCCCCCCCCCACCCTCTAAATTATTGTTTTACGAAACGATTGCGTCATTTATCAACGCATTTCCATTGGTTCAAAACGGCAGCAGGAGTGAGAAAAATAAACACATTACCAGGATTTTTCCACGTCTGTTATCAACGCTGTTTTTTTTTTTAAACAAAAAAGCCATATTTATAAATAAAACACACGCTAACCGTTTTATTGCGTTAGAGCCATTTCCATAATGAATTAAATTATTATTTTTTCATTGTTTTAAAAATCAGTGCTTTATTGAATGAAAATAAATTTGGCAGCCGATGAAGGCAGCCTTGAAGCTAGAAAACGTTTAATGCCATTTGATTGGTTGGACGGTTGGACAATACATATCTGTTTTCATTTTGTTTTAACACTGATCTATAAAAAAAAATGTATATAGCTTCCTTCTGAGTTAATGTTTAGGACCTCCTCCATGAATTGGTTTGTGCAGACTGAAGTAGGGGGAAACAATTTACTCGTCATTTTTCACTACACAAATTCTAAGCAAAAAATGACATTAAAATTAATTGAATTCCAAGAATTAGGAAAGTCAAAATTATTCTGTATTAATTAAATAACCCCTAAAAATAAAAACTAATAAAAGTTGTTCTTTTAAATCATTTGAATGCATTTTTTTGCTACGCATTTTTTTGCTATGTATTTTTTGCTAGGCATTTTTTTCTATGCATTTTCGGCTTCATAAAATTTTGTCATCCGCAATTGAAAAAAACAAAAAAATAATAAATGATTAGACCTAAAAAATATTATAAATTAATGGGGAAATAGTCAGTCAGATGTGTTATAACTTTTAAAACGACATTAAATTATGTGCCATAATGTGAAATTAAGTTTAATGGAAAAAAAAACATACCGTAAAATAATTTTGGTTCTTGGCTTAGCCTACAGTTTAATAATGTAAAGAAATATAACATGGGTCTAAAAGTAAAATACAAAGGCTTATTTTAGTTGTAAATATAAATAGGAAAATACGTTGTAGAATTTTAGACCGTAGATACATAACACATAGAAATACAACCCAATAACAATCTGTTACAAGGATCAAATAAAGACAAAAACATATTCCTTATCCCTTATGCGAGAACAAATGCATATAAGTACTCTTTCTTTCCGAGTGGCATTCGGGCTTGGAATGGGTTGCATGAACAAACCAGGAAAACCAGTAACTTAACATCATTTAAAACATTAATAAAGATGCAAGACTAGACTCGGACCGCGGATGAGCGTAGGCCGCAATAATCTTCTTTATAAAAGGAGCGTCTGTAATATATAAGATAATATAAACAAATCTATATAGCCTAAATCCACGGATTAATAAGGTAAATTTTATATTCAACAGTATTTTAAAAGAGGGGTAATATGGCGACTTCGTTTCTCGCATTAAATTGTCATGTTCAATGCAATCTTTTTTTATATTGATCAGTGGGTTTTAATAATAATTATAATTGTTAAAATCTGAAGTAAACTTGTTTTCGAGTTAGTTTTTTTTGTTTTGGATAATTATTAGGGTTTCGGTGATCCTGAGATAGCGCGTTCATTTGCGTTTCGTAAGAACCGGGATCGTATCCAGGTTGAAAGCCAGTTTGCGCCTGAGTCTACCCAACATGTGTAAAAGTCAAAAGTAAATTCGCTGACTACACAATCCCCGTGTAATCCGTGGCCAGAGAAACTGGTAAACTCTTCTCCACATGTCCCTCACACATAGACATCACTACATTGATATCCCCCCCCCCCAATCATACTGACCCATTACTTAGACCGCATTACGTAGACCGCATTACATAGACCGCATTACATAGACCGCATTACAATGAGTCCATCAGTCCAACGCAATTCAACTGATCTCATATACATGTATTTGTTTTGTTATGAACTGCAAATGATGTTCACATAACTGTACACATATCTAGTTAGCTATCTAAAAAAAGAAATATTAAGAGCGTCCAACCGTGGTCAGTGTAACTGGAGGTCACATGTACCCTTGTTAACCAATGGGCTGTGATAATTCATAACAAATAGTTGATCTCGTCCACAGGCAGGTTTCGATCGCACTTTAAAGCAAACGATCTATTCCTTCAGCTCAATACTCACGACATCACAATAACACACACACACACACACACACACAGAGATACAGAGGCCACTTGCTACTAGTATGATAGCATTAAGTATACACCAATGGGGAATATTTCCCTAGCATCATGGGATAGAGTAAGTCCACCGGGCATGAAATATAAACATTCAGCCTCTCTCTCTCTCTTTTTGTTTTGGTCAATATTAAAGAGTTGTGCTTAAGATAAGTCCCGGAGATGTTCCCATGTTCCTTCAGAATCGCTACGACATTCACCAGTCTTACACAATATGGTTAATTAACCGTGATACCGTGGCCAGGCTTTTTATGTGAACGGAAAATAACAAGATATTACTACTCTATTCTTTTCCCTTTCTGTACTCTAGTGTAGGGGTCAACAACCTACGGGCCGCGAGCCAAACGTGGCACGCTGAGCGATTTTCAATGGCACGCCAAAGACCCCCCTAAAAAAAGGCAATGCAAGTCTTTTCTACAAGTAAAGAGCAGGAAGACTTTTAAGCTGTTGGCACGCTGAATGGATTAGAAATCCTACTTTGGCACACTATTACAAAACGTTTGCAGACTCTGCTTCTATTGTTTCTAGGTTTAGTGATATCATTATTGGTGTTACTCTTGTCAGTTGTGAATAGGGATGTTAAACGAAAACCGGAATACCGGATTTCGGTTTTGAATCTGAAAACCGGTTTTGATTTTTAAAACCGGATTTCGGTTTGTTTACTGGAAGGTAGTCATTACTTCAAGTAGCACACCCTTTATTATTTTTTTTATTGGTTCTGATGGAAATATTTTTAAAAACAAAAAGTTGGATTCACGCAAAACAATTATTGAAATGGTTTGCTAACACTATTTAGTCTTAGATATATTGTGTTTCTTTTTTTTTCTCCAAATACCAACTATGGCTTGGGATAAAAACAAGACTAGTATATAGGAAAATAGATTGGTACACAGGGAAATAGACTAGTATATAGGAAAATAGATTGGTACACAGGGAAATAGACTAGTATATAGGAAAATAGATTGGTACACAGAGAAATAGACTAGTATATAGGAAAATAGATTGGTACACAGAGAAATAGACTATTATATAGGAAAATAGATTGTTACACAGGGAAATAGACTAGTATATAGGAAAATAGATTGGTACACAGAGAAATAGACTAGTATATAGGAAAATAGATTGGTACACAGGGAAATAGACTAGTATAGAAGAAAATAGATTGGTACACAGGGAAATAGACTAGTATATAGGAAAATAGATTGGTACACAGGGAAATAGACTAGTATATAGGAAAATAGATTGGTACACAGGGAAATAGACTAGTATATAGGAAAATAGATTGGTACACAGAGAAATAGACTAGTATATAGGAAAATAGATTGGTACACAGAGAAATAGACTAGTATATAGGAAAATAGATTGGTACACAGGGAAATAGACTAGTATATAGGAAAATAGATTGGTACACAGAGAAATAGACTAGTATATAGGAAAATAGGTTGGTACACAGGGAAATAGACTAGTATATAAGAAAATAGATTGGTACACAGGGAAATAGACTAGTATATAGGAAAATAGATTGGTACACAGGGAAATAGACTAGTATATAGGAAAATAGATTGGTACACAGGGAAATAGACTAGTATATAGGAAAAAAGATTGGTACACAGGGACAAATAACAAGGGACAAAATGTTCATCAAGTTAACTCAATAGGACATATCTTCTAACGGCAATTTGTTGCATACCATGTAGACTCTATTAATAATGCAAATACATGTTTACAATGCGTGGCCCATCTTGTTGAACGCCCCTAATGTAGAGTGACCAAGCGTGTCAATAAACGTTGATCTCACATCTCGAAGTGTAAAATAAAACAGTTAATATTGTGTTGTTTTTAAATTATGTTTAAAATGTCATTCCGTTCTAATTACCATTAGGTTTAAACTATGAAAAAAAAAGAATTATCTAGCATCTAATGCAGTGTTTTATATCGGACTTTATTATTGTTCGCCTACAACGAATATAATAATTCAAAAGGACAACGCCAAACACATTTGTTTTATTTCACCATTCTAGACGAAGCACATTTTTTTTTAAAATGTTGTTTTATTCATATTGATAAAACTAATGTATGCCGTGTATAATCTATAATTCCATTTTTACTGAGCCCTCGACACAGCGCTCAGAGTTATGAGTTACTTGGAGATGTTTGATGGAGTTGTCTCTCTTGACTACCATCAGCAAAGCATTGGCCTCGCTTCAAACCGGAAGTCAACCCACTCTTTTGATCTCCTAGCAACCGACGAAGCTAACATGGCATCGACATAATTATGAACAAAGGAACGCCACGCCATCTGGGCTAATACGTTTTTAAAAACTAAAACAGAGTTGTTGTTGTTTTCATACTGTTTACATATTGAAAATACAATATATGAGCTGTTGACACTGTTATAGGGAAGTGTGGTCAAGCGAAATAGCTCTGAGTTGCGATTCTAAAGGTCTCTCTGTTATGCATGAAAAAAAAAAGCACATTTGTTCCTAAATATAGAAATTTAATTCATGTTTTCATTTATCCATATTATTGTCCAGTCCACGTTTCTTTTTTTTTTGTTTATTAACCTTAAGGAGATGTCTGCAAAAAGCGGCCCGCGGCCCACAATTGGCATGCTTTTTATTGTGTCCCTCCACAGAGTTTTAAAAGGCAGTTTTTTTTGTTGTTGCATGTATTTACAGTGTAAGTAAAATTTCAGAATGTGTGTGCCACCTTGTTTTATCAAATTCCTCCAAAGGCGCAAAGACGAAACACTTTGGACATCCAAAGATTTAAAGTAGCCTCTGTGTAATTGATAGTATTCCGTAGTTTGGTAGTATACGGTTTCTCTCACATGGTTAAGTCACGAAGACACATTAAATCATAGTCCTTATTCACATTGATTTCCGTGCAGTTATTTATTGTAGAACTGTTCCATGTTATTGAACATAACTATCGTGTGTATCGCAATGGCTGCTTTGTTTTCAGGTACCGGTACTTCAAAAAGTTGTTTTTTTATTTGTTCAAAAGCCAAACAAAAAGAAACAAACAAAATTTTTTAAGTAGAAGAACACACTGGCGTTGATGTTGAAAATATATAGGTCGCGCTTGAAAGCCATTAAACATTGGTTATCATGGCAAATGACGCCAGACTTCCGGTCGTGGTCTTTACATCAATGGCGTAGAGAGTTTTTGAATTACACTGACCTAAAAAAAAAGCATTATTTTTTGTTCTTCCAGGATTAGCTCCTATAAAAAAAAAACGAACAAACAAAATAACGCGGGCATTTATAGAGTAGCCTATTTTTATAAAGTGGATATTTCATAAATGAAAGTTAAAGAGAAATCTTTTATTAAGCTTAATGGTCGTTAGGGCGAGTGAAGCAGTGTTCATACATTTCTGTAACCATGGCATACAACTAAATTGTGTGGCCAGCACAGTAGGGGAAAAAAGAGGGTTAGGGTTTAAACCTCTTCCAGAAATATTTTTTTTCCAAAACGGAGACATTTTAAAACTATTTTTCGGGGGGCTGGGAAGGTGGAATTGGGGTTGGTGAGATATCTCTCTAGACATGTATGTTGTAAAAGTAAAAGTAAATTTAAATCACTGGATAGTTTGATAACAAAGAATTCTATTTCATACGTTTCACATGAAGGTTTGCACGTGATCAGAATTAGCCAATGCACACCCTGCGTTTTGACCCCTCCCCCCTCCACACACATTACACTTTAAGTGTCCCTACCTTGCAATTTGTATCTTATCTTATATATTACAGACGCTCCATTCTATAAAGAAGATTATTGCGTCCTACTCTCATCCGTGGTCCGAGTCTAGTCTTGCATTTTTATTAATGTTTTAAATGATGTTAAGTTACTGGTTTTCCTGATTTGTTCAGGCAACCCATTCCGTGCCCGAATGCCACTCGGGAAGAAAGAGTACTTAAAATGCATTTGTTCTTGCATATGGGACAAGGAAAGTAAGTGTTTTTGTCTTTATGTTTATCTGAGCTTTGCAACAAGTTGTTATTGGGTTGCATTTCTAAATTAGAGTTTAATGCCTTATGTATTATTACTACTTTACTCTGGTTGCGCCCATGGTGCTATCATCGGCAAAGTAATTACAAACAAACAAAACAAAAACACACTAATGTCAAATAGATCGTTCTAAACGTAACTTGTCGTATGTTTAAAAAACAATATTGAAAATAAATAAGGATAATTTGTCTTGGCACTGCGCCACTCTGTTGCTAAGCTTTATATTACTCCGCATCATTAAGTCCAGAAATTCTAAGCTTATTACCAGGTTAAATGGAGTTGAAAGACATAATCCTAGCCACACCCTCTGTCGGTCTAATCGCTTTATCTGAACCAAAGTATTAAGCAGTACACACTAATTTTTTTCTATAAGTAGAGCAGGCCTATTAGGAAGCTGTTAATGGACACTCAATATTTTAGTTGGCATCTTTTCTTTCACCTGCTGAGAGAGGTGTTACTTTGATTACTTTAATCCTGATTAAGTTGTTAATAACTGTACTCAAAGAGAAGCTTTGGGTGAGCTCCCTTATTTTCTGTTGATAATGAAACTCTCACGGAATTGCTCAATTTCTTAGACTTACTTTTCATACACCACTGGAAATGAAACTCTCCAGGGAATTGATTAAAGACCAAGTGAACAGTTTTTTTTATTGAGTTGATTTTGATAGTAAATAATGTATTCAGTATCCGAATGCTAATAAACATCCTTTATACAAAATATTTTAACATAACTTTCAACTAATTAGTTCAAAATTAACACTTAAATGTATCTGTGTGTTTTTTGAGGGAAAAAAAATACAAACCTCGTAGCTAGTGAGATGTATTTCCGGTAACAAAGCTCGATGAAGTCATTAGCTGGCAAATTGTTGAGAAAGAAATCATATTACCACGTGTTGTGAATCTATTGCCACGTGTTTCGAATCGTTACCCGGTTCATATTTTTAATAAAATGGTTAAATATAGGTTTAGTGGGTCAAGGTTTGTTTATTTTGTTCCCCTTCAAAACGTCTATTCCATATCTCGTCACTTGGAGAAAGAACTTAATTTTTTTCTTGGACATTCATTTGTTACACTACTGCAGCAGACTTTATAACTGGGACATTTTTTTGGACATTCATTTGTTACACTACGGCAGCAGACTTTATAACTGGGACATTTCCACCCCAGCCGCCTTCATCTAACGTCCAGTAGGTTGAAGCAATTATTTTAAGGTCAATTAAAGAAACAATATATCTGGGACTTTAAGGTTCTACCATCAAAGGTAAACGTCCACTGACATAGGGGTTAAAGATCACAATATCTTAAGTGCACTATTCCATTTCATGGGGTACGGGCGGCAGCTCGTTTGACTGGCGTACCGAAGGTCCTTGGTTCGAAATCAGGTGAAGGCTAGTTTTTTTTTTCCCAGGGACTCGAGGGTGTCCCTGAGTCAACCCAGCCATGATGGCTACCTGACTTAAGTTGGGATATAGTCAAGGTGGCTGGGCATTGTGCTGGCCACATAAACTGGTCAACGCTGCTTCACCGGTCCTTCACCGGTCCTATGATCGATTTGGACCGACGGGTACTTTATTTTTACTTTTACATTTCAAGTAGAAAAAAAACAACAATAAACCTTTACAACAAATATTCAATATTTGTCTGCGATTTACTGAACTGGAAGCAATAAAAGAGTTTTATTTACAATCTCTAGCAAAATGACTTGCTACAAATTCCTCCGTTTCCGAGCGACATTTCCTCCAAAACATTTCCAGTAATCGAACAGCAAATGAGCTCATTATAATCCATTGGATCAATTCTTGCTATTCATCCAGTTTCTTCTGCTGTATTGATGCTTCAACTAGTGTATCATTTATCAGAGAGCTCTTTGATATGAGCTATGATAAAATTACTGCCAAGCGATTTGTTCCGTAAAAAGGTTGCTTTGATCCTGATGAATGTTTTTATCAAAAATTTTACCATAAAAAAAAAGCAAAAAAACAACAACGAAAGTTTAAACAAAAGATATTGTATTTACTGAGCTGGTAAAGAGATAAGTTTAACAGCTTCATTGATCATGATCTACAAAGGATCATGTGGCCAGCACAACACTGGCTAGTTTTATGAACATTTTACAGTGGTAAAGAAAAAAAATGATATCATTTAGAAAAAAAAAATATAACAAAAACTAAATATTGACAGTTCATTTCGGTCAATAAAAAAGTAAAGTATCCCGTCGGACCAAATTAATCCATATTATATCAATATATATGCAGTCGTATATTATATCAATATATATGCAGTCGTATAATATATCAATATATATGCAGTCGTATATTATATCAATATATATGCAGTCGTATATTATATCAATATATATGCAGTCGCATATTATATCAATATATATGCAGTCGTATATTATATCAATATATATGCAGTCGTATATTAAATCAGTAAAGGGGATTATGCGCATGTCAGTACACAGACCCTTAAAAATCATTTACACACGCTTCAGTCTTCATACGTCACCACACTCGGCCCTCGGGCCAACACTTGACAAGTTAGTTAACTTCCTAGCATGCCAGCAGTTGTTTTCTTTAAAAATTAAATATGGCCATACACAGATGACTAATGGCCCCAGTTGACAACTAAAAAAAATTCCTCAGACTCTGCTTTGATCTGCGACCAGCAGAAGTCAACTCTGGCAGAATTATGGCTGAGATTCGGATCACAAGCACCATGGCGGGAAAAAAATAATTCTAGCAATGACCGTCGGCATGGGAAAAAATTTCCGTTTTTTTTTTTTTTTTTTTTTTTTTTTTTTTTTTGTTATAATTAGTTTTTAGACTTTTCTCTCTCCCGCCCCTCCCAACTCCTCATCATGTCAAAGATTAAAGCTGGAAATAATCTTAATTAAACTTTCAGATGTGTGATAAACAACCGTTTCCTGTTGCCAACTCTGCTCACTTTGTGCTGACGTTTCTGTTACGCAATATGCTATCTTTATGGCACCATATTAGGTTAAGACGTTTGCGCTAATTTAAAGCGTTCTAAAAAGCCCATAAAACGGTTTGAAGTCTACAAGATAAAAAAACAAGTAAAAAGGGTATAAATAAAAAAAAAAAAAAAAAAAAAGAAAAAAGAAAGTTATCAAGAGAAAGAGGAATGCAGAAAAAAAAAGTTTCGCTTTCGATTTTAGCTTAAATAGAGTAGACACACTGTTAAATGTAGACTACTATGAATTGAAATAAAACGTGTATTATATTGTTTAATTCTTGTTGGTATTATTGTTAGTATTAGTGTTGTTTTATTGTTGTAAGCACATAATGGTTGCAAGCGCCCTAAGCAAGCATATAAAACTCCCCCTCCCCCCCCCTCCCACCACAAGATCTTCTCAGCGCCAGTAGAGAGGGAGCGATTACAACCATAATATGAACATTTGCACCAGTTTATTATAAACGATTGATAATCGAGGGGCATTGTGTAGCATTAAAAGTGACACTCTCTCTCTCTCTCTCTCTCTCTCTGTCTCTTTCATTATAAAAACGTCATATTGAACACAAACATTTTGTCCATTATGTTTGCTTTTTTGTTTCTCTTTAGTTAGAAGAAGTTTGACGGTACCTACCTACCTACCTACCTACCTACCCACCGACCTACCTACCTACCTACCGACCTACCTACCTACCTACCTACCTACCTACCTACCTACCTACCTACCTATTTATCTGCCTATCTATCTATCTATCTATCTATCTAATATATATCTGGCTGAAAGTATTTGTCGTTTCCTTTTCAATGTAATTCTTACCCCGTGGGTAACGCCGGGTAATTTAGCTAGTAGTCTATGCATAATTGATCTACCTCACATCAATCAATCTTTGAGTCGTATTTGACTTTTGTGGGACATTAGAAAACATTGCCATAGCTTTTTGTTTGTAAAGATATATTTGTCTAAATAAATCGATAAGGGTTTGTTGTCTAAATACATTTGCTAGCCCGTCAAACCCTCAAGGGCAGGCTACTCTAGAGACGACTCTATACCAATTTACGAAGACTCGCCGTTCCATCGATGGCCTTTTAAGCCCTCGCCACACCGTTCGTAGACTGGCATCAACATGCTAATTGCTTTCGTTTCCCCCTCTCCTACGTTCTTTGCTTATCTCCCGAAGGTGTGTCCTTTAAAAAAAAAAAAAAAAAATTCCTATGATCGAGCCAACCCGAACGCGCCTAAAAGAACGTGCCGCAGCTCATTAAAATTAAAACAAAATGATCCAGTCTCAAGTGGTTGTAAGCGATTCTTCGGTAATTCCCAATTTGTAAGCGATTCTTCGGTAATTCCCAATTATTTGGTTCTTACTTTCATTTTAACAAAGTTCGAGTCTTGTCGAAAGCAATATACCAAACTACGCTAAAGACTTTAAGTTAACATCCGTTTAAAGTACTCACCAAAATGCAAGACTAGACTTAAAGAATTGATAAACGCCTGATCCAATAATCTTCTTCAGGCCACGAAAGGATCGTCTGTAACATTGAAGTAAAAGGAATCCCATTGGACCAAATTGATCCATAGGGCCGGTCCGGTAAAGCAGTGTTCGAAGGTTTCAGTGGCCACGGCATAGTAGGGGATGTGTGGCCAGAGCATAGTGCCCAGCCGCCTTTACTTTACCCCAACTAATTTCAGGTACCAACTAATGTCACCTTCGAGTCCAGGGAAAAAAATCCTAGCCTCCACCAAGATTGAAACCCAGGACCTTCGTTTGCCAGGCTCGGCTACGTGCCCCGTGATGTAACTAAGGTTCACATTTATTACTAAACAAGGGTGATCCGCCTCTGCAATAACAAACGCGAGTGGTGAGTCTGGTCATTACGTCCACTGTCGTCCAACGCCTTTGTTAGCCTCGTGCTCCTGATTTCGTCAGCGTAAAATTATATAAAAACAAATTCTCTAAATTATAATTATGTGCTGTTATTGTTCTGGTCGGTGTTCCAACCCCCAAAAAGTGTTTCAAGATTTATCGTGGTTAATTAACGTTGAACCGCTCACTCTTTTTCTAATAAATGTGTTTATGGTCTAACCCGCTCAAATGTCGCAGAAATTATAGTAGTAATTATCGCAGTAATTATGTGTGTGTAGTTATGTGTGTGTGCGTTAAAAAAATATAGCTTAAGATGGCTACCCTTATTCGCTAATTACATCTCACTTAGAACATAAGCATGCAATTGTAATGCTCCGTAAACGCTTTCAACGGTCGGCAGACGCCAAAGTCCAACCAATCAGAGAGCTTTAATATCACCGTCTTAACACGTGGACGATAGGATTGAATTATGATGTTGAGATCGTGTAGATGAAAATCGCAAGGACGTTTTGTTTGCCCTGGACGTACCTGCGACATACTAGACGTACCGATGACGCACCAGGCCAACCGATGACGCGCCAGGCCAACGGATGACGCACCAGGCCAAACGATGACGCACCAGGCCAACCGATGACGCACCAGGCCAACCGATGACGCACCAGGCCAACCGATGACGCACCAGGCCAACCGATGACGCACCAGGTCAACCGATGACACACCAGGCCAACCGATGACGCACCAGGCCAACCAATGACGCACTAGGCCAACCAATGACGCACTGTGCGTACCGATGACGCACTGGTCGAACCGATGACGCACTGGACGTACCAGTGAGACTCTTGGCGTACCGGTGAGGCACCGGGCGTACCGACGACGCACCGGGCGTACCGACGACGCACCGGGCGTACCGACGACGCACCGGGCGTAGCGACGACGCACCGGGCGTACCAACGACGCACTGGACGCACCGATGACGCACTGGGTGTTACGGTGAGGCACTGAATTGTCCCAATATTGGTCCTAGATAAGGCCAAGTTTTATATATTTACCAGAATACTAGACCAATATTAGACCAACATAGTGTGCTGTTAGGGGATACACTCGAAGTAAACATGTACAACACAGAACCATGACGTATTGCACGTGCACAAGACCTTCTGGACGTATCGACGTCATCCTGTATAAACAGATAACTCAAGTACGTCAAAGAGTTAATCACACAACAATGCGCGTCTTAAAAAATAATTCATCATTTTATTTATGTCTCAAATATAAAAAGACAACGTGCTATAAACGTCATCAAATGACGTCACGTGCGTTCGTTCAACGCTACATCACGCCGTACTTGGACACACACACAGTTTTCAAAGTTCTTACACCAAACGTTGAAGTAGCCACGATACCATACACGACCACGCTTGTGAACAAAATGTGATCAGCAGTGAATAAGCAACAACAACAATAATAGCAACACACCCTTTAAAAAAAAAAACAACGAATAAAAGCGCAGTAACTCGTCTGAAATACTACAGTGTGTGACTGGGGGGAGTGGGCGAGATGGAGATGACGGTGGCAAGATGATTGAATAGACGTCAACCCATACAAATACACTATTAAAAAATAACAACAAACAAACAAACAAAAACAAAAACAAAACATACCAAAAGAACAACTCAGTTCGTTTATTTCTTGGGATTCCTACTTTTTTTTTCTTTTTCTTGAGTGACCTCCCCTTGAGCAAGAAAGCAGATATTTAGGAGAGTCTGTTCTCATTTCTATGACGCTTTTTGATTTCTTCTTCATATTTTGTTCTGTTTGTGGTTGAGAGATTAGTTGGTATTGTTGACATTTGTTGTTGTTTGAAATACATGACGGGCGTGGGTTAATATTGTTTCAACAGTTTGTAAAATTGGAATTGGGGAGTAAGAAAACCTACACTCAAAAACTATAATAAGATGGCCCACTTCCTCTTTTTTTAGATCTTAAATGTTCTTTTTCCGTGCGCATCCAATAACGCTGTCTAAAATGACTTCTACGCTACCCGGTACTACGTTTGCCCTAAATGATTCCGCTATATACAACTTTTGATTTTAATTTTAATTTTCATTGAGAAAATCATAGCGATTAAATAAAACGGACGTGTACTGTAATTTGTGAAGCCGGCTGGTCCAGCGGTTAGTTCACCGGACTGTCAACCAAAAACCAACTGACACGTCGCGGGTTCTAGCCCGGCCATCGGCGGATCCCTGTCGCCCTGCAGGAGTTTTGGGCCTGTATACATATTTGCGCCAGCAGGCAGAGCGCACTGAGCATGCTAAAACAGCATGGATAGAAGCGCTATATAAGTAACCAATTTAATTTTTTTACTTTGCAAAAGGGAATCGTGAATTCCGATAAAAAGTCATTCGAGTCTTCAAATAGAAGACATATTAAAGCAAGCGACTATCTGGAAAAATTGAAATCTTAGCAAAATATGAAATTCTCATTACTTTTTAACGTAGCGTTTTTTTTTTCTCTCTCCTACACAACCATAGCTGTTTTGTTGCGGCGAACCACCGAATAGATATTTATTCTGTGGGGTGAACCAGGAGCCGAGGCACCACTTTATGTTCTGGGCTTCAGCAAAGCTGAGGCTGGTACACTTAACTGACTGTTCCAATGTCAAACTCACTGAATAAATTATTCTATTATTACCTTTGTGAATTTGTGTTTTTATTCTATTTGATTTTTTCCCCGCTAAATGATTAACCCTTACAGTCCCGGGCGCGTATATAGCGGAACTGAAGGCAGCATAGATAGAAGTAGGTCGGTACGGGAAGGGTTAACTTTATAACCAGTCGTGTGTCGTTAGCGTAAAAGTTTGTAAGTCACTGGCCTAAACAAATATTTAACATAATCGTTAAAGCGTTTTATATTTAATACACAATGAAAGTGTTTGTGATTATCATCCATTTATTTGCATTTATATCCAATACAATATTTTATTGTAGACAAACTTAATGCACTGCGCCCACACAAACATGGGTATTTGAAAAAACAGATCATGTGAAACTCAATTAATAGGCTTATAAGGGATTAGATAATAACAACCAGATTGATGCTATATTACTAGATTTTTCAAAAGCATTTGATAAAGTTCATAATTCTAGTCTTCTAAAAAAACTTAAATACTTTAGTATCTCTGGTATCTCTGGTCCCTTACATCAGTGGATTCAGGACTTTCTTATAGGCAGAGAACAAACTGTGGTAATAAATGGCTCTAAGTCATCACCAATAACAGTAAACTCAGGAGTTCCACAAGGAACTGTTCTAGGGCTCCTACTATTTCTAATTTATATTAATGATCTACCAAGTTGCATCAACACAGGAACAAAAGTAAGATTATTTGCCGATGATTGCATAATTTATAGAATAATAAAGACAGGAAAAGATAGTGAACTTTTACAAAAAAGACCTAGATGAACTACAAAAATGGGAATCAAACTGGAGTAAGTCTTTTCACCCAGAAAATGCCAACTAATAAGACTATCCAAGAAAAAGAAACAAATAATAACAAACTACTATATTCATGGTAAAGAACTAACTCAAACTAACAATGCTAAGTATCTAGGAGTAATAATAAATGATAAGTTATCTTGGAATTCTCATATTGATGAAGTATTTAAAAAACCAAACAAAACATTAGGATTCATAAAAAGGAACTTTTACAAATGTAATAAGAATATAAAGCTAAAATGCTATCTCACATTAGTTAAGCCTATTCTAGAATATGCAGCATCTGTATGGGACCCATCAACTAAAGAAAACAGAAAAAATTCAGAACAAAGTCAAAAAAGAGCTGCAAGGTTTATAACCAGTGAATATTCCCAATTGACAAGAGTAACACCATTAGTCAAATCACTAAACCTAGAAACACTAGAGGACAGAAGGGCAAAGAGTAAAGTAGTAATAATACATAAGGCATTAAAATCTAATTTAGAAATACAACCCAATAACAACCTGTTGCAAAGATCAGATAAACATAAAGACAAAAACACTTTCCTCATCTCCTAAGAGAGAACAAATGCATATAAGTAGGCCTACTCTTTCTTCCCGAGTGGCATTCGGGCATGGAATGGGTTGCCTGAACAAACCAGGAAAACCAGTTTCATTAACATCATTTAAAACATTAATACAAATGCAAGACTAGACTCGGACCACGGATGACCGTAGGACGCAATAATCATCTTTATAGAAGGAGCGTCTGTAATGTATAAGATAAGATATTACTGAAAACTTTCACATGAAATATGGTAATTATTGTCTATACTTGTCATTCGATTGCCAAGATGAGGATATAACACCTGTTAATATTAATTTTATTTGATCTCAGTTGATCTGAGATGTCGAATAATATGTATTCACGCCTACGTATTAATGTATGTAACTCTCGTTCAGCGGAAGAGATACTAAGTAATCATACAAACTGGGTAGTTAATGTAATGTTTAAAAATATACAAATACATTCTTTAGTCATATAATATTTATATAATTTTTAAATACTTTTACAGTTTAATCATTTGAAAGTTTTAAATTGTAAGTCATTTATTTTTTATAATAGAAAAAAAAAAAAAGAAACTTTTTACAAATCTTAAAATATTAACGAAAAAAAAACGGGTTATTAGCCTCCCTTTATTTAAAAAAACGTGTCCACATTTGATTCAATAGTGATGCCAAACAAGATATGTTTTGTAATATAACAAATATTACTGACTACCGGGTAATTATTATTTCTTTAAATTAATCCAACATTATGGTATTCATTACAATATGTAATTATTAGAGGGTTTAAATACTTTACGATAATCAGTTGTAAATAAACTTTTCCTGCATTAATTGTTTGTCCAGTTAAGGCGTTTATATTTTCAACATTAATATTTACAGAAATTGCATAATATAGTTCAATTAAAAAAGTATCTTTTATTTATTTTAGAAATACTTATATTTATGTTTAATTAAAGAAGATGAGCGTACAAACTCTTTGAAAAGTAATTAGTCTGTATCAATTAATGAGCACCTTTTCTTGAATGCTCTTCGCTGATTGTATAAATGTCAAATACATATTTAGTCACTTCTGAATGGTCACGTGTAGGCCTAAGTGACCTCCTTGTATGCTTAAAACAGCTTCATGTGCGATAAAATCTGTTCACAAGTGTAAGCTCAACCAAAAGCTGAAAGTAAAAGAACGAATGCTTAGCAGTTGAGAATAGCAGATAGCTTTCCTAAGCAGCTTCCTTCCAAATTGGCACATTAGTGATTCCCATTTATATTTTTAATGTTTAAAATTCAACTTGCTGCATTTTATAATCGCCAATATCCCTCAAGTAAAAAAAAATATCTACATTTAAGAACGTTGTAGAAATATCACACCAGTAAGGCTTGATGTGGTTTGAAAAAAATTTGTCTATCAATTTGAAAGTCTTGCCTTTGATTAGAAAACTCCGCTTTGAGTGCTTCGATGTACTTCTAAAAAAGTTCAACTATCTTCATATAAGACTTATATAAAATATAGGGATGTAGCCTACTAATAGTTAAATGTTTTGAAATTTGATATCATATATATATCATTTAGAAACATCGGCTTCAACAGTCAGTTTTCCTCATTCAAGTTGTGTTTTTATTTATCAATAGAAAACACCTCTTGGAAGTTTCTCGCGTGCCATTGAAAATCGTTTTGCGTGCCAAGTTTCGCACGCGTGCTTTAGGTTGCCGAACCCTAGGCTAGAAAGTGGGTCAGCGCGTTTGGCTGGCGTACTAAATCCTGGTGAAGGCTAGGGTTTGTTCCCGGATCTGATTTTAGCTGGGATAAAGTAAAGACGACTGTGAATTGTGCTTGCCACACAATCCCATAGCATGCCGTTGGCAAAAAAAAAACGCTGCTTCTTCACCGGCCCCATGGATCAATTAGGTCCAACGGGATGCTTTACTACCTTACTTACAGATTAGAAATAAACTAATGGCAAGTTTAAGTTGACATCAAAAGATGAAAAACCAATGTAATACAGCGGCAGTTCTATGCTAATGTAGAACCATCAAGGACACCAAAACTCACTTTTCGATTTTTTTATTTTTTTTTGGTTTAATTTAATCGTTGGTTGTATTATTTTCACTGGCCCATCCCAAGTTACATATTTTATATCTTTCATGAAATTCTAGAATCTTTAGGTTTGCTGTCGGAAATGTTCTTTTCCTAAGATTTTAAAAACAAAATGTTGACTCGAGGAAAGCTAGTTCGAAGTTTTCCTTTCCATTTGCCGCTCTCCTACAACCAAATGAATGATTTTAAAAAATAAGTTTGCTTTACAATACTGTATTACGAGGGCACTGGACACAACTAGGTTTCCACAAATACAAAATAACGGTGGGGTGGTGGTGGTGGTGGTGGGGGGAACGGAAGCGCTGCGAGAGTACGCGAGTGTTGATGACGTCATTGCCAGCGTCACGCGCGGTCAATTATTAGAAGACACCTACAACAATAGTTGGATTAATTTGTCGAAAACACGCACACACACACACACACACACACACACACACACACACACACACACACACACACACACTCACACACGCACACACACACACACACACACACGCACACACACACACACACACACACACACACACACACACTCACGCACAAAAAAATAAATAATTTAACTTCCAGCTTAAAAGAAAAGACAGCCATTTTGTTGCTTAACGTTTGAAGCACATGTCCTGCCCAAGTTAATCTTGACCATAACTCCCTAACAAATGTTTGAAACGTCTTCTTAAATGATGGTGGTTGTTGAATTGATTTTGAAAGAAGGGAAGTATTGTTACTCACCACACGCAGACATGTTTTTTTTTTACTCGCAGCTTAATGGACTACACCCTCGGGCAACCACATGCACACAGACTCACATGAACCCACAGAGAGAACAGACAAACAGACAAACAAATACACAAACACACACACACACACAAACATATACACAAACACACTCATTCACCCATACTCACAGAATATACATTCAAACACACACTAACGCACACAAGACCACACAACATACACCGCATACACAGCATACACAGCATACACAGCATACACAGACACATTCGTGTTCAACTAATTATGAGGTAACACAGAAATACATGCACCAATAAACAAAGAAATAAAAAACTCACAAAAACACAGAACTTATCTTAAGTATAACATAGTGGTCGTACTAGTTTTGCACAGCCCTATAACAACACAGAACCGTAACAAAAATGTGAGAAAGAGAGAGAAAGAATGAGAGAGAGAGAGAGAAAGAGAGAGAGAGAGAGAGAGAGAGAGAGAGAGAGAAACAAGAGTAGAGAAAGAAAAGAAAAGAGAATAGGCCGGGAAACACGCGAAAGAAACAGAAAGAGACAAAGATAGAGAGACAAAGATAGAGAGAGAAAGAGAGAGAGGGAGAGAGAGAGGGAGAGAGAGAGAGAGAGAGTTGTAATCGGTCAAGGATATAATTTATAACATCTTCATTAGCCCAAGTATCTTTGAAAGTACAGTAATCGCCCGAGCGATACGAATTAGTACACCCTAAAAATATTGATTCTTGTGCTGGTGCTTTAATTTCGTTCTTTCCCCCTTTTATTCACTGGTATGTCATATAACTATAATATCGATACCGTCATAAACACGGGTTCGAATTACTATCATCAATATACATAACTACCGTGAGTTTGTTCATATATGTGTTTGTATATTTATATATATATTTATATGTTTGTTCACTATAGGCTCCTAGGCCGTTTGACCGATCGGCACAAAAATTAACTATATAAATTGAAAACGTCCTCCAAAAGAAATTTGTATTAGATAAACAATATTGCTTAATTCATTAAATTATTTTAAAAAACAATAATTACAAATATTACTTATCACCGTATGTTAAGGTTCTAAACTGAGCGCCATTTTAGAATGATGTCCCTTTGAAATGCTTTCACATTATGGTGTTTTTCGAGACTGGGTTTTCCCGTACTGCGAAATATTATTGTCTTCATTTTTTATAATAATATACTCTTTTTTACTGTTTGGTATTTGTGTCTATATACATGCAATACATGCCTTTGGCAAAAAAAAACGCGAAAACACGGACTGGTTCGACGCCAACTGGGATGAAATGAAACCTGTCACCGAAGCTAAAAGGAAACTCTCCTGGCATACAAGGAGAAGCCTACTCCCGACACACTGCACGCCCTCAAAACAGCTAAGATGCATGCTCAGAGGGTTGCCCGTCAATGTGCCAATACCTACTGGCTTAACCTCTGCTCAAGCATACAATCAGCTGCTGATATGGGAAACGCCAAAGCCATGTACGAAAACATTAAAAAAGCAATCGGCCCTACGACGTCAAAGGTTGCACCCCTAAAATCCAAAACTGGAGAAATCATCAAGGACGAAGCGGAACAGCTCAAACGCTGGATTGAACATTACCTGGAACTGTATGCAACAGTTAACACAGTCTCCAGCACCGCCCTAGATGACATCCCCGACATGCCGCTCATGGAAGAACTAGATGCCATTCCCACACAGGAAGAGCTAAGCAAAGCCATCGACCGCCTAGCCTGTGGAAAAGCCCCTGGGAGCGATGGAATACCTCCAGAAGCTCTGAAGAACGGTAAGACAGTGCTGCTCCAGCCCTTACACGAGCTGCTAGTCCTCTGCTGGGAACAGGGATACATCCCCCAGGGCATGAAGGACGCAAACATAGTGACGCTATATAAGAATAAGGGCGATAGAAGCGACTGCAATAACTACCGCGGTATCTCGCTTCTGAGCATCGTAGGAAAGGCTTTTGCCCGCGTCACTCTTACTCGCTTGCAGAGTTTAGCCTCCCGAGTTTATCCAGAGTCACAATGTGGTTTTCGGGCGGGTCGGTCTACCATAGACATGGTGTTCTCCATACGGCAGATGCAGGAAAAATGTAGAGAGCAGCAGATGCCACTATACATCGCCTTCATAGACCTGACAAAAGCCTTTGATTTAGTTAGTCGCAGTGGGCTGTTCCAAATTCTGGAAAAAATTGGCTGTCCCCCACACTTACTCGCCATCATCAGACAGTTCCATGATAACATGCAGGGCACAGTGCACTTCAACGGAGCCACCTCTGAAGCCTTCCCAGTCAGTAGCGGTGTAAAGCAAGGCTGTGTACTCGCACCAACACTGTTCGCAATATTCTTCTCTATACTGCTCCGATACGCCTTCAAGGATAGTAGTGACGGAATCTGGTTACACACCAGAGCAGATGGAGGACTTTTCAACACTGCCCGTCTCCGAGCCAAAACCAAAACGAAAGAGGTCCTAATTCGCGAGCTACTTTTTGCTGACGATGCGGCCCTGATATCACACACAGAAACAGGCCTACAACAGCTTGTGTCAAGCTTCGCCAACGCCTGCAAAGAATTCGGCCTGCAGGTGAGCATAAAGAAGACAAATATCATGGCCCAAGACACATGCTCCGTTCCTATCATTACTATAGAAAACGAAAACCTGGAAGTTGTGGACTGTTTCACCTACTTGGGGTCCAAGATTTCCAGCTCATTGTCCATAGAGGATGAACTAAATAGCAGAATCGGCAAGGCAGCTGCCACAATGGCTATACTTGGTAAACGGGTTTGGGAAAACACCAGGCTGACAGAAAGGACCAAACTATGTGTCTACCAGGCCTGCGTCATCAGCACGCTGCTTTATGGTAGCGAATCATGGACAACCTATGCGTCCCATGAGCGCAAGCTAAATAGCTTCCACCTGAGGTGTCTGCGTCGCGTCCTTGGCATTAAATGGCAGGACAAAGTCCCTAACAGTGAGGTATTGACGCGCGCCAGCGCCCAAAGCATGTTCGCAGTCCTCAGTGAAAGGCGCCTAAGATGGCTAGGACATGTAAGAAGAATGAGTCCAGGCAGAATCCCAAAGGACCTCCTATATGGAGAATTGGCATCTGGGAAGAGAAAGACAGGTCGCCCACGCCTCCGCTATAAAGATGTCTGTATGAGAGACATGAGAGCAGCCAGAATAAGTACAAGTGACTGGGAGGAGAAGGCAGAGGATCGGTCCACCTGGCGCACTGCTGTCAGGAAAGGGGTTAAAACGGCAGAGGAAAATAGAATGGAGGAGAGCATAAATAAAAGGGCTAAAAGAAAAGCGGAAAAAATAGGACCCACAGAACACGTGTGCAAAGGCTGTAAAAAAGACTGTCATTCAAGGATAGGCCTGCTCA
Source organism: Anisus vortex (assembly GCA_949126835.1). Classification (NCBI taxonomy): domain Eukaryota; kingdom Metazoa; phylum Mollusca; class Gastropoda; family Planorbidae; genus Anisus; species Anisus vortex. Next base: position 4,364,654 of record OX421494.1, read on the forward strand.
GCCACACGAGGAAGTGCAACCTCGAATCACGGTGATGCACCATCGTCTCGCGAGACGGAAGGATGCCATTGACATTGATATTTGTGTCTTGTGTTAGTTTTTTGTATTATTAGTTTAATATTATGTATAAGTAGTCAGAAGCTTGACAGCAACAATCCCTATGCATGCTCCAGGGCCAGCCGACAGTAAAGACTAAAAAAAGAAATAAAAACTAGTCTAGAATAAATACCGAAAGAAACGTCCTCAATAAAGTTTTTATTGTAATATTGTTTGTTATTTTTTCTTTCTCTCTTAACAAAACACATTTTAATCATTCGCTTCTCCGTCATATTTGACGGGCATAAATCCTAGTATATTAATAACAAGCCAAATTCCCCGGCTTGGCCCGGAGAAAATAACACAGGCCTGTATAAGCTACAGATAAAATTTGTATAAACTAGAATTAACATAATACTTCAATAAATCACTCAGCTAGGGAGGACACATGGAGAAATGGAAACCGCAAAAGTAAAATAATATGAGACAATAAGATCACGTGTCTTCCAAATAACCAATGGGAATCGTAATCCACACACACAGACTACTTTATATATAAAGATTTAGACTTAATTTAAATATTTTATACATCTATACACTTTGCTTTTTGTGTTTTCTTTCTTTGTGAGTAGCCAAAAAGAAATCTTCGAAATGAACAACTAAAAAGATATAAAGGATTTATAAATATAAAATAAAATCTGGTTTTTATGTATAAATAGTGTATCGGTACAAGGATGGAGCAGATTATTTGTGTGTGTGTGTGTTAAAATGAAAGTAATGGATAACAAAGATTAGATTTGTTGAGATTATGTAATTTCCAATACTAAGGCCAAGTGCCATCTCTGTCATCCAATAACAACAAACAAATAATACCAACATAATATAGACGCACTAAACAAATAAATAAAGGAAACAACAACAGCAGACATGAAATGTTAAACTTCTTTTCGGAATTCCCGTTTCCATTTTGCACTGCACACTTCCGTTTTATTTAATCGCTATGATGTTCTCAATGAAAAATTTAAATTAAAATCGAAAGATGTTTACAGCGGAAACCTTTAATGCAAACGTAGGAGCGTGGAAGTCATTCAAGATAGCGTTATTGGTTGCGCACCGAAAAAAAATAACATATAAGCTCTAAAAATAGAGCAAGCGGTCCATCTTATTATAGTCTTTGCTTAAACTAAACTACTTCCCAAAATTTTACAAAGTATCCCAAAAACCTGACCTTTAAAACAGCGAACATGACTTTTCTTTTTTCTTTGGCTTTGTAGATCTAGGTTTTTAGATTTTATTTAATCTGGTTATAAATTGTGGAGGCTAAACAAACCGTTAGCATCGGTCGAGAGGATTTAAGAAGACATTGAGGCCTCACCCACCAGATTCCGAGGTATTAAAATCTTCTTCTTGCTTTAGTATTGTGATGTGTTGTATGGAGATATCTCTGGAATTCAGACTTGAAGAGGTCAAAGTTTACGGCTCCAAAGACTTGTAAGGATTTCCATTCGGAATTCTAAACCTGTTTTATGAAGCGAGTAAAACAAGATAACCTTGAAGTCTGTGATAGTTTACTTGCAGAAAAAATGGACGGTTAAGAGTTGTAAGGATGAACTTTCTTCTGTTTAATGGAATACGCAGATTATGTACATATAAAACCCAATGCAGAAAACACTATACTTTAACTTCCACCTCTACCTACTTTTATGCCTTTTCTTATGCATTACAGACGTTCCTCCAATTAAGATTATGCTGTCCTACGCTCATCCTTGGTCTGAGTCTAGTCTTGCATTTTTATTAGTGTTTTAAATGATGTTAATTTACTTTCATGTTTTTTTTTCAGGCAACCCATTCGGACAATAAACAAACGCATACAAAAACACTAGCACAACACAAACAAATACACACACACAAGCAAGTCAACGATGAATGAGATAAATAAAAACTACAAATATATATATGTAAGCACACACAATTACAAAGGCATACGAACGCTTCTATTTTATAATGACCTTTAAGGACCTATATATCCCAAGTGTCGGTGGAAACTGACACACAGACCTCCAGACAGGTCAACCTCTTCCAGAAATCTTCCTCTTTGCTTAACATACTAACTGTAAGTTAATGGAATGGGTTTAAATTCTGATGTACAAAATCTGAGATTACTTTAGCAAATTCATGTTTAATAATATGGACATTAAAAAGCAGTTTTTTTCCCTACCCACTTACGATATAGATGATAAGTTAAACGAAAGGATTAGCTCAGTTTATACGGCAACGAATTCAATCTTATGATAACAAGCTGGACTCATATTTAAGCTTGAAGATTATTTGTAAAAAAAAAAAGTTAAAGCAAAATACCACAGAACAAGACTCTTTGATGTGTAGTAGCCTGTAAAATATACCGGTAATCAGATTGATTATAAAGACTTGTTTGTGGGTTATTACATTATTTTAATTATTAAATTTTTTTTTTTTGGGGGGTGGTTAATAAAATGACTTAGGAAACGAAGCGTTAACTAAAAGATTTGTCAGTTGAGTGAGTTTCTGAAGCTGACAACATAAAGAAAGTATCAGATTGTATAGAGTGATCCTATTTGTAGGATTATTCATGCCTAAGAGCCCCAGATATTATCTCTATGGTTACGCGTAGTGCGGTAAAGTTACCCAAGAGGTCAATAATAAGTTGGTTCATTAAATGTTCAAAAACTGACAATCTGGGTCGAATTTGAAAGTAAAAATGCCGCTGTCTCGTTTTCATCTCCAACAGTGGATTGGAAATTCCGCCTACGCCTTGATGCTTATGATCCGAATCGGATATCGGCCAGTTTAGAATAAAGCAATACTGGAATATTACCTACATACCAACATAACAAACCTTGTCTACAGTAATTATAATCTCCAAAAGATATAAGTATCGAATTGCTGAGAAGTTTAATCCATTACCATTACTTACCCCACTACTGACCCCACTACTGTCCCCACTACTGACCCCACTACACTTATTCTCTCACACATTCTAAGAGAAGTCACGTCCAGACGATGACTTATAAGAGTTAAGTAAAAAATATAGTCAATTTAATTTGATGAATCAAAAAGATATTTCGATATAAAAAAAACGACCCTCCGTAAAAAAACAAAGTTATGGCATCGATGGTCTAGGGCTGATAAGACATTTCTACAAACCACACAAGCAGCTCAAACTATAAGAGAGGAAAAATAAGTTGAAAAAAACAAGACAAACTTAAAAGTACAATTTAACAACTGTAGTTAAGAATGGACTCCAAGACGGATACCGGTATTAAAAAAAAAACTAAAACAAGTACACCGAAGAATACTACTATCTTCAATTCAATAGAACCAAAAAAAAAAGTATATAACTACCAGCGTTTAACCTTTTAGGCTAATGGGAATGGAAAGTTCCACGTTGTGACGTCACCAGTGAGAAATAATTTTTTTTTATCCCCCCTAGTTACATGTGGAAGATTTCACCCGTGTGACGTCATATTCAAAAGTGATAGAACTTGATTAAAAAAGAAATTAATCTTGTACATCTGCATATAATGATAAACAGGTTAAAACTTTATATGACTGAACAATTAACAAACTCTATGTGATAAGAAAAAGTAAATGAAGAAAGATAAATGGAAGCTAAAATAGAAAAAAATAAAACTAAATGTGCCAAACTAAATGTGCTAAACTAAATGTGCTAAAGTAAATGTACTAATTTTAATAAGCTCAACTAAATGTGCTAAACAAAAGGTGCCAAACTAAATATGCTAAACTAAATGTGCCGAACTAAATGTGCTAAACTAAATGTGCCGAACTAAATGTGCTAAACTAAATTTGCCGAACTAAATATACTAATTTTAATAAGCTCAACTAAATGTGCTAAACAAAAGGTGCCAAACTATATGTGCCAAACTAAATGTGTTCAACAAAATGTGCGCAACTATATGTGCCAAACTAATTGTGCCAAACTTATTGTGCCAAACTAAATGTGTCAAACTTATTGTCAAACTATATGTGCCAAACTAAATGTCAAACTATATGTGCCAAACTAAATGCGCCAAACTAAATGTGCCTAACTAAATGTGCCTAACTAAATGTTGTAAACAAAATGTGCCTAACCAGATGTGCCTAACCAAATGTGCCTAACCAAATGTGCCTAACCAAATGTGCCTAACCAAATGTGCCTAACCAAATGTGTCTAACCAAATGTGCCAAACCAGATGTGCCTAACCAAATGTGCTTAACTAAATGTGCCAAACTAAATGTAGGTCAGAATAGAGCAAGAATGTCTAAAGGTGATATGGTCAATGAACACCAGGTACAGAATTAGAACCGTGACCTCTGAAATTAGCCACATCCCTTGTACTACTAAATGTGCATATTTATGAGACACAATCCCCAGGTAGAAATGGCATATCTATCTACTCCTACTATAAGTATTCGTTTCGGCACAGTTTAATTAATTCTGTCTGTCTTTCTGATCTAGTTGGAGGTCGCCTCGTCACCTTTGACCTGGTGGTAGTCTCTCTCTCTTGAAGAAATAATATATCCTCGTGTCTTTGGTGTGTGGGCCTTCAAACTATAGGGGTGGTGATTGGGGGGAGTAGGGGTGGGGGTTATTAATTTAACAATCATGAGTTCTGGGGGGTGGGTGGACATGATCAGCGGATGTATATGTGTGTGTGTTGGGAGGTGGGTGGACATGATCAGAGGATGTATATGTGTGTGAGATATAAAACAAAGGTGAGAGGGAAATAATTAAAGTGATCAACGAAGAACTGAATAGAGAAGGAGAAATATGAGATTGAAAGACATTTATGAGGATAGATGAAAGTGAAAGGGTGTGTGTGTGAGGGAGAGAGAGAGAGAGAGAGAGAGAGAGTGAGAGAGAGAGAGAGAGAGAGAGATTGAAATGCAAATGGACCAATTAGTAGGTACAACGGAGCTAGACATTTGACACAGACTGATAGGGGGAAAGAGAAAGAGAATGAGAGAGCGATAGAACAAGAGAGAGAGAGAGAGAGAACGAAAGAGCCAGAGAGAGAAAGAGAGAGTGAAAGACACTTTCAGACAGAGTTAGAGAAAGGAGATACGGTGAGACAGAATTTGGACTCTTACATTTCAGATCTAACATCAGGCCCAGACGAAGCTTTCCGAATCTGATATCGTTCTACTTCAAGCATGCGACCTCACCCGTCGCGAGGTCATCGCTGAAGGTCGTAGGTCATTCTTCCCAACAGGCCTCGATAGGGTAGCCTCTGGTCGATGACGTAATACCATCATGCAACTTAATCATTGAATTGAAGTTGTTTAAAAAAAACAACAACATAACAACCATTCGACCCAAATAATGATTTGTTATGGTATCGGTGTGGTCAGATAGTTACGTTTGTGATTGAGTTAGTTAGTTAGTTAGTTAGACGTGTGGGCTGGGAAGAATCCATTCCCTCTCACTGATATCATGTGTTTGTATGAAAATGTTTTTTTTCAAGCAGCTCATTTATAAACTCATCAAATAGCTCATCAATTAACTTATCAAATAGCTCATGAACTAAATCATTAAATAGCCAATGAAAAAGCGTATTAAAAAGCTAAACAAAAAGCGCATCAAATAGCCCATCAACTCTTTATATAGCTCATTAAAGAGATTATTTTAAAAACTAATCAAATAGCCCAGAAAATAGATTTCCAAAAGCTTCTCTAGTAGCTCACCGAACATTGCCGAACGTGATTCAATCAATAACCCACCAAATAGCTCATAAAAGGGCTCATCAAAAAGCTGATCAGCAAACACAATAGTGTTCGAGTGGTCAAGTGTAAACTTATAATAACCGGTGGTCTATTAAAACATGCTCAGCTTCCCATTGGTCACATACAACACAAGGGATCAAATTGTTCAACAGGATTGTGTGGCTGATGCGATAAGCAGTCAGAAATTGATTCAGCCTCTGTTATCTAATCTTATACATTACAGACACTCCTTCTATAAAGAAGAATATTGCGCCCTACGTTCATCTGCGGTTTGAGTCAAGTCCTGTATTTCTATTAGTGTTTTAAATGATGTTTAGTTACTGGTTTTCCTGGTTTGTTAAAAGAAAACCATTCCATGCCCGGATGTCACTCGGGAAGAAACATTACTTATAAGCGTCTTCCAATTTAAGCGCAATTTCAAATCACAGAGATTTTTAGATTGAAAAGTAATATTGAAATTAGGACGCTTCTGATTGAAAAGAAAAGTAATGTCAACTCCAAATTAACTGCTAGCGATATCATTCTATTCTGGTCAATAGTGCCAGCGTCATATGGCTCAAAATATACACAGGGATTGTCTTACCTGCACAACGCTAGGTCGCCTTGCTTTCCATAATTAATGCCCAGTAGTTATAGCAGTGGCCGTGCGGCAGTGCGTTCGGCTGGCGTACCGAAGGTCCTGGGTTCGAATCTTGGCGAAGGCTAGGATTTGTTCGTCGGGCCTGGAAGGCGAGTCCCCGAGTCTACCCAGCTTTAATGGGTACCTGACTTTACTTGGGGGTAAAGTAAAGGCGGCTGGGCATTGTGCTGGCCATACAATTCCTTAGTAAGCCGTGTTCACAGAAACTGGTGAATTATTGCAGTACATGTATTAAGTTGTGCTCTAGCCTTGATCTCTAGGGGGTGGATGTGAGGAATGGGGCTGGAGCTGTTCGTGAGATATTATGATTGTAATTGTTGGTGGCATAGCAGTTGAAAAAAAAACGAATTAAAAAAACAGCCATCACTTGTTTTTTATTAATGCACTTTAGTTAACATAACAAGCAAAAAAACAAGCTTTATTTTTCTTTTCTACTCGGATATCAACATGATATGACCCGAGGCCAAGTCGAGAGTAAAAATAGAAAAAACAAAAAACACACTACTTAAAACTAAGGTGATATCTCAAATATATTACCCGCTGACCTTTACCCTTTTCATCTCTTCCGGTTTTCTCCGCGGCCATTTTAAAGTAACGCCGACTTAAAGTTAACATGATTACTTCCCTTTTGGAAGCTCTTACCTTTCTAAAGGCAAGGAAACGTGTGTGGGTGTATGTTCGGATTTTCCCGTTGGCTATTTTCAGTTTTACTGTTGCATTACTATTACACAAGGCGTTCTAAAAAAAAAAATGAGCCTTGTGGGGTTTTCCGGAAAACACGAACATATAGTGCGAAAGAAGAAAACAAACAGATGGTGCACACAAGTTCTATGTTTCCATATTTCGTCTCACTGTGGGCCACCTGTTCTTAGGGGCGGAGTGTTAACTCTCTGAGTTCTAGACTATTTCCCTTACAAGCTGTTCAGATACTCAAACTTTTTGTTGGGGATGGTATCATGATTTTAGTAATGCCCCGTTACTTTTGGCATCTATTCATGGGCTCTTGACCTTGACATTAAATGTGTGTGCGCTTGTCAATGGAGTGTTATCGAAAGGGGAAATGAACATTTGATATATGTAAGGATATAGTTATAGGGAAAGGGATTCGACAACTACTAGCTTAGCAATGTTCTAGCTTAGCGATGTACTAGCTTACCGTTGTACTAGCTAAGCAATGTTCTAGCTTAGCGATGTACTAGCTTACCGTTGTACTAGCTTAGCAATGCACTAGCTTACCAATACACTAGCTTAGCAATGCACTAGCTTAGGAATGCATTAGCTTAGCAATGCAATAGCTTAGCAATGCACTAGCTTAGCAATGCACTAGCTTAGCAATGCACTAGCTTAGCAATGCACTAGCTTAGCAATGCACTACCTTAGCAATGCACTAGCTTAGCAATGCACTAGCTTAGCAATGCACTAGCTTAGCAATGCACTAGCTTAGCAATGTACTAGGTTAGACAGTTATGCCAGAGAGTGAAAAATCACACCTGTATTTTAGACTGGACAAACCATTAAGAGAAATGTTCACGTGCCAAGGACACCAAGGGAAAAGAGGCAATAGGGAAATTTTCCATTGCAGGAATTCACCATTTCTAATGGCTCATATCGTGAGATACTGCTATTGGTATCGCTGAACCTGGATACGGACCAAGGGCACCACCACGCTAGACTACACCACGCAACATTAAATTAGGAAAAAACATTCTTCTTCTTCTGTTAGCCAGTCTGCGGAGCTATTTGATATCTTTCCGTTCAAAGCCAGACAAACATATTTACATGTCTTTTTTTTTTAGCTGTTATGTATTGCTGTATAGTGTGTTGGCGATTGTAGGCTGAGGTGGGGAAGTAATATTGGTTAGCTTGAAGCATTCAAGTAGAAAGAGATTTATTGTTTCTTGAGGTAAAGCGATTCGTAGGTGTATAAGAAATTGCAATTGCCTTGCATGTTACAGACGCTCTTTCTATACAAAAGATAAATGCGTCCTACGCTTATCAATGTTTATGTTTGTGGGTAAATAGGTGGAGATGTGTGTGGGTAAGATTGTGAAAAATGAGCTGGTCTATGGTTTAAGCTAATTACAAACGTGCATGACTATTAAGCAGAGATCTACCCAAGACAACACTTATGTACCCATGGGCCTCAAAGCTGGAGAAATGTGTAAACCACCGATACGCTCCCATTAAGAAAACACCGGTTGGCTACCGCATGGGGGACATCCCCTGTTGCACGTCCGAAATTTCATTAGTTATGGCAAAAACCACCGAGACTCGATGGGGATGCCCAAATGTACGCAACAGGCGCGTCTCCCCAAGCCCGATGCCTGGATGACCAAACCTATCACAGTGCAGGTATACGGGCAATGCTGCCTCGTAATTTTAAGAATTCTACAGGGGGGAATTGTTTAGTGCTGGTGCCTGCGGAAACCGTACTCTAATGCAGGGTTCGGCAGCCTAAGGATCGCGTGCCAGACTTGGCACGCAGAGCGATTTTCAATGCCTCGCAAGAGATCTTCATGAGATGTTTTTCATTGAAAAACACTTTTTTTCGGTATTGAATGAGGAAAACTGACTTTTGAAGCCGATGTATCTGAATCGCACAGCGACACTTTTGAGTGAGTTGAACTTGTATTTACAATATCGGGGTAAAACAGCACTTGAACTGTTTGATCACCGAAATGAATTTCCATACAAATTGGACATATCTTGGCTTGAAATCAATTTCAAAACTCTTAACTACAAGAACTTCCCTAGTGCAAGGCATATATTATGAAAGATAGATGAGCTTTTTCAGAAGTACATTGAAGCACTCAAAGCGGAGTTTTCTAAACAAAGGCAAGACTTTTAAATTCTGCCTATTGGTTTAAAAAAAAAGTTAAATATTTATATATATAAAAAAATAAACACAGTAGACCTACAACCAAAGCACACTTTCAGATTACAACTGAACAGCGTCATTGTATACAGTCTTTAATTAATTAATAAGAAAAACGTTTACTGAAACCCCGACTTCTCATATAATAAGGGGAAAGAACTGGGCCAACAAATAATTTATTGAACTGAATACAGGTCTGATAAGAAAAGTGCCAATTAACATTTAATTAACAACTGTAGTTAATACATGGAACAGCGCCCCATTGTATTTGAATTTCCCTCACTACACCCGAAGAAAAATTCCTGACAGTACCGGGTTGTCTAAAAATAGACCCTAACTGGGTTAGCGCAGACTTTGGAGCTTTTCGGTTCTCATTATACTGTAACAACTAGGTCTACCATTGTTGTAATTATTAATGTTTAAAAGATAAACTCCTTAAATGGACAAACAATTCATGCAGGAAATGTTTTTTTACAACTGTTTAACGTAAATTAATTGATGGGTTTGTGTAAATAAAAAAATAATTAGTCACTAATATTAGTTATATTACAAAAGAAAACTTCTTTGGCAACACTATTGATATATATGTAAATTAAAAGGGAGATAATAAACTAGTTTTTTTCACTAATATTTCTAATAATATAGACCACTGAATGCTTCAGAAATCTTATTATAACCCACTATTAGCAAAAGGTTGTCTACCCCTGCTCTACTGTATAGTAGCATGGTCAGATACGGTCCAGGTGTGCCCCTTACCTCTGACCCACTCCTTTCCAAAGTTACGCCCGGAACTAAAGAGTAGGACGCATCGTCCGTTGTTTCGTTGCAAACCCCACTCTACACTGACCTCCCTTACCCAGCAGACTGAATTATTTTGTATGTCAACCCTTCTAACCCTTCACTGGAATATTGTGACAGTTGGAGAAAACTACTTTTCTCCCCATCTTTCTGACTCCATGATATCAGGTTCCGGATATCTTATATTATATATTACAGACGCTCCATTCTATAAAGAAGATTATTGCGTCCTACTCTCATCCGTGGTCCGAGTCTAGTCTTGCATTGTTTATTAGTGTTTCAAATGATGTTAAGTTACTGGTTTTCCTGGTTTGTTCAAGCAACCCATTCCGTGCCCGGATGCCACTCGGGAAGAAAGTGTACTTATATTAATATGCATTTGTTTCCGCATAAGGGCTATGGAAAGTGTTTATGTCCTTATGTTTATCTGAGCATTGTAACAGGTTGTAATTGTGTTTTAGTTCAAATTAGAATTTAATGCCTTTTGTATATACTCAGAACCCCAGAAAAAAATGACCTAAAGTCAGACCCAGCCTGAGATGGATGGACGATGTCGAGCTGGATCTGCGACAGATCGGGGTCAAGGCCTGGAAAAACAAGGCAATGGATAGATCCGAGTGGAAGGGGGTGGTGAGACAGGCCAGAGCCCTCCACGGGCTGTAGCGCCAAAGATGATGATGTATTATTCCTACTTTACACTTGTGTCCTCCAGTGTTTATAAGTTTAGTGTTTAAGTACTGGTGTTACTCTTCATACCTCGGGTGACCTAGTTTCATTTCAATAGGGCGTTTGCAATCCCGTGACAAAAAGCACGTGATTTGTGTTTACTTTGAGTAATGGTGTACAATTAAATATGGCCGCTGTATTAATAAAGTTTCATATAGGCTCGAGCTTTTTTTAAATGATGTGTTGTGTTTTAAGTCTTATTAAGATTTAAGCTGTATTATGTATGTTAAATAAAATAGGCTATTTTATTATTATCATAGACATAGATCATAGACGATGTGAGCCTAATAGTTACTTGACTAGATAGCCTATTCACCAACAATATCGCTTGACATCGTAGCCTAGCCTACGAAACATTAAAAGTGTAGGCCTATAAAGTGAAATTGAAAGTGTAAATAGGTCTAACCGGCCCTAGCCTAATCACATTAATGAATTAATCTACAGTACTACTATTTACCTCCTTATTTTTGAGTAGGATAGCCAATATTCAGATGTGAATTTTGCATGATAAAGAAGTACTTTACTTTCACCACGTTACGTTTGTACCTCAAGTGGGTTCTTTATTTACACAAATACGTCACTAAATTTACACAAAAAAACTTAAGCACCGCCTACTGAAAACGCTCTATAGAACATGTAGTTTAACTTCAGAATAAAGTTTTCTTTTGGACAGTCTGATTGTTAGGCAAAAATACAAACAATTTTAAAGAGTTCAAAAGTATTAAGGGAAATAACACCAGGCAGAGTTATGTATGAGTTGAGTCCCCTGATAACTGTTTTGTTTTTAACATCACGTCAGCCCCGGTCAGTGTAGCTTTTCTTTATATAATGGAATTAGTGTCCTAATGTCTACGGCGGGATTGGAATTTTGTTTGGCTGGAAGGGATTAGGCTGAGCCCGACGGAGGTGAATAAGTGAATACGTATTGGGGGTTGAGGTGTGTACGTGGGATAATGTGTGGGGTGAGATGTGTGGGGTGAGCGTATGTGGGATACTGTGTGAATGAGTGCCTTGCAGACATGACATGAGTCTAAACTGTATTCATACGTAATTCTACTTTTATTCTGCCAATAAATATCGGTAATCTGTTAACCAACTATATAATACAAACTATAATGCCTCCCTGATTCAATTATTTTCTTTCAGTTGAGCTAATGACATAGACTCAGAGGTCGGCAACGTTTTGATAACACCGTGCCAAAGTAGAATTTTTAATTCATATAGAGTGCCAACGGTCTAAAAGTCAACCTGATCTGGTACTATGTTTCTTGTAAAAGTAACTTGAATTCCCCATTTAGGAGGTATTCCGCGTGCCACCGCAAATCGCTCTGCGTGCCAGGTTTTGCCGTAGGTTGCCGACCCCTAACATAGTCGACAAATAAATTATTTACAAAGCACAATGGTTTAGTTCTAGTATCTTTGTATTTACACAACATCATTTAATGATTATGTTATACTTGAATTTGAAATAATCGATTTTCTCATTTTAAAAGCTGTGAAAAAATAATTTGACTTCCAGGGACATTCACAGTTCATTAGCTTCTATTGAATTAACTACTTGTAAACATCCCGAGTTGAAAATTATTTCTTTTTGTGTGTGTGTGTGTGTAAACAAAAGTCTTCAAAACGTTTTTGTACTCCATTAGAAGTACTTTTATACATTACTTTTAAGGAACAAACTTGGTCTCCATTTGCCAGATTTTAAAAAAATAGCATTTAAAACAAATATTTTTTAAAATATCTAAACACTGAAATTCTAACAAATATATATGTTGCTATTTTCTATTTTTAATATTGCAATTTTCTTTTATCTTACAAAGAGAAAAAAACAACAAATAAAATGGTGAATGAATTAAAAGGCATAATTAGAGAATTACATGTTATGTTAGGCTTCTTTAATTAAACATAAATATAAGTAATTCTATAAAAATGATTTGTTTTATTAATTTAATAAATATAAGATGTTTATTTACTTTATTGACTAGATTTATATTATGCAATTGTTGAAATTATTAATGTTTAAAAATTAAAACTCCTTAAATAGACATATAATTTATAAAGGAAAAGTTTATTTACCAGCTATACGTGAATTTATTTTAAACCTCTATATAAATCTTGAAATGTGTACCATAAGACGGGATTTGTATAAAGAAATAATAATTAGTCTGTTATATTAGTTTGATAACAAAACATAACGGTATACCAACATAACTTATATGGCACCGCAATTGGGAAATTTATTTTAATTCAAGGGAGATAATAAAACGGTTATCTTTGCGTGAATATTTCTAATATGTTTATTTATTTGTCTTTAAAAAAAGAATAAATGGCTTACAATTTATAACTGTAAAATGATCAAACCATAAAATGATATAAATATTATATGATTAAGAAGTTTATATGTATACATCAAAACATTACATTAGCTACCCAGTTTGTATGATTACTACCTATCGTTTACTTAAACTTTATTGTTGCGACTGAATTGTTAAAAGTTTTTTTCATGTAAGCTCTCTAAGATATAAAAGAAATCTCATAAGCTGAGATCAAAATATGATATTTTGTACTTTGACAACTAGGACGCGGTGGCCGAGTGGCTGGCGCAGTGGCGTACGGAAGGTCCTGGGTTTAAATCCTGGTGAAGGCTAGGATTTTTTTTCCCGGGACTTGAGGGTGTCCCTGAATCTACTCAGCACTCAGCACTGAGGGGTAGGCCTACCTTCACTGTAAAATTTTAGTAAAAGCAATGCGATATTAGGTTAATAATTTGTATGTTCAGTGTAAAAGCGTTTATTTTCATCGAATTTCATTGATGATTTCCGGTAAGTGTTAAAATTGTATGTCTTTCTGGGTGAATTCGGCCATCTTACTGGAGTTCACTTATCTAGATATTAGAGTCTGCATTTTCTCCTCATTTTTAAGCTTTCTTTTTAAGTGTTGGAGCGCACCATGTATATATAGCTCAGTGCAACCAACGCATGTTCTTTCCTATTTTCCCAACGTTTTTAAGATGTATATGAATCAGATAAACAGCTGAGCATAGTCCCACTAACCTAGATAAATCGATTGCCATAAACATGTTCAGACTTATATTTTCCTTATCGAATGAGGCGATAACATTTGTTCAATGCACTGTATTTATATCAGCAAACCACTACATTGGGAATAAAACAAATCCATACATTTAAAAGTAGTCCTAACGTATCATTTCGTTGTCTTAGGATGAAATATAGGTCATTGCTGTTCGTGAATTTTAACTTAGCACCTTCGTTACTCCGTTAAGGGTCGTTCATATCATACGTCCGCACAAAATGTCTTGTTTTCATACCACCCACCCGTGTTGTATCCTGTATATTTATTGGACTACCCCCCCCCCCCCCCGCGCGCTATGCGTAGGTACAAATAAATAAGGTTCTATATCGTCTCAACCCCCCCCCCCCCCTGCGCCCCTTCCCGGCCCTTTCGGTTAGTAAAATGTTTCTTTAATTCTAGTCACAAGGCATTTGTTCTATTAAATTGTAGTTTTCTATATCGTGTTTGGTCCTGCGGTTAGTTCACCTGGCTGTCAACCGACACGTCGCGGGTTCTATCCCTTCCGCAGACCGATCCCTGCCACCCTGCAGGAGTTGTGGGCCTAGTGGACGTAATAATCTTTTATCTAGAAGGAACGTCTGTAAAACTTATAATAATATAGAACATTTAAATGCGATTTTCTAGAAAAAAATTCTTATAAATAATTGATATCATATCACAAAATAAGCAAAAGAGAAACGTATAGACTAATTAAAAAAACAAACAAAAGATTTGAACCAATTAGATGACACATAGATAATGAATGTAAGTTTTCGTCTGAATGAAATGTTTTTATTTTTTTTCCAATTATTTAAACATTCAGAATTTTTCTGTGCCCTTCTGAACCAATTATTACTCATCAGTTTTAAATCCGCCGATTTTGATAGTAGCTTTAATCAATTGAAACACATTTACTGCAAAGAACCAGTCTGCCTTTGTGTCTTGTTTTCCACAAACAGATGTTTTAATACCATTGCCCCCACGCTATGAATACATTGTAATATTGTGTTCTAATTTGGATCTTAAGTCTGTGAATATCAGTTTAGTGTCTGAGCGTTGTGCCCGAAGGTCCTGATTTCGAATCCTGGTGAAGACTAGGATTTTTTCCCGGGACCAGAGGGTGTCCCTGAGTTTACCTAGCTCTGATGGGTACCTGACATTAGTTGGGATAAAGTAAAGGCAGCTGGGGTATTGTGCAGGCCACATAATTTCTAGTATGCCGTGGCCACAAAAACTGGTGAACGCTGCTTCACAGGCCCTATGGATCAATTTAGTCCGACGGCATTTTTTACTTTACTTTTCCCACCCGTACGCAAAGTCTCCTTAATCCAAACCCACCTCACCTCTCAGCAGGGGCGAAGCCACAGGGGGGGCTGAGGGAGGCTAAGCCCCCCCTGGAATTTTTAAAAAATATTTTTGTCAACTGATTTTTTAAAAATATGCACTAAATTCGCGAAAAATTTGGTAAATCTTTGTCACGCGAAAGTTCAGCCCCCCCTGAAAAAAATTTCTGGCTTCGCCCCTGCCCCTCAGTACGTACGTAATATACGTATGGCCCCTTATCCACATTTCTTGCCAAAGTAATATAATCTATATGAGCTCATAAAATATCTTATAGAACATTATGTAGACGAGTTGTCAGAAAGTTTATCTTTTTAAATGAGTTTCTCACACCATAGTAAAGATGAGAATTTTTTTTCTTAGCATTCAGAAATCTTTCTTTATCTATTTCTACTTTTTTCTACCTTTGTTTCGGGGAAATGACTTATATATTTTAAATTTATATTTAGACAGGTTTAATATAATATAATATAATATAATATAATATAATTAATATATATATATATATATACTATCTTCTAAATAAAATAAGAAAGGTAATCTTACAGAAAACGTACAAAAGATATATAAATCATATTAGAATCTGTCCAAACGTTTTCTGCCCACAGAATGGGCATTAGGGAAGGAAATGGGTTACCTGAACATGCCATGGAAAACTTTTATCTATACAAATGACTAAGACTTTTCCTTGTTGAAAGTAAGTCTGTGATTTGATAGACTCGGGACATTTTTTTAAATATAATAAACAAAATATTTGTTCTTTAAAAATATGTCGAGATGTGCGTCTTTGTAAGTTTGAGTGTATCTGAGTGTGTGTCTCTGTCCTTCGTGTGTGTGTGTGTGTGTGAGCGTCAGTCTGAACCTACCTGGGCAAACATCAGCCTCCCCCTCCCCCCTCCTTTCGCAACCAACACATCATTTATTTTAATTCAAAAGACCAAAAAAAGTAAAAATCAAAGGGAAATAACTTTATCAATCTGTCATTACTCTAACGTAGCATACTTTTATTTTTCTCTCAAATTTTTTACCTTCTCGCCAAATGATGAAGAAAAAACATAACTATATTGTAACAATATTGATTGTCTGCCCTTGACAACGAAAAGGCTGAAAGTTAAGGGAAACAATTTTATTTTCGTTGTTAACGAAAGTTAACTTCTTTTTGTCTTTAGTTTTAGCTTGATGATAAATTGTTGAAAGCAGGAGATACAAACAAAATATTTCTTAGAGTTGACGGATTATTTCCCGGCACTATTTGTGTATTTCTTTATCATACTTTATGGGAAGTTATGACAACAATATGCTTTTTATTTCTTTAGTTGAGTAAAATGAAAAGAAACTGTACAATTACTTCATGCACGTTTCCTATTCCTTGTTAATTATAACGTTTTTAAAATAATTTTTGGCTATACACAAAAGGCGTTTTAGTGGCATGCACACACACAAACACACACACACAACTATAGCTATAAATTAAAAGTTTGTTTTGGGGGAGAAAAAAATAGCGAGTAATGGAAGACAAGAGATAGGGTTGAGAAAATGAAACTGAGGTATCAGAGAAGGTGGAGAAACGGATAATAAACGATTGGCGGCCTCAACACAGTCTACACTATCTAGGGCTGACACATGGGTGTCATAAGGACGACATCGAGAGACAAAAAGGAGGACATTGAGAGACAAAAAGGAGGACATTGTGTTTTAATTGAATAGTTTCGCAATAAACTCGTAATCAGTATAGTTTGATTACTAGAGCTGCCAATAACAAGAAACAGTTTTTTTCAAATAACATGAATTCACTGTATTCTGAAAGACAGCTTGCTTTTGAACAACTTTAAAAATTAACTTTACAGCTCATACAGGAGTCTTTAAGAAAACGGATAATTCTTTTCCTGTACAAATGATCACTTATTTATGAATTATATTCTTAACAGGTTGATACTATGTTTAATACTGCCCGCCTACAAAATATAAAATAATAATAAAAATATTACAAAAGCCGGACTGTTTTTAGGTTTTTAGCTTTGCCTGCAGAACGGGTGACAATAGTCTAAAAAGTAAAAAAAAATATTGTGATATCTATGTCGGTCAGATTTGTTAAATAAGGATTTAACAATCCACACCAAAATGCATAAAAAAACAAATTTTTAGAGTTTAGGGATTAAGGATGAAAATTTGATCGACTGTGTTGTCATTGGCAACAAATCCAGGCTCCAGGTTTCAGATTTATAGGATGATCCTATGGCGAGATTTAGCTAGTCAGTAATCAACACAATTTTGCAAAGTTTATGTAAAGAATTATAAAACTTTAGAGTACTAATCTAATAGAACTCTTACTCAATTCTAACCCAGTGTGTAACATAGCACACTTTGCTATGCAATGATCAGATAAAATGCACCAAATCTGAAAGCCATGCTAAGATCAAATACGTTTTCGAAATATATTATTTTCACTTTATCGATGACTTGCGGGCCTTTTCTCTTTCTCCGAACTCTTGCAGCCAGTTTGCGCCCGACACAAGTGTTTGCACACGAAGCAGATTTGAAAAAAACAACAACAAGAAAAAAAAACAAAAAAAAAAACGCAGAAATCTATTAGGCTTTGAGTATTTTTTAAAAAGTTTTCTTATATCTTCTGTGATTTGTTTTTATTGTGTTTTTTTTTTTAAATTGTTATTTGTATTCTTTTTTGTTATGTTTTATTCTTGTTTTGATTTGAAGGCGATGATTAAGACAATTTCGTGAACCTATTAAAAAAAAACACAACAACTTTTCCTCACAGAAGAAACTGGAAACAAATTTCTGCCTTTGTGGCATATTGTTTCGTGTTACGTCAAATAAAAAATGTTGAGCAGGAAAAAACAACTTTCTTTTTTTTTTTTTTTTTACAAAACTCTTTCTTTGGGTTAATGCCAATGTAGACATTTTTATAGACCACTTTTCTGGCTGACGTCACTTCCTCCATGCGCACTTGGGAGGACAAGGAGAGATCAAAGATTTTTTTATTGACGTCCTTAAAACAGTAGGCTTAGTTAGGCTCAGATAAGAATTGATCTCTCACTTCACACGGAAGCTGTCAGGGGCGTCCGCAACTCTATTTGAGCTATCATGGAGAGAACAAGATGCCGACAATCCCAAAATATTTTTTGTTTACCGCGCCTTTGTGGTCAGCAGTCTTCCATACGTCACCAAATACCGGGACCCTTACGTCTGGTGACCGAACGGCAGCGCGTTCGGCAATCGTACTGATGGTTATGCGTTCGAGTCCTGGTGATGGCTAGGATTTGTTGCCAGGTCTGGATTGTGTCCCTGAGTCTACCCAATTCTGATGGGTACTTGACATTAGTTGGGGCGAAGTAAAGGCGGCTGAACATTGTGTTGGCCACATAATCCCCTAGGATACCATGGCCATAGAAACTGCTGAGCATGCCCTTCTTTGCGCCTTGTTTTACGGTTCATGCCAGACGAAAATGAATGTACGCGACTCAGGCAAACCTTATTTTATATTTAACTTTTCCAATTCCAATCTACAATATAAAATTAACTAATCAATTTTCTGGTTTTGTTTGAATACTTTCGGGTCATTTGTTCCAAATACAAATTTTGTCGGGATAACAATTTTTTTTTTTTTTTTTTTTTTTTTGCGGCATTTTAAGTTTGTTGAGCAAAATCTAAAACAGGCTCATCATGAAAAAATAAATAAAAATAAAGGGCCATTCTGCTCAAATGACAAAGGTCATTGAATTAAACTCGCCCTAAATGATCATGACAATCCAATACCATCGTCTCGTGAAGTTATTTTTGTTATTGGATAAAGAAAGTTATAGTTCTAAAATATCCAGTAAAAGTGATGGCGAGAGTGTGCGTTTCCAAGGATTACACCGGTAATGGGAAAATGCCCTCCGCTTATAGCAGACGTGATTAATTTATACACGTTTTTTCTTTTTTACTTTTTGTTTGAGGAATTTAAAATAAATGAAATTTTAACAGAGTGTTTATAATTGGATATTTGAGCATTCTTACAAACATTCTTTTAATTATTATTTATAGTTACTGATATAATAAAACTGTTAGTTGAATATTAAAAAGAAATATTTTACGATGTTTATCAAATCAAAAATTCTCATTTGCAACTTAATTTGATCACTTATTGATAGTTATAAAATATTATATTACTATTTTGTAGAAAAACAACAACTTTCATTTCTGCTTATTTTGACATACAAGACATTGGGTTAACCCTTACAGTCCCGGGCGCGTATATAGCGGAACTGAAGGCAGCATAGATAGAAGTAGGTCGATACGGGAAGGGTTAAAAGAATAGACAAAGCTGTAATAAAACTAACAACAACTATTATTGTATTAGGTAATGTCTAAAATGTTAGGTTATGAAAATGGGTTGGTCAGCTGAAGGCGTTTGTGTGTGTCAGTGTACATAGTAGGCCTAGAGTTGGAGCACACCCAGCTCATTTTCACCAACAATCGCACGAAATATTCTTAATTAGCTAGCACGATGATAATACATAAAGGCATTAAATTCTAATTTATAAATACAACCCAATAACAATCTGTTACAATGCTCAGATAAACATAAAGAAAAAAATTCTTTCCTTGTCCCTTATGCGAGAACAAATGTATATAAGTACTCTTTCTTACACAGTGGCATCCGGGCATGGAATGGGTTGCCTGGACAAGCCTGGAAAACCAGTAACTTGACATCATTTAAAACACTTTTTGAAATGCAGGACTAGACTCAAACCATCGATGAGTACACAATAATCTTATTTATAGAAGGAGAGTCTGTAATGTATAAGGTAAGATACAAGGCGCAAACTTATTGCCTTGTTTACTTTTTCATGAAACATCTCTCTTTTCTAACAATCAAAGAAAAAAAAAAAAGAATAGCTCTGAAATCTCTAAGCTTTACATGTTTATGAGAAGTCGTAAATGCCAATGAAAACTCCAAACAAATTGTTTGATATCGGATATGGTTTCGGAGAAAACAAATAAACATTTGAAATAAAACAAAATAAATGCTAAACTCTAATTCTTTCTTTCTCAAACATGCACCCACTGATGTTAATAATAAAAATATAGTTGATTTTGGATTAGCAGAAGTCAAAAGCTGTAGTGTCATGAGTTTAGACCTTTATAATTATAATATAAATCAGTGGATGTTAGATCTATATGTTACACACATTAAAACAATATTTGTAGAATATGAATAAAATCCCAGACACATCTATCTAGGGTTAATAAACGTCCGGCAAGAAAATTAACAGTTTTTGAAAAGAACCTTACATGCGCTGCAAAGTAGTTTTTTTAATTGCCCAAGCTGCTTCTCAGTCTACATTAAATAAAATGTTGGGTCAGTTTTACTAATATACAATTATTGGCAGCTAATGTAATAAAACTGAACTGATTGTGAATTGTGAAACACTAAATATGTAATTCTTTTGTCTCTCTATGTCCTCCTTTTGAAGTCCATGTATCTCGCAAGGAATATAATGTTAAGGAATTGTTTTGTGCTAATCAAACAGGGTTTACAAATATTTCTTCAGATAAAAAGATAAATAAATCGTGGGACACAGTTATGAATGATTTCCTCCCGTAATCCGGTTTTCGTTTAACATCCCTACTTCACACACAGTTAATTCACAACAGTTTTAAGTAAATGAAAGTATCAATAAGTTAAGTAAGCTTGATAGATGCAGCAATAGCGTAGCATTTTGAACTTTGAAAGTTAAAATAGATATTCGGCTGATGACCGAAAGTTAATTATATCAGTTTCGGCCGAAACCTTAAACAAACCGAAAAATAACCTTTTTTCTTTGGCCGAAACCGAATCCCCGCCGAAAAAGGGGTTTTGTCTATTTTCGGCGCCGAAACCGAAGCCGAAACCGAACATCGGTCGGTCTCTACCTGACACACAATAAGGAAAAATATATATGTTAACAGTGTGCCAAACTCTGATTTCTAAATAATTCAGCGTGCCATAAGCCTGAAAGTCAACCTGTTCTACTATATCACTTAAATTTATTTTTATAAGCAAATTTATTAAGTGCCGTAGCAAGACCGAGATTCAAAACATAAGAACTGTATAAAGAAAATCGTTTATCAGAGTTTTATGTTTAATTTAAAAAAATTAACATGGTTGAGATTATCATCTTTTCTTTGTTTTCATTTTGCATTCAAATGCATAATTTCATTTGTGTAGAGAAGCCTAAATTACTGAAGAAAATAATGCTAATAAATTGAAAAGATAGGTAGCTATCATACAACGTGGGAAGTTAATGTACTGTTTAACGTTTTAAACTGTAGGCCTACATATAATTTCTTCACTCGTATAATATTTAAATAATTTTCAACTGTTTTGTTTAATAGTCTTATGACTTTGAAACTACAATTGTAAGATACTTATTTTTTTTTAAAAAAGGAAAAATAAAAAAGTTTTCGAAATATAAACGCAAAAAAAAAAAGTTTTAATTATCTCCCTTTAATTTAAGTTTCCACATTCAAATTTGTTTCTATAGTGATACTGGGGGTTACAAAAAAGTTATGTTTTGTAATATAACTTATACTACTTATTAACTATTGTTTCCTATTTTAAATCTAGCATTATGATATCTTTTTTAACTAGTAATTAAAGGAATACAATTAATTTACTTTAAACAGTTGTAAATAAACATTTCCTGCCTTAATTTTTTAAGTCGACTTAAGTAGATTTTTAAAAACATTAATAATTACGAGCAGTTACATGCTATTATGCTAGTATATAAGCCTCTTATATTTATTAAATTCATAAAACAAATACAAACTCATTTGAATGCAATTAGCATGTAGGGTAGGCCTATCAATTAATGAGCGCCCTGTCCTTGAACGCTCTTCGCTAATTGTTCAATGTCATGTACATATTTAGTTACTTCCGAGTTGTCAAGTTGAGTGGCCTCTTTGCCTATGCTTAACACACCTTTCTTGTGTGTTAAAAAATATTCACACCTGTAAGTTTAACCAAAAGCGGAAACTAGTGTGAATGTCTAGCAGTTGAGAACATCATTTTACTTTCCTAAGCAGCTTCCTTCCAGATTTTATTTCGCAAATTGGCACATTTTGGTGTCTATTTTTTATGTTCAAAATTCAACTTGCTGCATTTTATAATAGCGAATGTACCTCAACCAAAAAAAATATTCAGATCTAAGAAGGTGTAAGATTAAGCCGGTTAGTCTTGATGCGGTACGAAAAACGAGTGCTTTATGATGTACTTCTGAAAAAAAATCTCTCTCTCTTAGTGTCCACTAAATAACGGAAGCAGTTAAAATGTTATGAAATTGATTTCACGGCAAGATAGATCCAGTTTCAATGCAAATTCATTTCAGTTGTCTAAGAGTTCAAGTTCTGTTTGACAAAAGTTCAACTAATTAAAATGTGTTGCTGTGTCATTCAGAAACATCGGCTGCAACAGTCAATTATCTAAGACTTAACCTCGTCTAAAGTAAAGAACACTGTGTACAGAAGATCTCTATAGAAATATATTCCGTATCACACTCTTGTAGAAGAGACTTGAATTGCCTTTAAATTTCCCGGCGTTGACCGGTGCAAAAATAACTTAGACCTTTATAAGCTACTGATAAAAAAAATTTATAAACTACAATGTACATAATAGTTTAAAAAAAATATGTAGGCCTATTATTTACTGAAAACATTTCAGAAAAGAATTTAAAATAAATATTCTAAATCGGGCTAAAAATGGTATTTTCTTTTTACTTAAGGCTGCGGGGCACGTTTTAGACTTTTTTTTTTTTTACCGGCCATATATCTTACAGAGCAATCAATTAACAAATGATTAACCTTTGACCTGACCACTGAAGTTCTCACCTTTGTGACCTAGTTATAGGAGCACTAAACCTACCAACCTACAGGTTCAATGCGACGAGAGGATGTAATGTACTCAAGAAAAAACCCACTAGAATTAAGCACTAACCTATATCTTAAGACCATCTTTGGGAAACTGTTTCCTTAACACAAAATGTAATAACTGCTCCAATACACGTGACATCAAAGTGTAATATAAGATATATATTGATAATCTTATCATATTTCCAGATAATATGTAGCTAGAGCCGAAGACCTCTCTAAATCCTCACAATTACATTACCCCACAACCGGGCAACAATTTTGTTCATGAAAACAGGATCAAACATTAGAGACGATCAGGACGCAATTTCATTATCTGATGTACGTGGGATGAGTTCCCTCCAAAAGGGGCGTTGCATGGGTAGGGTTGATGGGGCATTGCATGGGTAGGGTTGAGGGGGCGTGCAATACTGGCCTAAAAAACAAACCTTGTGCAACGTTTCATCTTCCGTGTCAATCTAATAAGTGACATCTTCAACGATCATCGTTTTATTTTTCTCTCTCTCTCTCTTAAAATATCATCTTAAACTTGTTCATATTTTTGTCTGTTCTTGTCTATGCCCTGCAAATGCTCTCCAGATGAATTCATTTTTTGTTTTTTGCAATAATAAATTTTCTTAGGACAAAAAGTGTTCTTGAAAGATTTTTCAGACCAAAATTATAATCTAGTTATAAAAAGAAAATATAGATGTTGAAATGCAAACACGTTTGCATGCTTGGTGGAGTACTATATTATAAACATTTTTCTAATCTTATCTTATCTTATCTTATACATTACAGACGCTCCTTCTATAAAGAAGATTATTGCGTCCTACACTCATCCGTGGTCCGAGTCTAGTCTTGGATTTTTATTAATGTTTTAAATGATGTTAGGTTATTGGTTTTCCTGGTTTGTTCAGGCAACCCATTCCATGCCCGACTGCCACTCGGGAAGAAAGAGTAGTTATATGCATTTGTTCTCGCATAAGGGACAAGGAAGGTGTTTTTGTCTTTATGTTTATCTGAGCTTTGCAACAGATTGTTATTGGGTTGTATTTCTAAATTAGAGTTTAATGCCTTATGTATTATTACTACTTTACTCTTTGCCCTTCTGTCCTCTAGTGTTTCTAGGTTTAGTGATTTGACTAATGGTGTTACTCTTGTCAATTGGGAATATTCACTAGTTATAAACCTTACAGCTCTTTTTTGAATTTGTTCTAATTTTTTAATGTTCTCTTTAGTTGATGGGTCCCATACAGATCCTGCATATTCTAGTATAGGCCTAACTAATGTGAGATAGCATTTTAGTTTTATATTCTTATTACATTTGTAAAAGTTCCTTTTTATGAATCCTAATGTTTTGTTTGATTTTTTAATTACTTCATTAATGTGAGGGTTCCAAGATAACTTATCATTTATTATTACTCCTAGATACTTAGCATTGCTAGTTTGAGTTAGTTCTTTACCATGAATGAAGTAAGCTATTATTTGTTTCTTTTTCTTGGATACCCTTATTAGTTGGCATTTTTCTGGGTGAAAAGACATACTCCAGTTTGATTCCCATTTTTGTAGTTCATCTAGGTCTTTTTGTAAAAGTTCACTATCTTTTCCTGTCTTTATTATTCTATAAATTATGCAATCATAGGCAAATAATCTTACTTTTGTGTCTGTGTTGATGCAATTTGGCAGATCATTAATGTAAATTAGAAATAGTAGGGGCCCTAGAACAGTTCCTTGTGGAACTCCTGAGTTTACTGTTATTGGTGATGACTTAGAGCCATTTATTATCACTGTTTGTTCTCTGCCTATAAGAAAGTCCTGAATCCACTGATGTAAGGGACCAGAGATGCCAAAGTATTTAAGTTTTTAAGAAGACTAGAATGATGAACTTTATCAAATGCTTTTGAAAAATCTAGTAATATAGCATCAATTTGGTTGTTATTATCTAATCCCTTAGACAAGTCATCAATTAAGCCTATCAATTGAGTCTCACATGATCTATTTTTCCTGAAGCCATGTTGGTGTGGGCACAGTGCATTTAGTTTGTCTAGATGATTTACTATACTACTATATATTATATGTTCAAGTAATTTACATGTTATGCTTGTTAGAGACACAGGTCTATAATTTCCGGGGTCAGATTTATCTCCTTTTTTGAAAAGGGGGGTTACATTGGCTAATTTCCAATCCTTGGGCACTTTGCCCTGGTTTCGAGAGGCCTGAAAAAGTATTTTAAAGATTGGAGATATTTCATTAGTTAGTTCTTTAAGCAGTCTTGCTGGTATTTCATCTGGACCAGAAGCATTGTTTACTTTTAAGTTGGTTAGGAGTTGTTTAATGCCTTTTTCATCTACATTTATATTTCCTATCTCTTCTAGTTTGTTTAAATTTATGAATATTTCTTTGTCACCTGGATTTGAAAAAGATGATGCAAAGTGTGTGTTTAGGATATTAGCTTTAGTTTCATTATCATTATAAGTTTTGTTGTTTTGGTCTTTTAGTGGAGCTATGCCTGTAGTGTCCATTTTTCTTGATTTAATGTAGGACCATAAGTTTTTATTATTATCTTTAGAAATTACATTGTTTACATATTCATTCTGCAGCTGTCTGCTTAGTTTCTGAGTTAAATGTTTAATTTTTAGGTATTTTTTATGTAGTCTAATTGAATTAGTTGCCTTAAACTTTTTGAATAGATTTTCTTTTTGTTTACACAGTTTCTTTAGTTTAGTGTTAAACCAACATTGGTTAATTTTATTTGATGTTTGTTTTGTTGGCACAGAGTCAGCCATTATTGCTTTTAAGTTGGTTTTTATAAATTGCCAAACATCTTCAACTGGACTATCTATATTGTATTTAGTAAGAAAATTGGTTTGGAATTTTATTGCTGCTTGATGTAGTTATCTTATACATTACACACGCTCTTTCTAAAAAGAAGATTATAGCGGCCTACGCACATCCGTGATTAGATTCCTGTACTGCATTTCTATTAGTGTTTTAAATGATGTTAAGTTACTGGTAATTCCTGGTTTGTTCGGGTAACACATTCCATGCCCTGATGCCACTCGGGAAGAAAGAATACTAATATGCATTTGGTCTTGCATAAGGGATAAGGAAAGCGTTTTAGTCTTTATGCTTTTCTGAGCATTGCAACATATTTTTTTCAAAGACGTCTGTGCAAAAATGACAACAAAACACAATATATCAGTTTTGATAAACTATTTTTTGAAATAGTCTTTGGGAATTTCCACAATGGCGACTCTTTACGGGAATATCTTTTCATCAACAGAGAAGCCCAAGTTCATCTGTTAGATGTTTATCCTCGATACAAATAATTTCTTAACATATCTGTTGAGTTCATTGACCACTGGCTACTTTGTCATTATTATCTATGTGTTTTGAGTTAATGGTGAACGTTTAGGGTTTAAATCCCGCATAGCCGAAACATTTTCTCTCCCCCCCCCCCCGAACAAGATTGCAAAGTTGACCCAAATCTACTTTAATTGGTAGTAAAGGAAACTGGTCAATTTTCTGGCAATACAATCCTCTCGCATGCAGTGATATAAGAAAAAACGTCATCTTTAATAAGGATTTAAAAAAATTGCATACATTGCAAAAATAGGGTACATCATTTTTCTTCCTTTAACGCTAAGAACAAGGTATGAACTGTATTCTTTCTCCTGGTCTATAGAATTACACTTTGGGATTCGAACCCTGGAAGTGTATATTTTACTTTCGCAGTTCCCCGCTGATCAAAACCCACATCATCACATTGTAGTGCATGTGTCGAGCACACTACCGTAAGACCACCTCCTTCTGTGCCGATCTGCTTGCTGGAGAGCGCCCTTGGCGCTGGCCTTTTCCGAGGGGGAGTTCATCGAGAGTCTTTCGTCCCCGTTAGAATGCATTGTGTAAACACACTGTAGCCCCACAATCTGCTGGTAGTTAAATGTCAGGTAAACTTGGATGTCAGCGGATATACGTTAGTAACATGGCCTTTCTGGCTAGTTAGGTAAACTACATAGTTCTTCTTCACAGTCTGCTGGTGGTTACGCACGCACAAACACTCACACACACAAACACACACAGACTCTCTCACACACACACACTCACACACACACAGAGACATACACAGACTCTCACACACAGACTTTTAGTCGATCTATTTTTTTACCTTTTTTTATTTACAGTGTACTGACCGATGAACAACGTAGACTTATGCTACCGCAGCTCCACATTTACTGTCTGAAAACCATTTAGAAATACAGACTTTACGTGTTGCGTAGCAGGGAGTCATTCACATAAGACGCCAACTTCTGTGGTAGAGTTGGCGGGAAGGCTGGCACCACTAGACCAGAGCTATCACATAAAGTGGTTGAATTTAACATAGCGTCCCCCAAAATAGATACAAATTTCATCTACCGTTCTCGAATTATATTTTATTTTATTAATCTAACTTTATATAATGTGTAAATTGACAAGTCTTAATTAGGTGTGACCTTTTGAACTGGAATGAGCGTGAACTTCCGGTGAACTTTACCGCGATTTTCGTAAACAAAAACCATGCTTTTGGTGCTGTTTGACAATTGATTTCAACATCGACAGCCAGCTTTGGTCTTTTAGAAATATACAACGGCTACAATATTAGTTATGAGGAATCCTTTTTTAACATCAAAAGTGAGTAGGCGATAATTAATACTAAAAATGTTAGTCGCGTTAGGCTAAATGTAGCTTTTGTTTATAAAATGAGTTAGTCAAGAGCTGCGTCCTTGGTAATTAAATAAAAAAACATTGTGTGGAGATTTATAAAAAACAACAAAACGAACATCAAGCAATTAGTTTGGGATTATAAATAGGTGATTCTTCAAATCTGACATTCACAATCCATCGTTTTCTTTTAGCGCCATCTTTTGGAAATGAAATAAAATTTAATTCTCTACATATTTTCGTACAACCAGTAACGTAGCACACATAAATGTTTTGAAGCAAACAATTGAATAAGACCGGAAATGTTCTTCTTTTTTACCTTTTATGCATGCAAAATCGTTAAGACTTGTCAATGACTACAAATCCAATTTAGTTAGTAATTTGCTATAATTTCTTTTACATACATTTTAGTTTATGCAACGACAAGATTATAATAAAATGAACCGCTGGCTTTAATATTTCTGTTTTTGATGACTCGAATGACTTTTTTTTAACGGAATTCCCGATTTCCTTTTGTACTGTGCACTTCCGTTTTATTTAATCGCTATGATTTTCTCAATGAAAAATAAAAATCAAAATCGAAAGTTGTATACAGCGGAAACATTTAGGCGAACGTAGGAGCATAGACATCATTTAACAAAGCGTTATTGGATGCGCACGGAAAAAAAGAACACATTACAGGGTGGGCCAATAAAATGTTACCACTTTTTATATTCTTACAATTTTCAAAATTACGAAGATTTTTGTTTCATTTTCAAGAATATTAACAACGAAACACTGAATTCTCCCCCCAGTGGAAATCAATATACTGTGGAGGAGAGAGTGAAGATCGTGAAAGCATATTTGGATTTAAAATCGGTAATCCACACTCAGCGACGATTCACAATTGACTTTCCGGGAAGAAATCCTCCAAGTTGACTCACAATCAGACGACTTCTGCAGAAGTTCAGGGTAATAGAACGTGTGACCAATGCGAATAAAGGACATATGGTAGGTCAAGGTCTGCAAGGACAGCCATCAACACTGAGACCGTGATACAGCGTCTATAGTACTTACCGAGAAAATCGACCAGACGTTTGTCACAGGAAACCGTCATCTCAAGAACCACTGTTAGGCGCATACTGAACACAGATCTTCATTTTTTCCCCACAGAAAGCAGGGAGTCGACATGAATAACGTCATCTACCCACAGGATGGTACTCCTCCACATTGCTCAAATGTTTCACTGGATTTCCTCAAAGAGTACTTTCCTGGAGCTAGATTCATCTCACGGCGCACAAACGACCCATTGCCTGCCCATTCTCCTGATCTTTCTCCCGCATACTACTTCCTTTGGGGGTACCTGAAGTAGTGTACTACAAGAACCCACATTGAGGCCCTGAAGACCAACACCGTCAGAAAATTCGGAGAATCCCTGTTGAGATGTGTGACAATGTCATCACAAACTTCAATGTGCGTGTTACAGCTGTAATCCACAGAAGATGAGCGTGGATTGAACATGTCATCAATTATTGAACTGTGTAGAAAACATGAGACAATGTGAGAAACCTTTGTTATCAAATGTTAATTTGATATCTTTGTTACAAATCTGTAAATAAAAATTTCGAATAAGTTCTCATCTTGAAAACTTGTGTATGATTAAAAAGTGGTTACATTTTATTGGCCCACCCTGTATAAGCTCTAAAAATAGAGCAAGCGGTCCATGTTATTATAGTATTTGGATTATGTAATAGTTTTTCGCATTTTCGACCTAGTTTCAAAATCAGACCCAGTGCCCCCTTCGTCATGGCACCAATTTGTGTTTGTTTGTTATATATGAAGTTTTTATTTTAAAAAAAATATTTCTTTTATAAAAAAAAAATCGGTACTTAGCTTTAGCTTGCCAGCCTGGAGTGTGTATGACAGATTCTCTTCAGCTTGATTAAGAGGAAACAAATCCTGTTCGAATTGGATTAGCAAGACGTCAAAAAAAAATTCGGGGGGTGTCGATAACATACGCGACCTTCAGACGCCGGAACTTCAAGGTCGTCTGTTGACCGGAGGCATAGACAGGAAGTACGGCGTTTTTTTTTTTAAAATAAACTGGCGCAATAGGATTGGAAGATAAAAGAAAGGGATTTTGAATTTAAATAAATATATGAGTTGTAGGCCTACAGTGAAATCTAAGTATAAGCCGGACAATTCTGTCCATAATGGGTCAAAGAAATATGTGTCATATATAATATACGTATACATTAAAACATATTTTCACCGCTATGTTCGGATATCAACTGAAATTGACGATGTAGGCAGACGTAAGCTAAATTACTTAAAAGACTCGACTCGTAAAAAAAAGGAAAAAAAAATATCTTGAAATATAATTGAATGTTGCAATAAACCTATTTCCTATTTTTATCAATATGTTTTATTGTACTAGTTAAATTCAACAAAGCGTCTGTTATTTCAGACACTGTATAGCAACATACTATAGATCAGCGAGTCCCAAACGTTTTTCTTTCTTGACCCAGTTAGTCGGACAAAGCCGCCATTTTATCGGCGAGCACTATTCTACTCTAGGCCGATAGACGAACAGGTGTGAAATTATTAGTAAAAAGAAATAATAACAAATCATAACAATAACTTATTATTTTACGTTTTATGAGTTAATTTGTTATACAAGTATCAAGTTTGTAGATAATGCGTGTTTGTATGTTATTTTGTTGTTGTTTAGTCTACAGGAATTTATTAGTATCACCTGTTCACTACGTAAATGTCGAGCTGACCTAGAGTAAAACGTGCACGAACGACGAGATGGGAATAATCGTTACTTAGAGTCGAGGATATTTACTCTTGGCGTTTTGCCAAGTGCGGCTAAGTTACAATAATATCAATGAAAAGTGATCTACCCGACTCATTCTGTCTTAGACTGGTTAATATGGTATAAAGTATAAACTCACTAGTTGCTTTATCTTCGCATTACATTAATTAATCATTATGTCATTAATTAATCATTATCTCATTAATGGTCGAATAAGAATATGTTATCCTTATATTCTATTCGTATTATTGTTTAAATTTCATAAAAAATCTAGACCAATATGTTTCAAGTAAAGTAAAGTATCCCGCCGGACCAAATTGATCCATAGCGCCGATGAAGCAGCGTTCCACCAGTTTCTGTGGCCACGGCTTACTAGGTGATTGTGTGAGCAGCACTATGCACAGCCGCCTTTACTTTACCCCAACTAAGGTCATATACCTATCAGAGCTGGGTAGACTCGGGGGCACCCTTCAGACCCAGGGAAAATAAATCCTAGGCTGCACCCGGATTCGAACCCAGGGCCTTCGGTTCGCCAGCCGAACGCGCTGCCGTCATGCCACCGTGGCACGGCCACCGCGCCCCAAGATCAATATGTTTGAATCGATGAAATGATCATTTTATATCTTATGTTTTATAGTTGACATGGGAGATGTGGCTATGGGCCAAAAAGAAAAGGAAAGAACTGATGAACGAAATTTATGTTTGGTGTCCGTAGGTGCACTGTTACATAAGCACACCATAGGGTGGGGTTTGTTTTACAGTGTAGTGTCTACAATGGCGTCTGTCAAGTCACCAGATACAACGTTGGGGACTGCCTGTGACCGACTCCCGTCTTTTTGTTTCTCTTATCAGAAAACATTTCGATCATAAGTATGCTGGGGTCATCTGATCTTTGACCCCTCCCTAACCCCACCCCATATAACTTATCCAATGTGAAAGTGTGTGATTGTATGTGTATATGTTTTGTGTGTGTGTGTGTGTGTGTTGTGTGTGTTTGTGTTGTGATGAGGGGCTGAGGTGACAGAATCATTGCACCAGTTGGTGCGAGTAGCGAGTTTGACCCTTGAGGTCAGACTGAGCTGATGGATTACAATGAACATGTCGTTATCTTGTGTTTCGATGCAGTGCCTGCAAGGCTCCTGCCACTATCTACATGCTCTATATATCTATACATATCTATTTATCTTTCTATATCCGTCTATAGCTATCTATTTAAATTCTATCTAGATATCGATAGATCAATTAATCAATCTACCAACCAATCTATCCACCTACTTACCTATCCATCTACTTTATAAATAAATATACAACGGTAGATAAAGCTTTATAAAATAGAAATGATTCGATGTCATTATCTAGAATCTAGATTGTGTAAAAGGACCGTTATAAGGTATATCAGGATAAATGAATAGATAAATTGATGTAGATTTTATTACGTATAAATTATGCCATACCCGATGTTTATAATGAGACATGTTCAAACATAATAACATAAATAACACCACAAGTGTTCCTTTTTATTTAACAAAGGATACGAAGTTTCTATTTTAAAAAAAACAGACAAGGGAATGAAGGAAGTTTTACTATCGAACAAAAACTACGCAAATGTCATGAACAGACAAAATAAAAATGAAAATATTCGATTGACGGAAACCCGAGTACAGTCGGAGAGCCGTTGTGATAAATAAATCAGTACCGGCGAGAATTGAATCTGTCACAAACAAAGACAGTGTGGTTTCTTGGAAGCTGATAGGTCGCCGTGACCTTGCACTGTTAAAAAAACAATGAAAATGAGGCAAGGTGGAGGGGTGCAAATGGAAATTTAACGCCTGATAAAAAAACAACAACATCATTTAAACCCCGACATGTTAAATAATTAGTGAAATGAAAACCCGATTCCTGTCCACAAACCAAGACATGGAAAAGGCGATTTCCGGGTTGAATTTTAAATTATGTTTGTGGATTAAACCTAAACTTGCTTGTGTTACTTACTTTATTAAAAGTACTTTATTAAAAGTAAAATTTGGTTTGACGTTGTATTCAATAAGTTTAACGGGACTTGTATATTTACGAATTACAAGGGGAATAATTACCAACTTATGTAAACGGAGACCAAAAACAAAACAAAGAACAGCAGGAAACATTTCCATTTTATGAGACGCCGTGGTCTAGCGGTAGAGCGTTCGTAATGCCAATCCAAAGTTCTGTGGAGTCGATTCCAGATTAAGGCGAGTGTTTTTCTTCTCTCCGGGACAGAATGGTTCCACTGAATCTACCATTGGTTTGGGGAATGGTAAGGGCGTCTAGGCATTGCATTGGGTTGGGGAATGGTAAGGGCGTCTAGGCATTGCATTGGTTTGGGGAATGGTAAGGGCGTCTAGGCATTGCATTGGGTTGGGGAATGGTAAGGGCGTCTAGGCATTGCATTGGGTTGGGGAATGGTAAGGGCGTCTAGGCATTGCATTGGGTTGGGGAATGGTAAGGGCGTCTAGGCATTGCATTGGTTGGGGGAATGGTAAGGGCGTCTAGGCATTGTGTTGGCCACACAGTCCCTGTGCATGCCGCGACAACTGAAACTGGTGATTGCAGCACCACTAGCCGTATGGACCTGCGTGGTCCAAAGAGGGGTATCGTCATGATCGCCTGTTCCCCCCCCCCCACCGTGGGCCTCAAACGAAAGCTCTCCAGGCATCCCAATCCTGGTCAAGTCTTTTCAGCTGTTTCCAGTTTGGTCCCATCATGCAGGTGTCTTCTTCAACTTCCCGTCTCCAGGTCGTTTTTGTGGTCTCTGCCTCTTTTCTTCTTGCCTTGCGGGTTCCTGGTCAGGCCTGTCTTGTAAATGCTGTTTTTTGTTGTTTTTTTGTGTTTTTTTTCTTAACAGTGTTACAAAATCCATCTTAATCTTCTTCGGTGCATTACCTCTTCTAATGTTCCCTGCATCGAGCATCGCCAGAGCGCTAGGCCTACATTGAACTTCTTCTAATGGTCCCTTCTTCAAGCATTGCCAGAACCCTTGATTGCTAATGACATTGGGTTAACAGACCTTCGGATATTTCGGAATAAATACATACATGAAAGCGGGTATTTTCCTGACTAGAAACAACAATGACAATACATAACGACATTATTGAAAATATACTATGCGCCTTGAATTTTAAAAAATCACATTAACAAAGCCGAATTACACATCTGAAGTGTCTCAATCGAATTGGAATCAAAGGATAAGCTAAACGGGGGCATGCGCAATACTGTCAGAATTAATTTCGGCGACACAATAATAAAGCATGAAAGAAAATAAAAATAAATCTATAGGTTTATCACGTGGTATTAATACATCATGGACACACCAGACTGGAGACATTTTATGACTTTTTTTTTTACTGCTCCATTATAAATCATGTGGTACATTTAGCTACTCCGTGTGTATTAAGTATCACAAGTGATGTATGCAACTCGCTCATCTGACTTTATAAACCATGTTTATATTCTATACATTTCTAATAATTTCAATAATAACAAAAACTCTTGGATAGAAAGTATTCTTATAATATCTTATACATCATTAAATAGGTTATTTCTATAAAGATGGCCGCAGCCTTCATCTATAATAAGTCTATATTCTATACTAAACGTTGTTGGACTATGGCCATGCTTTTGTGCACGTGTTATTGAAGTCATCCTAGTGTTGTCATGCGTAATAGGATGTCATATTTATGTATGATGATGATGTCATGTGTGTTATGAAGTCATGTGTATTGTTATGTAGTGTGTATTGTTATGTCCTATGTGTAATGATGCCATGTGTATTTTGATGTCATATGTTGTCTTATGTCATGTATTCATTAATGTCATGTGTATTATGAGGTCATACTATGTTATTATGATGATAAGTGTGTATTGATTTCGCGTGTATTATGATGTTTATTGTAATAATATACTCATGCCATGTGTATTATAAGTGTATAATGTCATTCTTTTTTATGATGACAGTCAGACAGTCATATAATTTGTTGTCATCTACATTATGACGTCATGTAATTATGATGTAGATTTTCCTTATGATGCGATTATGTAACTATTATATTATGTAAATACGCTTTGCATTGGTCAAGCTCCACGATCAGCTAGTACACAGACGTCTGTCCCTCACTAACTTTTTGTAATATCCAAAATACCATTTCCAGACTTTGGGTCTCAAGGGTAAGCTACGCTTATTCCTCGCGCCTCGGTTATCTTGCATGCAAGGGGATTGAGCTGTCACCAAAACACTTAGCCACCTTTACTACACCCACAAATTGATGATGGGTAACTATTAACGTTAAACATACCTCTCTCTCTTACTCTCTCACACTCTCTCTCGCTCTCTCTTTCACTCTTTCTCACTCTCTCGAACTCATTTTCTCTCTCTTTCACTCTTTCTCATTGTCTCTATCTATCTCTCTTCCTCTCACTCTTTCTATCTCTCTCACTCTCTTTTATTTTTTCTCATTCTATATATCTATCTCACACTCTCTCTCGTCCCATGACACTTGGGATTTCCAGTACTCATCGCCATATTAAGACCCCCTCTCCCCGCCTTTAACAAAATCTTCCAGAACGGTACTCCACGACTCTGTAAATGGACCACGCACTGCGCGTGAGTATGTGTGTATGTATATGTGTGCACGTATATGTGTTTGTGTGCAGGAGAGTACATACTAGTGTCTAATGACTAAAGCGTCAGGGTATCAAGCTTTGTTCGCCAAAGACGCTTTGTGCAGTAGACTTTTAAGCAACGCAACTTTATTTATACGCTATAGAAGCTTTCTTTTATTTATATATAAGATTGTCGATTGTCTAGAGCAGGGGTCGGAAACCTTTTGCATAATAGTGTGCCAAACTAGGATTTCTAAATAATTCAGCGTGGTTACAGCGTGAAAGTCAAACTGCTCAACTATTTTTTTTTCTAAGAAAATTTATTTATTGCCGTAACAAGAACAAGGCCAAAAGAAAAGGAGCGTTATAGAGAAAATCATTAAAACGTTTTATTTTTATATTTACTAACAAATTAACCTGTTTGTTATTATCATCTTTAAAAAAAAAATCCATTAATAACTTATATACAAATTTCATTTATCAACTTACACATTAATGGTTAGCAGCATTTAATTTGAATTTAACTGTCAAGATATTATTCTAGTAATAGCTATAAATTCTTTCTAAATTGATGTCAGCTTAACTGAGATTTACGCTAAACTATTATTTATACCGACATTGTCGTCTTGCAATATTAATTGTTGAGCGTAAGAGATACTAAGTAATCATACAAACTGGGTAGTTAATGAAATGTTTTAAAATGTACATATAAATTCTTTAATCATATAATATTTATATAATTTTCAACTATGTTTTATAGTTTGATTACTTTCAAGTTATAAATTGTAAGCCATTTTTTTAAAAGAAAACAAAAAAGAAACAAACTAGAAATATTAACGCAAAGAAAACGGGTTAATTATCTCCCTTCAATTAAATTCTCCAAAATTGAAGCTAGTGAAGCCAAATGAGTTAATTGTTGTAATATAGATCTAACTAGTGTACTTCTGAAAACGCTTATCTATCTTAATTGCCTTAAATTAAGGGAAAGAGTTAAATGTTTTGAAATTGATTTCACGGCAAGATATGTCCAGTTTCAATGCAAGTCCATTCCAGTGGTCCAACACTTCAAGTTGTTTACGATCCCGTCCTTGTAAATGCAAGTTCAACTCATTGAAACGTGTCGACATGTCATTCAGAAACATAGGCTTCAACAGTGAGTTCTCCACATTCAATTCGGGAAATGTTGGCTTTTCCATTAAGATACACCTTAATTGCTTCCAGATAAGAAATGAATCTATACAAGACTTTACCTGGACTCCGTATCACTTTCTTCTAGAAGAAACTTTAGAAACTATGAAATTGCCTATCAGTCTACACAATAGATTCAATCATAGATCACACGTTCAATGATGAGAGCTTTGCGTTCAAACATTCCTGAACTAAAACAGTCCACGTCCAGTGTGATTCCCATATAGTTAGCCACGCAGCAGCCATTAATTATGCTGACATACGTTGTTTACACTTGCATTAAAACATTTTATTGGAGGTCTCACGCGAGCCACTGAAAATCGTTATGCGTGCCAAGTCTGGCACGCGTGCCTTATGTTGCCGACCCCTTAAAGGAAAGCAGAGGAAGAATGGAGGTGAGAGAGGGGTGGGGGGGTGGTCACAAACTTGTTAGTGGACTGTTGTGGTCATTGGGGTTGATGGAGTGATGACCAGAGGAAAGAGAGGGGGAGGTGATCCATCTGAGTTATAACAACCATCTTTTTACTTTAGGACGCCATTTGTTATCTTTATGAACTCTTAGTTCAATGCTCCGTAAGTGTAAGTCAAATAAATCAGTACTCGGGTGAGTGAGCGATAAGAGAAAGAGTGGGCTATTGGGGGGGGGGTTGCAGAGAAATAGAGAGAAACAGAGAAATAGAGAGAAACAGAGAAATAGAGAGAAACAGAGAAATAGAGAGAAACAGAGAAATAGAGAGAAACAGAGAAATAGAGAGAAACAGAGAAATAGAGAGAAACAGAGAAATAGAGAGAAACAGAGAAATAGAGAGAAACAGAGAAATAGAGAGAAACAAAGAAATAGAGAGAAACAGAGAAATAGAGAGAAACAGAGAAATAGAGAGAAACAGAGAAATAGAGAGAAACAGAGAAATAGAGAGAAACAGAGAAATAGAGAGAAACAGAGAAATAGAGAGAAACAGAGAAATAGAGAGAAACAAAGAAATAGAGAGAAACAGAGAAATAGAGAGAAACAGAAAGTAGACAGAGAGAGAGAGAGAGAGAGAGAGAGATACAAGAGGTCATAAGGGTAGAAAAATATAACAATACATCAATTATCATAATAGTCCAGAGAAGAAAGAGAAATATAAGCTACATAAAAATAAAGATAAAAGAGAAGCGAGATTAACAAATATATTGAGCGAAATAGAAAAAGATAAAAAGAGAGTTAGAGAGAGAGAGAGAGAGAGAGAGTGAGAGAGAGAGAGTTAGAGAGAGAGAGAGAGAGAGAGTTAGAGAGAGAGAGAGAGAGAGTGAGAGAGAGAGAGTTAGAGAGAGAGAGAGAGTTAGAGAGAGAGAGAGATATTGAGAGAGAGATAGAGTTAGAGAGAGAGAGAGAGAGAGAGAGAGTGAGAGAGAGAGAGAGAGAGAGAGAGAGTGGCAGGATGAGT
Source organism: Anisus vortex (assembly GCA_949126835.1). Classification (NCBI taxonomy): domain Eukaryota; kingdom Metazoa; phylum Mollusca; class Gastropoda; family Planorbidae; genus Anisus; species Anisus vortex. The sequence goes on from OX421494.1 coordinate 4,402,540, forward strand.
AATTTTGTATTTTGGACTCTGAAATATAGATTGGACCTTCTGTATGATCTACTCTCTGCAGGTAGACTACATCCCTTTGAGTCTATACATTTCTACCTGTATTAATTGTTAGAAAGAACCGGCTCTTCGTACTTCGTACATTTCCTTTCAGTTTCTTTTTGTTCCGAGGCATCGGGTTTTTCCGATTCCATTCAGCAGAGATGAAAAAGTTGAAAGAACATGTTTGCTTGTCTACACACATCTTTATTGGGGATCAAAGGGAGATGATTCTGAGCTGCTGACAAGATGTTTGAGCAGAGTTACTGCCCCTTTCGTCCACGGCACCCGAGTAGTATTTTCCGTGCATGAATGTTTTTTCAGTCCGTCAAAATGCAAATTTTCTAAAAGACTTTTTGACCACTTAGGGTGAAGCCTTCTAAAAAAAAAAGATAACTATTTTAGTGGCTATTCGCATTTTCAATTAAAGTGTGCGCAGCGAATCGATCAAAAGCCATTGCGGCACAAGTGTTGTGCAAATACCCCCCCCCCCCTCACACACACACGTGTAGAAAACTGACTGACTAATTCGCCGAAAAAAAAAAAGGTCGCCATGGAAACTATGGGTATGCGCGGCGGAAACGGTTATGGGTTCCTGTGTGGGGGAGGGAGGCGGCAAGGGGGGGGGGGAGACCAATAAAATAGTAAAGTAATATAATATTCCCCGGTGCGTCAACCACGTGTCTGATGTTAAATAATCAAGACCAGCAAGTAGAACCTGGCGCGTCCCTCAAGTCAGATAAAAACAATATTCAGATCCCCATCCCCCCCCCCCCCTCGCTCCAGCATGAGTGAAATGGAATTAAACCGGCTCATTCTATATTACAGATAGGTGATCTACCCCTGAACCATTTTTATATAAGATACACTGTTTTTAGTTTTCAGCATTACAAAAAAGGAATGACAAAAAATATGTTGCTTGTATGTAAGTATACCTTTTAGATCAAATTATGTTAGATCCATAGAGTATGATAGAGCAAGTGCAACAGCGTTCACATACAAAGCATACTATGGGAATGTGTTGCTAGCACATTGCCCAACGGCCTTACTTAAGATAAGATAAGATTACTTTATTGATTCATATAAATGGAAATTTGACTTGATTACATAAATTCCGTCTTTCAGCATATGCAAACAATATTAAAGATCCATTTGTACTCAAGAACAATAGACATTCGCGCACAACATCATACCATTTATCATACAAGAAAAAGTATCATTTAGGAGTCAGCTTTTGTATTTCCTGGCTGAAAGATGATTCTTTTGAAAGATTCTCACTGATAGTGGAACAAAAGAGTTCCTAAAATCTCTCTGATCTTGCCCTTATTGAAAGAAGCCGACCACTTTGACTAGATAAGATGTAACTATCGTGAAGCGGGTGTGCATGATCTTGAAAGATTGTATCAATCATAGACCGGCACCTTGAACTGAATAGATCTACAAGAGATCCTCAATCACTGTAAGTAATCATAAGAGATTGACACAATCAAGGACACCTTCCAGAAGTGGAAACGTAGCCTTCACCAGGATTCAAACCAGGGGACCTTCAGTACGCCAGCCCAGCGCACTGCCACCAGGGCCAAAGTATTACATACTGCTTGTAGTTAGGGATTATATGCACTATTTTCCAGCACAAAAGACAACAAATTTGCAACTTACAATTTTAACTTCTAATATTATCTGATTATCGTGAATAAGATACAATGATTTTATTTTATGTTTTCACTGTTATTTGTTTTATATGTAGGCCTATCTTATTATCCTAGTATCTATATTTATTTATATAACGCTGCCAACAAGCATAATGTAGGCCTATCTTATTATCCTAGTATCTATATTTATTTATATAACGCTGCCAACAAGCATAATGTAGGCCTATCTTATTATCCTAGTATCTATATTTATTTATATAACGCTGCCAACAAGCATAATGTAGGCCTATCTTATTATCCTAGTATCTATATTTATTTATATAACGCTGCCAACAAACATAATGTAAGCCCATAGCGCATTTGATATTGAGTAACAAAAACATGCATTAAAGCCATTTCTTGTATGCAAGAACACGGACATAATTCTCTAGTCTAATTTAATAAGTGTAGACATTTTAAAAAAAATTACATCAAAGGAAAGATAACGATTAAATAAATAATATGTTGTTATATATATAACATGATTGATTTAAACATTTACACCATAAAATAGCATCCTCGACTTTTACGATAAGCAAAACTCGTTAAAAATGAATGAAAACACATTTAAATTATCATCATCTTCGTCAAACCCTTGACAGTAGTGGTCGTTGGGGGGGGGGGGGGGGGGGGGGGGAAGCGAATTGACACCTCAGCAGTCATGTTTCTCCATTTTCGCCTATCTTGAGCCGCTGTCAATAGTTCAGTCAACAGCAGCCCTGTCCAAACTTTTATTTTGTCGAGCCAGCATTTCCGCTGACGTCCTCTCCGAAGTCCACCTTCTAAATTTATATAAACGTGTCCTAGAGTATCGCAATTACAAAAAATTGTAGTCGAGTACTATCCAGGTAGCTCAAATATTCAAGTATCATCCATTACTTCGATACCCCAAAAAATACTTCAAAAACACACTTATAACCAGCGCAAATAAACAAAAAAGTAAAAATAATTTAATAAGATGAAAGTAGAGACAATAAACTTTGTTGCCCGATAGAATGTTAAAAGGAAGATAAGGCAAAATGAAATATAAAAACTAAAACATCAGGCGCCTTGACGCCCTCCCCCCCCCCCTGTACATCAAGCTGGCACCCCTATACACCCCTCCCCCTTTCTTCCCCCCCCCCTTTCACACACGAACAGCAAACTGTCTGTACGGTTCCCAAGAGTTCACTCCCCTCGTCAGTTCTCGTTAGATAAGAAATATTTCTGCTCCAATGCGATACTAGTTGTGACTTCCCGTCTATCGTAAACCACAGCTCTTGAGGTCATCTTTCATTTTTTTATATCATTATTTATTTTATTAGAACATGGAACATAATATCTTTTACCGGAACAGTGGCATGGAACATTATCTTTTATTTACCAGAAATTATCTTTTGCACCAGTGATGTTATAAGCACACGTGGGGGTTAGTGAATGAAATAAATAAAGGGACATTGAAGTACATTTATATTGCGTGGTGAGTAAACATTCCCGGTGGCAGGCAGTTGTTAATTAACATCTAGTGAAGACGGAATGCAGAGCGCGACAGATGCAGTTCGTCCGAAATACACAGAGGGGATTGTTTTGCCAGCACAATACACAGTCTTCTTCTAAAGCCTCTAGTACTTTATCAGCACAGGCACTTCTGTACACACATGCACACGCATGCACGCACTACACACACACACCACACACATACACACATATACTCTGAATTATCGATGGAGGTATAAATCTTAGAGAGTCGGTCCGTTGCATTGCGTAAGACGTCTTTATCGGGCAGCACCGCCATAGCGGGCACGTGACCTTTACGTTCGCTAACAAAAAAGGAAAGTTTTTTTGTTTTTTTTGGTCACTTCAAGAAACCTTGCCTCCATGGTTTATGGGAGTGTCCTGTGTTCTGGACAAGCCATCTGTAAAGACTGTTAGAGGAGGAGAAAGTGGAGAGGAGAGGAGGGAGTAGCCTTCATATGTTAGAAAGAGAGAGAGAAAGCAAGATAGAGATAGAAAGAAAAAGAGAGAATGAGAGAGAAAGAGTGACAGAGAGTTAAAGAGAAAGAGAAATAGATAGAGAAAGAGAGAGAAAGAGAGAGAAAGAGAGAGAAAGAGAGAGAAAGAGAAAGAGAGAGAAAGAGAGAATGAGAGAAAAATAATGAGAGAGAGTTGAGAGAGAGAAATAGAGATAGAAAAAGAGAGAGAGAGAGAAAGAGAGAGAAAAAGAGTGTGAGAGAGAGAAAGAGAAAGAGAGAGAGAGAAAGAGAGAGAAAAAGAGTGAGAGCGAGAGAAAGAGAGAGAAAGGGAAAGAAAGAGAGAGAAAGAGAGAATGAGAGTAAGAGTGAGAGAGAGAAAGAAAGAGAAAAAGAGAAAGAGAGAGAACGAGAAAGAGAGAGAAAAAGAGAGAAAGAGAGAGAGAAAGAAAAAAGAGAGAGAGAAAGAGAGAGAAAGAAAAAGAGAGAGAAAGAAAGAGAGAGAAAGAAAGAGAGAAAAAGAGAGAGAAAGAAAAAGTGAGAGAGTGAAAAAGAGAGAGAGAAAGAGAGAGAAAGATAAAGAGAGAGAGAAAGAGAGAGAAAGAGAGAGAAAGAAAAAGAGAGAGAGAAAAAGAGAGAGAGAAAAAGAAAGAAATAAAGAGAGAGAAAGAGAAAGAGAGAGAGAGAAAAAGAGAGAAATAAAGAGAGAGAAAGAGAAAGAGAGAGAAAAAGAGAGAAATAAAGAGAGAGAAAGAGAAAGAGAGAGAAAAAGAGAGAAATAAAGAGAGAGAAAGAGAAAGAGAGAGAAAAAGAGAGAAATAAAGAGAGAGAAAGAGAAAGAGAGAGAAAAAGAGAGAAATACAGAGAGAGAAAGAGAGAATGAGAGTAAGAGTGAGAGAGAGAAAGAAAGAGAAAAAGAGAAAGAGAGAGAAAGAGAAAGAGAGAGAAAGAGAGAGAAAGAGAAAGAGAGAGAGAAAAAGAGAGAGAGAGAGAGAAAAAGAGAGAAAGAAAGAGAGAGAAAGAGAAAGAGAGAAAAAGAGAGAAATAAAGAAAGAGAAAGAGAGAGAAAAAGAGAGAAATAAAGAGAGAGAAAGAGAAAGAGAGAGAAAAAGAGAGAAATAAAGAAAGAGAAAGAAAGAGAAAAAGAGAGAAATAAAAAGAGAGAAAGAGAAAGAGAGAGAAAAAGAGAGAAATAAAGAGAGAGAAAGAGAAAGAGAGAGAAAAAGAGAGAAATAAAGAGAGAGAAAGAGAGAATGAGAGTAAGAGTGAGAGAGAGAAAGAAAGAGAAAAAGAGAAAGAGAATAAGAGAGAAAGAGAGAGAAAGAGAGAGAAAGAGAAAGAGAGAGAGAAAAAGTTAGAGAGTGAAAAAGAGAGAGAGAAAGAGAGAGAAAGATAAAGAGAGAGAGAAAGAGAGAGAAAGAAAAAGAGAGAGAAAAAGAGAGAGAGAAAAAGAAAGAAATAAAGAGAGAGAAAGAAAGAGAGAAAAAGAGAGAAATAAAAAGAGAGAAAGAGAAAGAGAGAGAAAAAGAGAGAAATAAAGAGAGAGAAAGAGAAAGAGAGAGAGAAAAAGAGAGAAATAAAGAGAGCGAAAGAGAAAGAGAGAGAAAAAGAGAAAGAAAAAGAGAGAGAGAAAGAAAAAGAGAGAGAGAAAGAGAGAGAAAGAGAAAGAGAGAGAGAAAAAGAGAGAGAGAAAAAGAGAGAAAGAAAGAGAGAGAGAGAAAAAGAGAGAGAGAAAGAGAGAGAAAGAAAAAGAGAGAGAAAGAAAGAGAGAGAAAGACAAAGAGAGAGAGAAAAAGAGAGAGAAAAAGAAAGAGAGAAAGAGAGAGAAAGAAAAAGAGAGAGATAAAAAGAGAGAGAAAAAGAGAAAGAAAGAGAGAGAAAGAAAAAGAGAGAGATAAAAAGAGAGAAAGAAAGATAGAGAAAGAAAAAGAGAGAAAGAAAAAGAGAGAAAGAAAGAAAGAGAAAGAAAAAGAGATAGAGAAAGAGAGAGAAAGAAAAGAGAGAGAGAAAGAAAAAGAGAGAGAAAGAAAGAGAGAGAAACGGAGAGAAAGAGAAAAAAGAGAAAGCGTAAGAGCAACAATAATAGAACAGTTGCGAAAAACGAAAATATGAGGATTTTAAAGAGAAAGAGACTGTAAGGGAATGAGAGAGAGACAGAGAGAAGGATGGAAGTAAAGGACGGAAGAAATAGAGATTGGTGGAGTGAGACCAGAAGATCGTGAAAATAAGTAAATTATAAGGAAAAGCGGAAAGTTGATAACGAGTTTCGAGACAATGCCAGCGCCATGTTGGTACCGCCCCATTACAAGGTCATTACAAGATCATTACAGGATGATTACACCACGTGATGGAAGCCCCAGCGATGGGTAATGGGGGAGCCATTTACATCAAGATGGCTCCAGCCCTGGCGCTGTGTACACGTATAACTTGATTTCCCGTTATCTCCCTGGCCGCTAATAAATTCTGTAGGATGCCGGCCACTAAAAGGTCCTCGCCTAGAGGAGTTTTAATCGTTGCGACCCACATATCTATATCTAATGTTGTAGGTTTACAAAACGATAGAGATGCTATCAAGGGTGTTTTTTTTGTAGCTGTGGAAGACCAGACTAGAACTACTACGGAATTGATAACTTGGCATGATAGCATCCATTAAATCCCATAATATTAACTCCCAGAAGATGGGCTCGGTCGTTAAGGCTCACAACGAGAGCAACGAATAGACTCTAGCTTGAAAAAAAACCAACAACTTTAAAAGCTATAAATATTTATTTATATATCCACATAAGCATAATCAAGATACAATCTTTTATAAAAAATTTTGTCTCGCTTTCTTTCTCAGCTTTTTCTATAAAAATAAATAAATTAATATAAATCTAAAGACAATTCATCGCAAATGTCATCTCTTGAATTCTGAACTAGGACATCGCAAATGTCATCTCTTGAATTCTGAACTAGGACATCGCAAATGTCATCTCTTGAATTCTGAACTAGGACATCGCAAATGTCATCTCTTGAATTATAAACTAGGACAACACAAATATCATCTTGAATTATAAATCAGGACATCACAAATATCATCTTGAATTATAAACTAGGACATTACAAATATCATCTTGAATAATAAACTAGGACATTACAAATATAATCTTGAATTATAAACTAGGACATTACAAATATCATCTTGAATTATAAACTAGGACATTACAAATATCATCTTGAATTATAAACTAGGACATTACACATATCATCTTGAATTATAAACTAGGACATTACAAATATAATCTTGAATTATAAACTAGGACATTACAAATATCATCTTGAATTATAAACTAGGACATTACAAATATCATCTTGAATTATAAACTAGGACATTACAAATATCTTAAATTATAAACTAGGACATTACAAATATCATCTTGAATTATAAACTAGGACATTACAAATATCATCTTGAATTATAAACTAGGACATTACAAATATAATCTTGAATTATAAACTAGGACATTACAAATATCATCTTGAATTCTAAGCTAGGACATAGCAAATATCATTATTTATCACTAGGATTTCTAAACCATTCAGCGTGCCAACAGCCTAAGACTCTATTATACTTTAAAAACATTATTTTTATTGAACATTAAAATTAAACTCCATAGAAAGACCAAGGCCAAAAGCAAAGGAGATTTATAGATAAAATCAATAAAATCGTTATTGCGTTTTATATTTAATTCAAAATTAATGTGTTTGTAATTATCATCCTTTTTATATGCATTTATATCAAACACAATAATTTATCACCAAACGTTCAAATTTATGGTAATATCATAGACTATAATATACATGGACCGCTTGCTTTAGTATTTCTGCTATATGATGACTCGAAACACTGATTTTCTGATATCCCGATTCGTAATATACTTTGCACTTCCGTTTTATTGAATCGCTATGGTTTTCTCAATGAAAAATTAAAATCGAAAATAGTACAGAGCGGAAACATTTATAGATCAGTGTTGTGTGCACACGGAAAAAGAACATAAGCTCTAAAAATAGAGCAAGCGGTCCATCCTATTATAGTCAATGATAATAGGATTAATTATATTAATAGGCCTACAAGTATTCATTTAAAGTCGAAAAAAATGCGATTTAATCAAACGGAACTTGTATTACAATTACTTCATTTAGAATCGGGAATTGCAAAAAAAAAGAAGATAATAGCATACAAAACTAAAGCAAGCGGTCCATGTATATTATAGTCTATGGTAATATTTCTCTAAACATTATCATCAGTTAGTCAAGATTCAAGATGACGATCAAACTATAAATGCAAATGTTAATTATAAATTTGGATAATAACAATGTGTTTTAGTCATTAGTAGTCAAACCGGAACCGGAAAAAGTTGTTCTTTTATCATTAAAAAACACCTCTTGGAGGTCTCTCGAGTGCCACTGAAAATTGTTCTGCGTGCCAAGTTTGGCACGCGTGCCTTAGGTTACCGACCCGTGATATAGACTATAGACTATAGACTAAACCATTTCGTTCATAAATGAATTATTTTTTTTTACAGATTATAATTAGGCCTATTTTAAACTTTGACATTTTCCGATGTTTACGTCAGAACTATCGATAATTAAATAAAATATTAGGATAATAATAATAATAATTATATTTGTATAGAGCTGCCCAAACAATTATAATGTAAGCTCAGATACCACGTAACATTGAGCAACAAACAACTAAGAACACGAATATAATTCCTATACTAAAAAAAAGGCTATAATGATACCGTTAATTAATAATCTAAAAAATCTTGATAAAACATCGGACAAAGCAAAATACATGTTTGGATGAAAGTGTGCACCAGTTGAAAATTAACCTGCATCCCCACCCCCAATCCACTGCGCAGTATTTGCACCCCTCCCCTCCAACTTTCTTTAAAACCTTCCCTGTTACGCCACTGAGTTAAAGCCAGAGTTAACTAAAGTAGTTTTCCTTATTGATATATTCAAACGTTTGTGAAAGTGTTATTATCATGTGTTAGAAAGAACACAAGTGCAAACTACTTTAAAAATTTGTCGTCGTTTTATACTTTAGTAAAGCTGTTGAGGTATAGTGGGTGTGAGTGTGTGTGTGTGTGCGGGTGTGAATGGGTATTACTGACGCCTTGAGGCAGAAATATAGTTTCGCGTGCTACTGGATGCATTTTTTATTTTTTTTATTTTTTTTATAAATGACTATTTTAAAACTAAATGAAACCATTTTTCTGTGGTTGACAGGTGCAATCAATTGACAAGTGGTCCTGTGTCGGCCAGCGGTTTGCTCGCCTTTGCCTTCGCTGCCTATTTAAAAACCGGAAAGAAATGCTTCCAGACTTTCTATATTACTGCATGAAAAAAACACAACAACAACAGTAAAACATTACTGTGGTAGCGATTCAATTAAACTTCACGACAACAAGTAGAATATTTTCTTCAGAATGCATTACATGGTCGCAATTTTATCGGAACCGTACATAAGTCTAGATACATTCTCTTTCTCTGTCTGTCTCTCTTTCTGTCTTTGTGTTTCGATCCCTCTCTCTCACCCTTTCTATATTTCTTTTCCTCCCTCCCTCCCTCCCTCCCTCCCTCCCTCCCTCCCTCTCGCCCTCCCTCCCTCCCTCTCTCCCTCCCTCCCTCCCTCCCTCCCTCCCTCCCTCCCTCTCTCCCTCCCTCCCTCCCTCCCTCTCTCCCTCCCTCCCTCCCTCTCTCCCTCTCTACCTCTCTCCCTCCCTCCCCCCTCCCTCCCTCCCTCCATCCCTCCCTCCCTCCCTCCCTCCCTCTCTCCCTCCCTCCCTCCCTCCCTCTCTCCCTCTCTCCCTCTCTCCCTCCCTCCCCCCTCCCTCCCTCCCTCTCTCCCTCTCTCTCTCCCTCCCTCCCTCCCTCCCTCTCTCCCTCTCTCCCTTTACCTCTCTCTTTCTCTTTGTTCACGCTGACACCTTACAAAAGTCCAAGTCCTTCCGTTTTTTTAAAGGGAGGTAAACACAAAATAAGTTTTCATTCGCCCACATTTTCATTTTTTTCGTGTAATGTTTGTTAAATATAATTACTTTTACAAAAATAAACACTCTTTATAAAGTAGCATTAAAATTAGCTATATAAACACACAAATGATGAACGCGATAAAAAAACAAACAATTGATAAATACATGAAAATGTGCATAGTCGAGTTGTTCCCCTTAATGTTGTCAGCATTGTAAGTTGAGATATTCAAATAACGGCTGTTTGGCATATAATTATTTCCAATATAGCTTTTATTCTCAGAAAATGTTTTTTGTTACTGTAATAAAACAGTTCCTTTTTGTTTTATTAACAATCATAAAAATAAAAATAAACATTCAAAGTAATAAAAGAAAGCGAGGGAAAAACATCGACGAGGAAAGCAGTGCAGTTTCACTCTGTAGGTTTTGAATGTGATATTTTAAAAACTCACAATTAACTACGCAGAAAAATAAAAATAATAATAATAAAAATAATGCTTGTTTAGCGCATATCCCTTTGAGGACAGTTCTATGCGCTGACAACAGTTACAGACAGAGTACAGACAACGAAGAAAAGACGAAAATGTATATAGTCTATGTACAGTACGCTACTGGAATAGGTGAGTCTTCAGCCGACTCCTGAAGGTGTCGAAGCTAGGGCTCTGGCTAAGCTGGAGTGGGAGGGGGTTCCAGGTGGACGGGCCCGCGTAGGAGGATGTACGTTAGCCAGCGGACACTAGCTTCGCACGAGGGATCTGATGGAGTCTGCGCGTCAGTAGCAGAGCGAAGTGGGCGGAATTGGTTGTAGAGCTCAAGACAGGAGCGAAGGTATTCCGGGGCAGAGTCATTCAGGTACTTATAGCAGAGAGAAGCCAGCTTATAGGAGATCCGATTATTGATGGGTAGCCAGCGCAGAGATCGGAGCAGGGGATTGATATCATTTGACTTCTTCTTCTTGAGGACCAGTCGGGCAGCGCAGTTCTGGACACGTTGGAAGCCCTGAAGGGAGGAGGCCGAGAGGCCAGCCAACGGCGAATTGCAATACAATTATATTTACAGTATTGTATTGTGCATTTTTATACTTTTCTTTCTCATATATCGAAGTCCTTACCTTATTTAAATTTAAAGTAATTAGAAACGGATTTATACAAAAAAAATGAAAAGAGGTCGGCCGAGAAACACGTGGAGGCGCGATATGGAAACGGACGTTAAAAAGTTAGGGCTTAACTGGGGTCAGATAAAGAAACTGGCACAGGATCTGGGATACCTGTAGGACTCTTGTTGTCGGCCTCTGTCCCAGGCAGGGCGAAAGACATAGGCCTAAGTAAGTAATTAGGGTATACAAGAATATATTGACTTACCGAATGTCTACTCCAAACCGTTGAATGAAGTTTTGAAGATCACAAACCTGTTGAAAAAGAGAACAGACTTTAATATGTAACAAAAATTAATACATATTTACAACACCAAACTCACTAGCCAACGTTTTTTTGTAGTACATGAAATATTTTAATATTTATTATTGGTCCTTAAAATCTGAAAAAAATTGGGTTTTTAAAAATAAATTTCGCGTCCCATCCCCAGCGACCAAATATTAATTTTATGTGTCAATGTTTATAGTTGCAATAAAATATAAAGTATTTAATTTTCAATTTAGCAATACAAACCCACTCCCAAAAAAACAACAACAACAAACGTAGACAAATAATAACCAACATAATTTTCTCTAAGACTTTATATATACAGACGTTCTTACTTTATGTAAGAGGTCAAAGATAAACAGGTTCTCTTACTTCATTACTGGCATTTAGGCGTGAAATGGGTTATCGATTCAAGAAAGCAAAAATCTTAACATCATTTAAAACTATTATTGAAATTGAATACTATATCCATTCAAAGCCGTGCTTTTATTAAGGTTTGTTACTGTCAGACATCTTTCCTTCCAGACCCAGTCCAAGCCAGGATTTTTGTTTCTTGGACCTAAGTTAAACCAATTTTAATTGGTACTAGTGGTCAGTAGGGAGAGAAATGCGCTAAGTAGTGGACAATGTACTGAAAGCCTAATCCCTTCATATGCTGCGGTCATTCAAAACTAACGATCCACGTCTCTTCTAGGCAAAAATAAAATGTTAGTGCTGTATTTATTCACTACAGTACAGACAGAGAATATGATGGCGTCTGTGTCAGATACAAACACAGACACACACACAGCAAAGTCAAAAATAATTCTACAATATATATTGAGGACACTGGCGTACAGAAGGTCCCGGGTTCGAATCCTGATGAAGACTAGGATTTTTTCTTCGGGTCTGGATGGTGTCCCTGAGTCTACCCAGCTCTGGTGGGTACCTGTCCTTAATTGGGTTAAAGTAAAGGCTGGCCCTACAATCACCTAGTATGCCGTGGCCACGGAAACGGATGAACTCTGCTTCACCGGCCCTATGGAACAATTTAGTCCGAAGGGTACTTTTCTTATTGAGTACCGTCAGAATAAAACACTATCATGACATTAAAAGGCAGACGCAGAAAGTATTTAGCTTAAAGACCAAGGGAAGAGTTTTTTCTCAATGAGACGAGATTTGGAATAGCATCATACGGAAGTGACGTTTGAGAAAGGAAATAAATAAACAAATAAACGCGACGCTATAAATCTATATTGAACCAATATTGTTTAAAAAAATGACAACCGAGAAAAGATTCAAATGTCGTGGAAATAGATTCAAAACACGTGACAATATTAATTTTTCCTAGTCGCTATCCTTTCTCTGACGTCACTTTCCTATGTTGCCGGAAAATCAACATCTCAAATGGCTACGAGAAGTGCAAGTATTGAACTAATTACTTAAAAGTTCTCTTTGATATTTAGTATAAATGATTGTATTAACATTGAAATACTGAATACATTATTTACTATTAAAATCAAATGTTAACTCAATTTTGATAAAAAGCTCTTCACTTGGCCATTCAACACAGAATCATTATAGCTTTAAATATAATAAATAGTGAATAGGAAGAAAGTGAATTAAAACGTCAAAAATGTAAATAATTTGTTTCTTGTTGAAGGATAAAGAAATATAGAATCTAATCTTAGACCAAGGACAAGATAATTTGTCACGATGAAGTTTCAGATGAAAAAACAACAGGGAAGTTCTTATTCAGAAAGATAAAAGTCATTACGTTGAATTATTTGAATTTGTCATTTGCTTAGTATGGTTTGCCACTAAATGTCTATTTCAATGTTCTAGTGTGTATTTCTGAAAAATTATAGTTGTCAGTAGAAGTGGGCAAAGGAAAAAAAAATGCCACAATCCGTGGGTGGTGTTTAAAAGTTATTTACAAGTGACTTCCGTTTCTAGATATTCAGAATAAAAAAAAAACATTAGACTTTAAAATATAGTCAGCCTTGAGATTTACTGTAAGATATTAGTTTTATTGATGATTGAAATTGTTAAGGTACCAAGCTCCCCACCACCTACTCCCCCACCACCTACTGCCCCACCACTTACTCCCCCACAAACCAATACTAATCGATCCAGCAGCTCCATATCTCTGCCACATTACATACTTTATTTTTTTCCTTGAGGTTTAAGGAGTTAGAAACTGTGATAGCGAAAAGATTTCATCCATTACTCCCCCATATCATCCCCAACATCCTCCCCATCCTCCTTGTTCTTTCTTCGGGACAATGGAGCGAAGAGATGAGAAGTAAAATCGCATTAGCCTCGTTTTCAGTCTACACCGGAAGCGATGTTCAATTCAATTTTTTTTTGGCTTTCAAAATTTGCCTCGCTAAAAGGCAAAGAAAAGAGGGAAGCAGGCTTGTGAGGTATAAAGACATAATGCCTGCTTATTGTGTATAAAAACATAATGCCTGCTTATTGTGTATAAAGACATAATACCTGCTTATTGTGTATAAAGACATAATACCTGCTTATTGTGTATAAAGACATTCTACCTGCTTATTGTGTATAAAGACATTCTACCTGCTTATTGTGTATAAAGACATTCTACCTGCTTATTGTGTATAAAGACATTCTACCTGCTTATTGTGTATAAAGACATAATACCTGCTTATTGTGTATAACGACATAATACCTGCTTATTGTGTATAAAGACATAATACCTGCTTATTGTGTATAAAGACATAATACCTGCTTATTGTGTATGAAGACATAATACCTGCTTATTGTGTATGAAGACATAATACCTGCTTATTGTGTATAAAGACATAATACCTGCTTATTGTGTATGAAGACATAATACCTGCTTATTGTGTATAAAGACATAATACCTGCTTATTGTGTATAAAGAAATAATACCTGCTTATTGTGTACAAAGACATAATACCTGCTTATTGTGTATAAAGACATAATACCTGCTTATTGTGTTTGAAGACATAATACCTGCTTATTGTGTATAAAGACATAATACCTGCTTATTGTGTATGAAGACATAATACCTGCTTATTGTGTATAAAGACATAATACCTGCTTATTGTGTATAAAGAAATAATACCTGCTTATTGTGTACAAAGACATAATACCTGCTTATTGTGTATAAAGACATTCTACCTGCTTATTGTGTATAAAGACATAATACCTGCTTATTGTGTATGAAGACATAATACCTGCTTATTGTGTATAAAGACATAATACCTGCTTATTGTGTATAAAGACATTCTACCTGCTTATTGTGTATAAAGACATTCTACCTGCTTATTGTGTATAAAGACATTCTACCTGCTTATTGTGTATAAAGACATTCTACCTGCTTATTGTGTATAAAGACATAATACCTGCTTATTGTGTATAACGACATAATACCTGCTTATTGTGTATAAAGACATAATACCTGCTTATTGTGTATAAAGACATAATACCTGCTTATTGTGTATGAAGACATAATACCTGCTTATTGTGTATGAAGACATAATACCTGCTTATTGTGTATAAAGACATAATACCTGCTTATTGTGTATGAAGACATAATACCTGCTTATTGTGTATAAAGACATAATACCTGCTTATTGTGTATAAAGAAATAATACCTGCTTATTGTGTACAAAGACATAATACCTGCTTATTGTGTATAAAGACATAATACCTGCTTATTGTGTATGAAGACATAATACCTGCTTATTGTGTATAAAGACATAATACCTGCTTATTGTGTATGAAGACATAATACCTGCTTATTGTGTATAAAGACATAATACCTGCTTATTGTGTATAAAGAAATAATACCTGCTTATTGTGTACAAAGACATAATACCTGCTTATTGTGTATAAAGACATTCTACCTGCTTATTGTGTATAAAGACATAATACCTGCTTATTGTGTATGAAGACATAATACCTGCTTATTGTGTATAAAGACATAATAACTGCTTATTGTGTATAAAGACATTCTACCTGCTTATTGTGTATAAAGACATAATAACTGCTCATTGTGTATAAAGACATTCTACCTGCTTATTGTGTATAAAGACATACTACCTGCTTATTGTGTATAAAGACATAATACCTGCTTATTGTGTATGAAGACATAATACCTGCTTATTGTGTATAAAGACATAATACCTGCTTATTGTGTATAAAGACATACTACCTGCTTATTGTGTATAAAGACATAATACCTGCTTATTGTGTATAAAGACATAATACCTGCTTATTGTGTATGAAGACATAATACCTGCTTATTGTGTATAAAGACATAATACCTGCTTATTGTGTATATAGACATAATACCTGCTTATTGTGTATAAAGACATACTACCTGCTTATTGTGTATAAAGACATAATACCTGCTTATTGTGTATGAAGACATAATACCTGCTTATTGTGTATATAGACATAATACCTGCTTATTGTGTATGAAGACATATAACCTGCTTATTGTGTATAAAGACATAATACCTGCTTATTGTGTATAAAGACATTCTACCTGCTTATTGTGTATAAAGACATAATACCTGCTTATTGTGTATGAAGTCATAATACCTGCTTATTGTGTATAAAGACATAATAACTGCTTATTGTGTATAAAGACATTCTACCTGCTTATTGTGTATAAAGACATAATAACTGCTTATTGTGTATAAAGACATTCTACCTGCTTATTGTGTATAAAGACATACTACCTGCTTATTGTGTATAAAGACATAATACCTGCTTATTGTGTATGAAGACATAATACCTGCTTATTGTGTATAAAGACATAATACTTGCTTATTGTGTATGAAGACATAATACCTGCTTATTGTGTATAAAGACATAATACCTGCTTTTTGTGTATAAAGACATTCTACCTGCTTGTTGTGTATAAAGACATAATACCTGCTTATTGTGTATGAAGACATAATACCTGCTTATTGTGTATAAAGACATAATAACTGCTTATTGTGTATAAAGACATTCTACCTGCTTATTGTGTATAAAGACATAATAACTGCTTATTGTGTATAAAGACATTCTACCTGCTTATTGTGTATAAAGACATACTACCTGCTTATTGTGTATAAAGACATAATACCTGCTTTTTGTGTATAAAGACATTCTACCTGCTTATTGTGTATAAAGACATACTACCTGCTTATTGTGTATAAAGACATACTACCTGCTTATTGTGTATAAGGACATAATACCTGCTTATTGTGTATAAAGACATACTACCTGCTTATTGTGTATAAAGACATAATACCTGCTTATTGTGTATAAAGACATAATACCTGTTCTATAGAAATCTCCAGAAAGCCAAGAATCAGTTTAAGATTTAAAACACAAAAGTGTTATTTTTTGTTTCTTTACGTTCTTGTATAATGTCATTATTATATATACTAGGACTTATGCCCGTCAAAATGACGGTGAAACTAATGATTACAACAAAACATTACAATATAAACTGTAGTGAACACGTTTCTTTCGTTATTTAGTTTTCTTTTTATATTTTTTTATAGTTTATTGTTGCCTGGCGCTGGAACATGAATATAAATTATTATTAAATATATATTACTTTAAGTCTTATAATGTAAAATAGTAAATACAGAATGAACAGATAAATAAGACGAATCGTTTTATGAGCTTACGCAATCCTTTGTAATAATTTATATTTGCAGCTTCCCAAACAGAAGCATATTTCATCTTAACGAATATTTGAGGTTTAAGTCTTTGAGTTCAAAATGAGTTTAAAATGAGTTTAACACTGCTTTGAAGCTGTTGTGTTGTGTTTTCCTGACTAGTGCAGGAAACCCATTTTATTCACACACATCTTACCAGGATGACAAGAATGTGCAAACGCTCAAAATAATTAAATTTGAGAAAATGCTACAGATATTTATTCGAGAAAGTACATCCAAATTTCCTGCTTATTAACTACGATTTATGCATAATACGAAAACGAATTCTTGATCCAAACTAATAATTTCGTTTTTAAAAAGAATGTATTTATAAAAAAAAGTCTAAATAATCATTAATACCCTAAATCTTTCGTGAAAATGTATAGATATTATTTAGCAAGATTTTACAAATCTGAAAATAGCCACTACATTAGGAAGAATGATGTAATCTTTTGCACTGAGTTGAGTATAAGCCCTTTTAAGCCATAACGCTAATCGATCAGTCCATATTTGGGCTAATCCAAGTGCATCAATATTGATACGCGAATATTTCTGGTTTTCTCTGGTTCTTGCTTGCGCCCAGTCTCCCATTTTACTCATTAATTGGTGTTTAGGTGGACAATAAGTGGACATCGGGACATTTACCTCCGTCCCCTCTTCTTCGGAACAGCTCATTGGTCTACTGCACGTGACTGGGATTTGTGGAGATGCAGAAACCTCTCAGAGAATTTTGGACCCGTTCTTAAAAATGTTTTTAAAACACTTTCTTTTCTGCGAAACGAATTACAATTTTCTGAATTCTTGTTCTTAGCACATATGACCACACACACAAAAAGATACATTTACTCTCATATGACATATACACATTCATATAAACATACACATATTCACTGTAAAATGTACCTATTACTTAGCTCGTTTTAAACACTATACTATTTTTCCCTCTCGAATGCGTGACCCTATAATTTCGTCCAATGCAAAAGTTACAATGGAAAATTATACAATGGAAAAACCACAATATTATCCAACAAAAGCAATACATGAAAGAGAATAGACCCTGCATTAAACAATTGACAGTTATAATAATATGAACATCTTATCTACTGATATAATATAATAGTTTAAACTATCTTTTAAAACTACCTTATAAAAACGTTATGAAAGTATGTTTTCAATCTTTAAAAAAATATATAGTCTAATAAAAACCTAAATACAAAATGTGTACACTACTCCATCAATCATTTGTATAATTCACTATTCTATCAATCATTTATATAATTCACTATTCCATCAATCATTTGTATAATTCACTATTCCATCAATCATTTAATTATTTTACGCTCGGTGCAGGGCCGTATTTAGGATTGTAGGGGGCCTTTTCCCAAGGGCCAATTTATATGGGGCCCCCTCGTGGACTCGACCCTGCCAGTGTCACTTAACAATCAAATGTGATTTCCGCTTCACAGTATTCGTTCATTGTGCGCCAACAGCACTGTTCTAGTTGCCGAAAGAAAAGACTAAAATTGTTATTTTGGAATGTGTGGGGGCCCCTTTTGTGTGGAGGCCCCTTTTGTGTGGAGGCCCCTTTTGTGTGGAGGCCCCTGTTCCATAGGAACATGTGGAGCATGCCTAAATACACCTCTGGTTCGGTGTAAATCTACCTTTAATGATGAAACAGACGTCCTGAAAAAAACTTATAAAGAAAAAAAAAATTCAATTTTCTGTAGGGCGTTAAAATTCAAATAACTTTTTAAAATGTATTTCTTTAAAATTGCTTACAGCTTATTTATTCCTTTTGTCACGACTCTGTCACATCAAGTGTGACATAAATATTCCCTTGTACCATCAGAACTGCACGATTCGCAATTCTATATCTGGATTAGTCAATAAGACCTAATTTGCATTAATATGACGCAGTGTGTTGCATTTGAACGGCTACTGCTGAGAACTACCAAAGACGGCTTGCGCAAGTAGCGGGGCCAAAAAAAGCCATCGTTTTGCATTCTGCCCCCGTAGCTATGAACTAAATCAACAGCTGTAGCTCTTGTCAAATATGAATAATATTTCCAGAAGAAAAAACACAATCGAAGAGCGCAGCGATTTTATTGGCTGTTTGGTTTAATGCATCGACTTCCCCTGGACATGACAAGTACCTTTGATGAAAGTGCTGATCAAACGGGTTTTTTCATTTTCTGTCTGTTTATCTAATATCTATGTGTCTATCTATCCGTCTATCTATCTGTCTATCTATTTGTCTATCTTTCTATTTATCTATCTATCAATTTTTCTATCTATCTATCAATTTTTCTATCTATCTATCTATCTGTCTATCTATCTATCTATCTATCTATCTATCTATCTATCTATCTATCTATCTATCTATCTATCTATCTATCTATCTATCTATCTATCTATCTATCTATCTATCTATCTATCTATCTATCTATCTATCTATCTATCTATCTATCTATCTATCTATCTATCTATCTATCTATCTATCTAATCTCTCTAATGTATCAATTCATCTAACTATCTATTTATCCAACGGTCAATTTTAACTATCTATGCCTGTCTTTCTGTAGATCTATACTTCTCTCTAAACTAAAAAAGTTAAAAAATAAACAAACAAAATATAAAAAAAACAAAAAAAAAACAAAAACAAAACTAAAACAGCTAAAAAAAAAAAAAAAAAAAGGAACAATACTTACAACAACAAAACAACAACAACCTATAGCTTTTTAAACTCCAGAAGTTAAGTCTCTAATACTATTACATTTTTTATAAACAAAACACAAATGACAACTATTGATACAGTTCCAATACGACTGCTACATTATCCCCTTGTTAGTTTTGAACAAAAGATAACTAAGCTTTCGCCCATTTTTTTCCTACCCTTTTTTTTGTCTCTGGGTATAAACTGACCAGTGGTCAGCATTAGGTCATCCATTCAGATCACGTGAGAGAGAGATTTATCGCTTTCCACCCTTTGATTGACATGTTATTTAACTGAAAGGGGGGTGGTGGCTATCCCAGTGTCCGAATCCAAAACGTATTTCTAGGTCGCGTGGTCAGCGAATTGGACTGTACCAAGATCCAATGTATCTATCCTGTCCTTTCCTTGACAGTTTCATTTAGACTTTTGGTTTTAAGTTCTAAAAGTTGCCTTATTTCAAATGGACTGCAACGAATGTTTCAATTCGGGTTATAAATATATAATTTATATATATATATAAATAAACAACACAACATTTTTTCTCCTTATCTAACTAGTTTTTGAATTTAAAGTAACGCATGAAAATTTAAACATAACAATGAATTTTAATTTGACACTGAATTTTCCAGTAAGTTCTATGAATAGTAGGGAGAACAGTGACAGAGCGGCAGTGCGTTCGACTGGCGTAAAGGCTAGGATTTTTCCCCGGGTCTGGAAGGGTGTCCCTGAGTCTACCCAGCTCTGATAAGTACCTGACCTAAGTTTTGGGGTGAAATAAAGGCGTCTGTGCATAGTGCTGGCCACACACTCACCTAGTATACCGTCGCCACAGAAACTGAGGAACGCTGCTTCGCCGGCCCTATTGATCAATCTGGTCAGACGGGATACTTTACCTTCAATGAATAGTATTAAAATGTACGCTGAGACTGCTAAACGATTTCCAGCGTGCTAGAGAATATAATCAAAATGCAAGACTAGACTCAGACCACGGATAAGCGTAGGACGCAATAATCTTCTATATAGATGGAGCGTCTGTAATCTATAAGATCAGGGCCGTATTTAGGATTGTGGTGGCCCTATTCCCAAATTTATGTAATTTATTTGCGCTTAGCTTGGTGGGACTGGAGCGCTTAAAATTGTAGGGGAATAGATTGAAATGAACCAATGGAACATGTGGAACATGCCTAATTACGCCACTGTATAAGATATATAAAACATGTTTCTTTAGAGCTGAGCAGATTTATGGACACTCTTTGAGTCCAGGGAAAAATCCTTTACCTGGATTTGATTTAAATCTATAAATAGCCTTTATGTATTAAAAAACATTGTGTAAATATATAAATAGCCTTTATGTATTTAAATACATTGTGCAAATTTACAATTTGAATCAGTCAGTATATAAAAAAACCCTACTTGTTTATTCAAGTTATTCAAGTTTAATAGTCCTGTATATGCATTAAAGTACATCTTTTAATTATTTTTTTATATTTTGTTTCATTTAATTAATAAAAAATATTGTTTTCCTCGAGTTAAGTAAGTACATTACATGTATTGAAATATGTGATATGTTTTTTATTTCATCGCATCCAAACGTCCAGCGCCAAAACGGCATCACGTTGCATGTAGAATTTATTATTAACTCCCAGTGCAAAATGGTGGACGCACATGTTAATTACTGCAAAAAAACTTGCTTTACAACTGAAATTATATCTTGTCTTATTCGTCTTTTCTTTGCTCCTCTCTCTGTCTCTCTCTCTCGTTCTCTTTTTCTCCCTCTTTCTCTCTCTCTTTCTCTCTCTCTCTTTCTTTCTCTCACTCTCTCTTTCTCTCTCTCTTTCTTTCTCTCTATTTCTCTCTCTCTCTCTCTTTCTTTCTCTCTCTCTCTCTTTCTTTCTCTCACTCTCTCTTTCTCTCTCTCTTTCTTTCTCTCTATTTCTCTCTCTCTCTCTCTTTCTTTCTCTCTCTCTCTCTTTCTTTCTCTCACTCTCTCTTTCTCTCTCTCTTTCTTTCTCTCTATTTCTCTCTCTCTCTCTCTCTTTCTTTCTTTTTCTAGCTACCCATACATCACAGACGTAGGCTATACACCCATATTGTTTCATTAACAATTAACCCGCGGGCGTAGTTGCGGGTCCGCCAGAGCCCCCCTCCTCCTCCCCCTCCCCACATCATAAGAGCTACTAGTTAGCTGGCGCGCAAAAGCCACATTACCACGCTTTCCCCCCTGTTCCAGAGAAATTGAAAGCCTCTCTGTGGCCCACCGTAATAGATAACTGCCTTGAAATGAACCCTGGTAATTTAATTTACTTCCCGGGAAACCTTCAAAATAGGTCGAAAGACGAAAGTAGAACAATGCTTCTAAAATACATTTTTTTTTTAATGTACACAAAAAAGAAATAGTTAGAAAAATGATACTTGCCGACCCTGAAGAGAGACAACCTAGGTTTATTTTTATTCTAATTATTTCTCTTTAAATTGTCGAAATAATGGCGAAAAATTGGTCTGAAAGTGGATATTTTCAATTAATTATTTTTTTGCAATTTGTTACCGCCCCTGGTTTAGCAATTTAATCTATGCCAGTTGGGCTAGATCTTTACTTGAAAAAGAATTTATTTAACTGATAGTATGTGCTGGGTCAGTCATATGTCTTATTCTGAAGCGACACAAAGAACTATAGTCTTACAAGTAAAGATTCCATAAATAGCCGCGTTACTGAAGTTATTAATTCGTTTTAAGTAACTCATCGAAATATCTTATGGCGCCATTAGACAAGCATTTAATCTTAAGTTATGAGTAGAGTTAAAATGTTCCCGTTGTCTTAAGTACTTTTTTGCTTGAGTACTTTCTTGTTTGAGTACTTTCTTGTTTGAGTACTTTCTTGTTTGAGTACTTTCTTGTTTGAGTACTTTCTTGTTTGAGTACTTTCTTGTTTGAGTACTTTCTTGTTTGAGTACTTTCTTAATTTAGTACTTTCTTGTTTGAGTACTTTCTTGTTTGAGTACTTTCTTGTTTGAGTACTTTCTTGTTTGAGTACTTTCTTGTTTGAGTACTTTCTTAATTTAGTACTTTCTTGTTTGAGTACTTTCTTGTTTGAGTACTTTCTTGTTAGAGTACTTTCTTGTTTGAGTACTTTCTTAATTTAGTACTTTCTTGTTTGAGTACTTTCTTGTTTGAGTACTTTCTTGTTTGAGTACTTTCTTGTTTGAGTACTTTCTTAATTTAGTACTTTCTTGTTTGAGTACTTTCTTGTTTGAGTACTTTCTTGTTTGAGTACTTTCTTGTTTGAGTACTTTCTTAATTTAGTACTTTCTTGTTTGAGTACTTTCTTGTTTGAGTACTTTCTTGTTTGAGTACTTTCTTGTTTGAGTACTTTCTTGTTTGAGTACTTTCTTGTTTGAGTACTTTCTTGTTTGAGTACTTTCTTGTTTGAGTACTTTCTTGTTTGAGTACTTTCTTGTTTGAGTACTTTCTTTTTTGAGTACTTTCTTGTTTGAGTACTTTCTTGTTTGAGCACTTTCTTGTTTGAGTACTTTCTTGTTTGAGTACTTTCTTAATTTAGTACTTTCTTGTTTGAGTACTTTCTTGTTTGAGTACTTTCTTGTTTGAGTACTTTCTTGTTTGAGTACTTTCTTGTTTGAGCACTTTCTTGTTTGAGTACTTTCTTGTTTGAGTACTTTCTTAATTTAGTACTTTCTTGTTTGAGTACTTTCTTGTTTGAGTACTTTCTTAATTTAGTACTTTCTTGTTTGAGATCTTTCTTGTTTGAGTACTTTCTTGTTTGAGTACTTTCTTGTTTGAGTACTTTCTTGTTTGAGTACTTTCTTGTTTGAGTACTTTCTTGTTTGAGTACTTTCTTGTTTGAGTACTTTCTTGTTTGAGCACTTTCTTGTTTGAGTACTTTCTTGTTTGAGTACTTTCTTAATTTAGTACTTTCTTGTTTGAGTACTTTCTTGTTTGAGTACTTTCTTGTTTGAGTACTTTCTTGTTTGAGTACTTTCTTGTTTGAGCACTTTCTTGTTTGAGTACTTTCTTGTTTGAGTACTTTCTTAATTTAGTACTTTCTTGTTTGAGTACTTTCTTGTTTGAGTACTTTCTTAATTTAGTACTTTCTTGTTTGAGCACTTTCTTGTTTGAGTACTTTCTTGTTTGAGTACTTTCTTGTTTGAGTACTTTCTTGTTTGAGTACTTTCTTGTTTGAGTACTTTCTTGTTTGAGTACTTTCTTGTTTGAGTACTTTCTTGTTTGAGTACTTTCTTGTTTGAGTACTTTCTTGTTTGAGTACTTTCTTGTTTGAGCACTTTCTTGTTTGAGTACTTTCTTGTTTGAGTACTTTCTTAATTTAGTACTTTCTTGTTTGAGTACTTTCTTGTTTGAGTACTTTCTTGTTTGAGTACTTTCTTGTTTGAGTACTTTCTTGTTTGAGCACTTTCTTGTTTGAGTACTTTCTTGTTTGAGTACTTTCTTAATTTAGTACTTTCTTGTTTGAGTACTTTCTTGTTTGAGTACTTTCTTAATTTAGTACTTTCTTGTTTGAGCACTTTCTTGTTTGAGTACTTTCTTGTTTGAGTACTTTCTTGTTTGAGTACTTTCTTGTTTGAGTACTTTCTTAATTTAGTACTTTCTTGTTTGAGTACTTTCTTGTTTGAGTACTTTCTTGTTTGAGTACTTTCTTGTTTGAGCACTTTCTTGTTTGAGTACTTTCTTGTTTGAGTACTTTCTTATTTGAGTACTTTCTTGTTTGAGTACTTTCTTGTTTGAGTACTTTCTTGTTGTGGTGGATCGGGCTGCACAGTAATGTCCTGCCATTAGTTGACCGCTAGGTGGTCAGTGGAAATTAGGGAGCCATTCTCAGAACACCATTAGCCGTTAGTACTTCTCTAAAAGCTGGTACCGGTAGAGTTTTCACCATCACAGCACTGATGGACGAACGAAATGTAATTGTCGTTTTAGTAAAGGTCTCCTAGAGCTATGCAATATGGCGGCATATCTTTGGGGGTAGGAAGCGGAATAGAGAGCTTGCAATTTCTACACGAAAACACATTTCCTGTACTGTTTATTATTTCATGTTCTTTGTTGTTGTTGTGTTTTGCGTCCTAAGCTCATCGACGGTTTGAGCCAAACCGATCATTAGGACAGATGTTTTTAAATGATTTTTCGCTGTTGCTTTTCCGGACTAGTCCAGGCAACCCATTCCATACCCGAATGCCACTCATGAAAGAAAAATTGTATATGAATCAGCCATTGTCTATTAAATAAGAAGAGTGGTTAAATTTCGCTGGCTTTCAAAAAATTGTATTAGTGTCATTGTGCTGTATTTCTAAGTTTGAATTTAATGCTTTATGTATTATTAGTAAGGTTCATTACTGGCGAATATTCACAGCTGACAAGAGTAACACCAATAGCTAAATCGCTAAACCTAAAAACACTAGAGGACAGAAGGGGAAAAATTAAAGTAGTAATATACATAAGTCATTAAACTAATTTAGAAATACTATACAATAACAACTTGATAAACATAAGGACAAAAACACTTTCCTTATCACTTAATAATCTTCTTTATAGAAGAAATGTCTGTAATATATAAGATATTTTGCTTTTTAACTTTCTTTCCTGAAATATTTCTAAACTTTTTACGTAACGTATTATGTTTCTTTTCTTTTAAAGGTTTGAATATCCTATTATAAAATAGCATTTATCTTCTTTATAGAAGAAATGTCTGTAATATATAAGATATTTTGCTTTTTAACTTTCTTTCCTGAAATATTTCTAAACTATTAACGTAACGTATTATGTTTCTTTTCTTTTAAAGGTTTGAATATCCTATTGTAAAAAAGCATTTATCTTTTCTATCAAAATATTTTAATGTTAATTCTAGTTCAAATATAAGTCTTTATGTCTAAATTATATTAGTTTTATTTTCTAAATACGTTATGTAACAATTAATTTTTCATTAATGACTACACCTGACGATTTTACATTTAGAAGTAATTTAGAACAGAGTTATTGGAACATATAAGCTCAAAAATAGAACAAGCGGTTCACCTTTTTATAGTCTTTGATATATCCTATGAATAAAAAAAATGTGTGTTAATTGTATTATATTTCGCAAACAGTTGTCATTTTTTCAGGGTGCAACCTGAGACTTCAGTGACAGTTTCATTTATGCAGTTCATCTCAGACGTTATGTAATAATTGTCATTGTCATTACGTAAGGCCTATATTAATTTATTGTCCGCTAGTTTTGTTGTGCAGGCATCCACAATCAAGATGGCGCTGAAATAAGCCACCATTGGGTGTTGGTTAATCATTATAATTATCATTAAATTTCGGACAATACTCACAACCTGGATAGCAAAGTCGACAGTGAGCTTGACTCACAAGCTCGACATCATGGGTTCAACCCACGGTGCAGACAATCAGAAATAATAAAAAAATACATTGCTTACTTGGAGAGGAGATGGGCGCCGCCAAGTCTACCAAGCCCGCTTAGCTCCATTAGCTCCACCCCCTCCCACACACACACACAACCGTTAAGGTTAAAGGATTTAAACAAAATACAATAATTGTGGAAATAGCGTGCGGTGAGCGTGTTAAAAAGAATAGCCATGCAAATAATCAGAATTATCAGCAATTAACCTTAATTTTCTTCCTGGCTTAATACTACTTGGTTGATAATGAAGGTAAATTACAAAAACATGTTGTACTAAGCTTATAACATTGGTTTGTGGAAATAATGGTTAATAAATAAAATCATTAGTAATTTTACACACAAAAAGAATTTGAATTATATTTGGAAATGTTCACAAAAGAGAAATAATAAGACCATTTAGTTGTGTTTATTTAAAAATTAATGTTTTTTAATATGTAAGAAATATCCTAGGTGTACCATTTAAAACACGGTGGTAGAACGGCAGCACGTTCGGCTGGCGTATTGAAGGTCCAGGGTTCGAATCCTTTTGAAGGCTAGGATTCTTTCCCTGGTCTGGAGGGTGTCCCTGAGCCTATACAGCTCTGATAGGTACCCCCCCCCCTAGTTGTGTAAGGTAAATGCGGCTGTGCATAGTGTTGGCCCACACAATCACCTAGTATGCCATGGCCACAGAAACTGGTGAGCGCTGCTTCATCGGCCCTATGGATCTCGTCCGACAGGATATTTTACTTTACTTTACTAATGAACAATAAAAAATAAAAAGAACACAAATAAAAACAAAGAAACAAACATAAGCAATAAAACATTAACATAAATATATAAAAAATAAACATAAATATATAAAAATAAACATAAACATAAATATATAAAAATAAACATAAACATAAATATATAAAAATAAACATAAACAAAAATATAGAAAAATAAACATAAACATAAATATATAAAAATAAACATAAACATAAATATATAAAAATAAACATAAACAAATTGAAATTACCATTAACAGATAAAAAAACGACATTCTAAAGATTATTTTTCCAACTTTAATTTCAGTACGGACAAAAAGTAATGGCATCGGGAATAAATATGTTCATTTCACGACCTGAACATATTCTGGATAGCGCACATTATCTAAGCCCAAAATAAACCAACTGAAATAAAATATGTGTCGCCTCGGCTTAGCTTAAAATGAATTGATTAAGACACAAAATATGAATCTCGAAATACAGTTGAGCGATCATACGAGTAAAAGAGTGGCAACCTTAAATGGTGTCTTGTTCAAATTTAAAAAAAAAAACACGATACGTCTATATCCAATGTTGAACTTTGAACTGGAAAGAAAGTTCCTTAATCCCATCTCTACTTCCTTTTCTCTGCCGACAGCCTAATCCACATGGTTAATGCGCTTTACTGATTGATATATCAGAATTTAGAGTTAACAAAAAACAAACTGAGATTCTTTTGTGTTTTTTTTTAAATGCTTTTTCTTGTGTCTGTGTTGACAAAAAGATAATTAATGAAGCCTATGCACACGGCCGTACTGATGTCTGTATCATATATAATGGGTAGTCTTAATGTCTGTATAATATATAATGGGTAGTCTTAATGTCTGTATCATATATAATGGGTAGTCTTTATGTCTGTATCCTATATAATGGGTAGTCTTAATGTCTGTATAATTTATAATGGGTAGTCTTAAAGTCTATCTGCATCTGCAGACTAAAGCTCTGTCTATATCAAATTCTTACGCTTAAGCATCGCGTCTCCCTTTGACCCTGCCTCTTAAATTATAGTCTTAAAGACCAAAAACTCCTTGCAGGGCAGGCAGGGATCGGTCGGCGGCATGGATAGAACCCGCGACGTGTCGGGTTGACAGTCCGGTGAACTAACCAGCTGGTATCTCAGTAAAGAACTCAGGCATTCCAATAATCCTGACATTCAAATAAATACTCTCAAACACATGCACAAATATTCACAATTAAACATCACGAGAATGTCACGCCCACTTTTTATTGTATAAACACCATCATAGTACACTCCCCTTGAATTTAAAAGCATGAATATAACTAATATACATAAGAAACATTTGTCCCTGGGACCTGGGTTAATTTAATAGTTATGACCAAGCATTCCTCGGATATCTATTTGGAAAAAAATCAGTTATTTTATCTGTTACAGACGCCCCTAATATACAGAAGATTAATGCGTCCTACGCTTACCAGTGGTTTGAGTTATAGTCTTGCATATTGATCAATGTTTTAAATGATGTTCAGTTTACTGGTTTTTCCTGGTTTGTTCAGGTAACCCATTCTATGCCCGGATGCCACTCGAGCGAAAAGATAACTTATAATGCATTCGTTCTTACTCTTTGGAGTTGAAACTTTAAACTTGGGAATATATATGAGTCACTAGGACCTATACTTTAACAAGAGTTTGGTAAGAAACAGAATCTTGTGTATTGTGTTCTATTTGGTTATTCATTGATAAGGTAAAATATTGCGAGTGAAGCTCTTTACCCTAACAGCGTGGGTTCGCGGCCACGGAATTATGGACTGAGAGAAACATTGAAGTCACAAAATGCCATCTTGAATTCTAGAACTAGGAAATAACGAGGCTAGCGAGCCGTAGAAAAATAAAATTGAAACATGACATTACAAGACACGGTCTAAGAACGTCGAGGTCAAAAATCCATTTTTTTTTTCTTTTATCAAATTTCACTCTCTCTTTTTTTTATTCTCGTCTTTTATGTATATCTCTCTCGATCTCTCTTTCTCCCTCTCTCTCGATATCTCTGTCTCACTTTTTCCCTATTTTAAAACTCTGAAACAAAGATTTGATTTGGAACACAACACACAAAAAAGGAGGTTTCGGGGCCAAATGCTCTGAATCCAAACCCTTTTTATGACATCAATACTGCAGACGACAGATTATAAAATAGACGGATTATCAGGCGTTCAATCTCTTGGTGTATAAATACGTAGAAATACTGGAACATAATTCCTTAACAAAAATCTATAACCAGGAAAAACTAAAAAATGGATATTTCTCGATTTCTAGTATGGAATGTTGTACTGTCCATCTAGTAAATTATTATAGTAACTAGGGAAAATATTGTACATATTTATACCTGACTAGAAATATTTAGAGGATATTTGGATGCTATCCACATTCCATTGATCTTCACGAAGACTTAGCCGTAATGCGCACTACCTCACAGTTAATAACCATGACTCTAATGCACGATTATAACCATCCTCCATTTTGACCTACATTTATAAATAAAGCTCTATGTGTTTGGTAGATTTTGAACTTAAGTTTTTAGCCCGCTATTTCGAAATTAGTCATTAAAGAGAAACCGTCGATTGCGCGGTGGTTGTGCCTTAAATATTTGACAATGAGAAGTCACGTGACATGAAATAGAAAAAATCAAACAACATCAGCCGCGTATCACATGATCTAAGAGCCGTGTACACAAAACGGAAGTGACTTGTACCGCCCGACATGAGATTGTTCTCACTTGAACGTCGGCCGCCATTGAAACGCCACGGACGCCAAATCTCTGTTGATTTTTGTTGTTATTGTCATGGGCCACTCTTAAAACACATTTCCTGTCTGATAACTGAGCATGCGCAATAGGCTAGCCAATAAAACATAAAATTGGTAGAGAATTAAAAACAAAAAGACTTGAGAAGGGGAGGGTGGGGGCCTGGTTAGAAAAGTGGCAGCGCGCGCCGGGCAGCTATCCCCATGTACTCGATTTCAAAGCTAAACACGATAACAACAAGTTGGAAGAAATACACACTTTGGTCATCTCCTCTTGTTCACAAAAGAGTGGTCTAAAGACAGACAACTCCCTTGACGAAGAGCCAGGCAATGACAAGAGAGGTAACTGAGTACTTTTGTTGTAAGGCGTAACCCTTTGCCCTGTTCGCACCCAATAAACACAACGAACTATTCGCCACTACCTCCAGCCTGGTCTTATCTTGTCATCTTCACTCTCTCCCAACTCCCTCCTTTCACACACACTCCCTCCCCCTCTCTCTCACATCTCCTCCAAACAAATGGATCCGTGTTCTACTTAATATGTTTGACACAGTTATGAGCAGAGGCGACGGGCCCTATTGTGGGATGGAAAAGTGGGGCGCGGGGAGGAGGAGGGAGGGAGGGGCGCAGACCGGTCCCATTCTGTTCTGCTCTATTAGTAATTCCAGAACTTTCCTCCCCCCTTTCGATCAGTCTCGCACACAACACGTTCATTCATTATGGATAACGAGTCTATACACATAAAGATAAGCTGGTAGACTACATCTAATAGACACTACTGAGTTGGGAGGTGGCTTATCCTAAGCAATTTAAATAAATAAACACATATGCCTGAACAATTAAATTAAAGTGCTTTAAATATTATATTCTTTTTCTGGTTAGAATTTTCTGACATTTAGATCAATTTCATGTGAATCCCTCCCTTTAAGGATATTTCAAATTGCCTCAAATTTGTTTCCAGCACGGCATTTCCTTTTTCATGGCTAAATATGCATTATGCGTTACAAAAAATAATGTCATAACAGTAATAACATATTCAATTTTTAAGAGAACTGTTCAAATGTACAGAAAAACGATGTACAGTAGCACATTAAACGGTTATTAAAAGAACCCAGGCAAAGGTTTTTTTAATTTTGAACTTGGATAAATGTTTTCAAAGATGTAGTGTTTTTTGATTCCGTAAACTGATTACATGTCCGTATGCCATTCGGAAAGAAAGATTTTTTATTAATTTTTTCCTTGCAGAAGGGATAAAAAAAAAGTTTTTAATATATGTCACTTCTTTGGGTTTTACTAGATTGTCGCTTTTCTTAACAGCTTTCTTTGCTGTAGGTAGGGTTTCAACTTAGTGATTTAACTTAGTGATTTAACTTAGTGATTTAACTTAGTGATTTAACTTAGTGATTTAACTTAGTGATTTAACTTAGTGATTTAACTTAGTGATTTAACTTAGTGATTTAACTTAGTGATTTAACTTAGTGATTTAACTTAGTGATTTAACTTAGTGATTTAACTTAGTGATTTAACTTAGTGATTTAACTTAGTGATTTAACTTAGTGATTTAACTTAGTGATTTAACTTAGTGATTTAACTTAGTGATTTAACTTAGTGATTTAACTTAGTGATTTAACTTAGTGATTTAACTTAGTGATTTAACTTAGTGATTTAACTTAGTGATTTAACTTAGTGATTTAACTTAGTGATTTAACTGTTGTTGTAAACATGTAACTATGTAAAGCTTGTAGTCTGTGCAAATAAATACATTTCGTTGAACTCTGATTCTGTAATTGGCTGCCAATGTGCTTTTAAAAATGTTAACTTTTTTGTTCGACGAATACTTTCGTAACATCTAAAATGTGCGGATGTTATATATTTTAAATAATAATTTACAACAAAGTACAATAATTCTTGTCCACTGTCCGCGTATTCGTAACAACCCAAAATACTTTCTTACAATGAGACAAGACCGCAGCAGTTCCACTTTCCAACACTCAGTGAGGAAATAACTCTGAGTCAGGTATACGCGTGCCATCAGCAACGATGCTGCAGCAAAAAGCTTTTGAAAATATCTCTATGAGTTGGCCGCGTCCATTACATTATTTGTAGCATTATATTATCATGAGATCCAAATTACTTCATTAACAAACATTTAGTGAAATTGTTACACAAAGAAAAGTTATCACATCTAATCAGTATCTACAAAAAGCTAGCAGAGAAAATGTGTATATGGCTAATCAAGGCCGGACCAAAGATATTGTAGGCCCCGAGCTAATTAAGTTTTCGTTCGGCTATGAATATTTTACTCCCGTTCAGTTCAGGATCCGTTCTCAAGAGCCGTCGCACGAATCGCTCAGTTCTCTGGTCACCGGAATGGCTCAGTTGCAGAATTAATATTTAACATATTTGTTATATTGTAATATTGTTAACTTAAATCTATCCCCTCTCTCCTATGCATTGTGGCCGCACATAGTGGGAGAAGATAGGGGGAGGGCGGGGGAGAAGGTAGAGGTAGGGAAGGGGGGATAGGTGTTCCTCTCACACCAAGAATTGTATTTACATAAAAATAATTCAATTATTTGGCTATGATTAGTACGCATTGTTTCATAACATGCCACTTTAGCGTGGCGTGAGGGCGTGAGGGCGAGAGGGGTTGGAGGAGGGCGCACGTCTACAAAATATGGCACGCATGGAGAAATATATTACAGCAAAGTTTTCACCCCTTATGGCAAGTTTACTTTGTCCTTCCGGTGCATACAGGCGGCGGACTGCGCTGTGCATAAAAAAAAAACAACAAACATTCCGAACACATTCAACTCAAAGGCATATTATATCTAATGTGGGCGCCAGGTGTGTCGGCCCAAAGACCTTAACAGAGGCGGATGATACCCCCACTAGGTGATAATTGGTGAACTTCCTGATATGTAGAATAATAGATGGTTGTGTAATGTTGTGGAGATCTAAATTTAGAACCTCCGCTAGATGGTGGACTGATGATCATTTGGCCAGAACAAACAGAAGAAGTGTTAAAAACATTAATGTCTTAGGTCAGTGTACTACATATAGAGCTAAATAGCTTCTCCTAATCAGCACAATGCTTTTTTTTTTGTTTGAAGAAGTTAGAAAGATATTTAAACTTGCATACATATTGGCATAATCTACAGAAGGAATCCTCAACCTTTTGCTTATAGTGTACCAAACTAGGATTTCTTAGTCATTCGGCGTGCCAACAGCGTGAAAATCAATTGCTTCGTCGTCGTCGGCATCCGTCCGTCTCCAAGAGACGATGGTGTAGCTTCACGGCAAAGGTGACCAGCTGCACCGCCGAGAATGGCTGTGGAGGCCAACTCGGGAGTGGCAATCCCTGCCGCACTTCAGGCATTTGAAGGTGGATGGCTGTTGTAAAGGAACCTTCCGCCTCGCTCTTTTCTGGATGGCAGCTTCCATGCGCCCAGTTTCTGCGCGGGATGTGCCAAGCCTGACTGCGAACCTCCAGGTTGGTCGGTCAGAAGCTTGGCATTCCCATGTGTCAAGGTCAATTGAGCTCTCGTTCAGGTCTCTTTTGCAAAGGTCCTTGAATCGCAGTTTTGGGCGCCCTATCTTCCGGTGGCCTTCGACCAGTTCTCCATAGAGGAGGTCTTTAGGAATGCGACCTGCATTCATCCTTTTCACATGGCCGAGCCACCTGAGGCGTTTCTCACTGAGCACAGCGTGAAGGCTGCTCATGTTGGCTCTCTCCAGCACCTCTGTGTTGGAGACCCTATCCTGCCACTTGATCTGCAGTATTCTCCGTAGGCACCTCATATGGAAGTTTCTTCTCGTGCCTCGCGTAGGTGGTCCATGACTCACAGCCATACAGGAGAATGCTGAGTACGCATGCGTGGTAGACGCGCAGTCTGGTCCTCTCGGTGAGGCTGGAGTTGTCCCACACTCGCTGTTTTAGTTGGGCCATGACTGTGGCTGCCCTGGCGATCCTGCTGTTGATCTCCAAGTCGATGGACTGTGAACTCGAGATAATGGACCCGAGGTATGTGAAGTTCTCGACAACCTCCAAGGTGTGTCCATCGATGACAATGTTTGGAGGGGTCTCCGTGCCCTCAGCCATGACGTTTGTCTTTTTCAGGCTTACAGTCAGGCCGAACTCCTTGCATGCATGGGAGAAGCAAGTGACGAGCTGCTGGAGTCCGTCTTCGGTGTGTGATGTCAAGGCTGCATCATCAGCGAAGAGCATCTCTCGAATGAGGACCTTTTTGACTTTGGTCTTGGCACGAAGACGCGCTATGTTGTAGAGCTTGCCATCAGACCTGGTGTGAATGAAAACACCCTCGCTGCAGTCCTTGAAGGCGTGTTGGAGGAGCATGGAGAAACAGATGCCGAAGAGTGTAGGCGCGAGGACGCAGCCCTGCTTTACTCCGCTGCTGACTGGGAATTCCTTGGAGGTTGCGCCATTGTAGCAGACAGTGCTGTGCATGTTGTCGTGGAAGGACCTGACCACCGCAAGCAGGTGTGGGGGACATCCGATCTTATGCAGCAAGCTGAATAGTCCGCCTCGGCTGACCAGATCAAATGCCTTTGTGAGGTCGATGAAGGAAATCAACTGCTTAACTATATTATATTTATATGACAATTTATATAGTGCCGTAGCAAGACCAAGACCAAAAAAAAGGGAGCGTAAAAGAGAAAATCATTAAAGCCTCTTATATTTAGTTAAAACAAATGAACTTAATAAAACAATTGACGTATTTGTTATTATCTTTTTTTTAAAATCCATTCAAAGCAAATACACAATTTCATTACTGAACTTAAACATTAATAGTTTATGTAATAACATTTAAATTAGTTGTCAAATGGTCCTTATACTAGTGAAGCTATAAGCTCTTTATAGTTTGATCTCAGCATAACTGAGATTTCCGTTACTATTTATATTACTAATATTTAGGTGTCTCAGCTGCAAACTTTTTTTAGACCATAGGTTCTCAACCTTTTTCCGCTCACCGCCCCCCCCCCCCAAAAAAAAACCACACTTTCTTTTAGCGTCCCTTTCACCCCCTCTTAGCACTATAGTTTCCACGATTTTTTTTGGCGGACTAGACTTTCTTTTTTGTGTGGTTAATTATCTTTAAAAAAAATGAAAAGGAAACATATTGTAAGAATTAATAGATCTAAAAATTGCCTAAACAAAAAGGTTTAAATAAATCAATATTAATGTGAATCGTTTGCCTGGTGTGTTGGTAGCAATTTGTCTATTTTTGTTTCAATTTTGGATGCAAAAGCCTTAGGTCTAATAATCAGTAATATTTGTTATATTACAAAACAGAACTTGTTCGGCATCACTATTTAATCAAACGTGGACACGATTTTTAATTAAAGGGAGATAATAAGTCCGTTTAATTTGAGCTAATATTTCTGTTTATTTTTCTTTTACAAAAAATAAATGGCTTACAATTTATGTTTTCTACATGATCAATATGTAAAAAGTATTTAAAAATTATATAAATATTATATGACTAAATAATTTTTATGTATATTTTTAAGTATTACAATAACTACCCAGTTTGTATGATTATTTTTTTATCTATACCGCTTTACAATTTTATCAGTACTTCTACTGGTATTGCAAACGCAACCTAGGACATCTCGGTAAAACTGAGATGAAAATATCATTAATATTAGAAGATTCTAAAGCGACATTGATCAGTAAGCAGGGTTGACAGTCCGCTGAACCAACCACAGGACCAGCCGGCCACACACCATATTTGCCAAATACTGACCCTACTTCATCGAAAAGTCACTGCGATTCCTATTTCTTATTAATATAATAATATTATGTAGGCATACTGTTTGGGGATATCAGATATTTAACAGCACTTGCGTTTACATTACATTTCATCCCAAAACAAATCAATTCAAATAGATGAAGTGTTCAAATCATATCAGGTACGTTTTTACCGCCCACTTGCCCTTCACCGGCCCCCCAATCCCCCGGGAATGTCAGCACCCCCCTAAAGCTTCTCACCGCCCCCAGGGGTGCGATATGACACCGTTGAGAACATATGTTTTAAACGGAAGTGATACTTATTAATCATACAATCTGGGTAGTTAATATAATGTTTAAATGTACATATACATATTTTAGTCATATAATATTTATTTAATTTTCAATTATCTTTTATAATGGGAACATTTTAAAGTTATAAATTGTAAGTAATTAAAAAAAAAAAAAAGAAATATATAAAAAATATTAACGCAAAGAGAACAGGCTAATTATCTCCCTTCAATAAATATCTTCAAATTAAATGCTCGCAATGCCAAACGAGTTAATTGTTTAACGGCAACTAGTGTTACGTATAAAGTATTATTTCTTTATAGGCCTACATATTCAGCATTACGCTCTTTTTTTCAACTTGTAATTAGATGTATAACTATTATTTAGAAATACTACCCAACAACTACCTGTTGCAATGCTCAGATAAAAATAAGGACAAAAACACTTTCCTTATCTCATATACGAGAAAAAAAGCATACAAGTAATCTTTCTTCCCGAGTTGCATTGAATCGGTTGCCTGAACAAACCAGGAAAACCAGTAACTTAACATTTATTAAAACATTAATAAAAATGCAAGACTAGACTCGGACCACGGATGAACGTAGGACGCAATAATCTTCTTTATAGAAGGAGCGTCTGTAATGTATAAGATAAGATACATAAGTAAACAGGTGTAAAGATAAATGCTTAAGCATCGTACAATTTAAAAAAGTCATTTTTTTAAGGTTCTTTTTAAAAGTGGTGTTGTACTTTATTTGTCTGAACTCAATGGGGAGCAGATTCCAGACTTTGGGGCCAAATATAATAAAATGGTTCTCATGCCAACAGTCCTCATGGAGAAACGGGAGCTCTTCTAGAAGGTTCCACAGAACGTAGGGATATTTTTGGAATATATAGATAGGGATAATGATTTGTACCGTAAGATATGTCGGCATTTAATCATACTGTAAGCATTGATGACAAAATCGCCCCTTCTTATTCAATTTTAGCTCTCAGAGAGAGCCTATGGAGCAAATGCGGAAGAGCTGCCGCGAAATAGCGCTTTGACTTTCGCAAAACTAGCCATGCAGCACTGTTTTCAGTTTTCAATACTTTATAAATCCTTTCTTTTAAAAAAAAATCGTCTTTCTAT
Source organism: Anisus vortex (assembly GCA_949126835.1). Lineage (NCBI taxonomy): Eukaryota > Metazoa > Mollusca > Gastropoda > Planorbidae > Anisus > Anisus vortex. The sequence goes on from OX421494.1 coordinate 4,439,208, forward strand.
CCAAGTTTTGTTTAGATAAAAAGTAAGAAACCCGTCATCATTGATTAAAGTCCATAATATTGATTTGAAGTCTACTCAACAAACCGCCGTTCATAATACAATTTTCAGTTTATTAGATTAGTTATAGTAATTATATACTAGCCTATATTATATGTTAGTATGTGGTAAGAGCTAGTCTCGTGGATAACTTACAGTTTAGTAAGAACTGCGAGTAACCGTAGACAGACAGACTGACAAAATAGCAGAAAATTTAGTTTTGATTAGACAGATTGATAAGTAGATTCATAAACAGGGATCAATATAGATAAATGTATATAAATAAGTTACAGATATTAAACAGACAATATAGATAAGATTGAAACATTAGACTAGATATATTATATATATTAGATATATTATATATATTAGATATATTAGATAGAATAGATAGAATAGATATAATAGATAGAATAGATAGAATAGATAGAATAGATAGAATAGATAGAATAGATAGAATAGATAGAATAGATAGAATAGATAGAATAGATAGAATAGATAGAATAGATAGAATAGATAGAATAGATAGAATAGATAGAATAGATAGAATAGATAGAATAGATAGATTAGAAAGGTTAGATGGATTAGATGGATTGGATAAATTACATAGATTACATATATTACATAGATTACATAGATTACATCGATTAGGCTACATAAATTACATAGATTAGATATTGAGGGGTACGCGGTGCTACTCAGATTACCAGAAGCACAGAGTGGGAGTAATAGATCTATACTGGCTCCAGCGCCAAAGGTGTAGACTTGCTAAACATCATCTTAAAGCCATTCTTAAGAATTTCAGCCTTTTCTAAATTTGGGTTACTAAACGACTGCTTCTAATTCTGTCTTCTTGGTGTCTCCTTACACACTCGCTATTTTCTCTCTCGCTGTGTTCGCCTCCTCTTTATAAATCTCCAACTCTTTTTCCTTTCACGAAAAATCTAATTTTTTGAAAGAATAGTGAAGACATTACAATGGCCGTCTACTTCCCCCTTTAGAAAATGTTTTTAAACACGCGGAAAAGCTACAGTAGACGCATGCGTGAGCACGTGCAAAGTGCGTGCATTCCACATCCGGTATTGTTTTTCGTAATTTTTTAAAAAGTCTCTGAACGCTGATCCGGTTTCTGGAGCAACCCACTGCGGCGTTCTGATTACACATTTTATAAACAAACTTATTAACAATTTGATATATTTAAATACGAATATATATATATATAATATAAAACAACAACATATAACAAACCTTTCTGTTTTTCAACACGTATAACTGTTTGAGTTTTCCACTTGCAAAATGGGCTAAGTGAACAAAAATGGATTTTGTACAGAAATCTTATCTTCTAGATTACAGATGCTCTCCTTCTATAAAGAAGATTTTAACGTCCTACGCTCATCCATGGTCTAAGTCTAGTCTTGCAATTTAATAATAATAAAAAAATCATGTTAAGATACTGGATTTTCTGGTTTGGGAAGGCAACCTATTTTAAGCCATTTAATATGTTTTTTCTCTATAAACTCTTACGACGTTTAACTTTTAGGGACAAACGTTAAATGTATAAATTGGAAACGTCCTCCAAATGAAATTTTTCTCATATTAACAAAACAAAAAATATTGCTTAATTCAATTCATTAATTTTTTTTTTAAATAAATGTAATGTAAATAACTAATTATGTTGATGTTAAAAACAGAGTGCCATTTCAGAATGATCTCCCTTTAAGGGCCACCGTAAAGAACAAAAAACAACAAAAACTAAATACCGAAACAAACATTCACACTAATTTTTTTTATTGTAATATTGTTTATTTCTTTCTCTTTTAACAAAACACATTGTAAACATTCGTTTCTCCGTCATTTTGACGGGCATAAATCCTAGTATAAATATAAAATACAAAACGTAAAGGAAAAGAAAAATACATGTATATAAACTAGATCCAGAGATAAACATGGATATGTATTTTGGAGACACATGTATTTAAATACAATTACCTTGTGTTTATATAAACTTAATATATGTGTTAATTGCATTTTGTTTGTTCCATACACTGATGCCAAATCTAGCAATTTCTAGCATGTTTCTTTTGACGAACGAAAGGCAGAAGAAAAAAATAAAAAGAATGCAACAGAACTAATGGGTTCACTGGATTCAAACACATTGACACTTAATAAAATTTGCTGGAAGTTTCTTTATCCTTTCCGGAAAGTCTGTGCCCACAGGCCTACAGGGTCTTGGAATGGAGCCCAGAGAGATTCAAAGCCAATGTGCTACAGAGTTTATAAAATAGACGAGAGCTTATCGAGGGTCTAAAAAAACGGGATTTGTGCCGAGTATTTGTGTGCACGGAAATGGGCGATTTCGTTGTTTAATTTCAATGTGGAAAACAAAAAAGAGATTCCATTTTCCTTCCGGTTACAGATTATTTGATTTTCTGGGGGAATTCTTTACAGACGTGATGAGAGTAAAGAAACAAGCTTTCTCCAGGATAATATGTTTACATAGAACGAACTACGGTACCAGTCACAACCTCTTTGTTTATAGACAAGTTTGAAACTTTTTTTGAAACCATTTTTGTTCAGGGTTCAGCAGCGTTCACCAGTTTCAGTGATCACGGCATACTAGGAGATGTGTGGCCAGCACAATGCCCAGCCTCCTTACTGTAATCTAAATATTTTCGGGTACCCATCAGAGCTGGGCAGACTCAGGGACAACCTCGAGCCCATGGAAAAATCCTAGCCGTCAACAGGATTCGAACCCAGGACCTTCAAAATGCTGCCGCATGGCCTATACTACTCAGATAGACATAGGTATAAAAAAAAAACATTAACCCATTCCATTCGCAAGAACGCCTTTAACGTCTTTTCCTTCCCGAGAGGAATCAGAACATGGAATGGGTCACCTGAAAACATCCACAGGAAACCCCCTAATGGAAATGCATGGCTAGACTCAAACTAAGGATAGGCGTCGGAAGCAATAAACTTCTGTATAGAAAGAGCGTCTTCAACATATAAGATAAGAAAGTAACACATTTATGTGACTGCATGATACTCAGACGTTCAATGTATTTCTACCGAAGATAATCATTTCATCACTCTTGTGCTTATATTCACTAAATGAAATTCTGTTTATGAATATTGCAATTGAAACATGAATTCGCTAAACGTAACATGGAGTTTGAGGCAATAAGAAGGGTGCATACATTTTCTATAATATATATATATAATAATAATATATAATATTATATATATATATATTTTATATAGAAGTTCTGTCTGTCTGTCTGTCACACATTCGTTACAAGCTTAGGTGTAATATACTTGAATCACAATAGGCCTACTAAATAACATGCATCATTAGATATACAAAACTAGATGTCATATAGTATGAAATGGTCTATGTCACTGGGCGCTTGTTTGTAAAACGATGTCATACACCATACAGCCCAACAGCATCAGATGTCATACAGCACTAGATGCCATTTATCACTAAAAGCCATTTAATATTAGACATCATATATGACTAGGTTCCGAACACCACTAGATTCCATTATCACTATAAGTTATACTTCACTAAAGGCCATTGAGAGCATGTAAGCCTTTAACTTTTATACACCTTCATCATTGCATAAAGCAGTAAATACATCTCTAGGTGCCCTTTTTCACTAGATGTCATACGTCACTATATGACATACATCACTAGATCCATTAAGCATTAGAAGACTTACAACACTAAATTGCCATTTATCATTATGCGCCATACATACTTGTCAATAGTTCCGATTGACTCCATCTCTAGAATTTGAGATTATTCTCTATCATCAAAGGCATGCCATATCTTTCTCTGCATGTCATATCACCGAAAGGCTTGTCATTTTCCTGTCGACAAGTTAAATCTCTTGGCAGATCGGCGCCCGCTACTTCACACTTCACGCACCTCCTCCTCCCCCCCCCCCCCCCCCAATAACGTCCGTTCGCGGCCTCTGGCGATATCAAGACACTAAGTCATTTTTCTGGTATCAACACAAAAAAATCCGCCTGACAGACAAGGGCTGCTACTGCTGCACGCTTTGAAAAGGGGAGATTATCAGAGACTTTTTTGGGTTGTTGTTGTAGTAAATGTATTTATGGAACTTATGAAAATAAAAGCATCGAACAACGTCTACCAAGGGCGATAATTTATATATATTTATAGAGTTAAATCTCAACACACAGAATGGCTGGTTGTAGTTGAGTCAGTGCATAGAGAGTATTAAAGAGCTAGACAGATAACTCACAGGTGGAAGTTCAAAGCCTCTCCCATGCACAGACAGGTCCAGTAACAACTCTTAACTTATAACTTACAGACGTTGCCTCTATTTACTGTATATAATTGTGTCCTACGCGTATCCGTAGTTTGAGTAGAGTCTTGCATTTATCATTAGGGTTTTAAATTATGGTAAATTCAGTTTTTTGGTTTCTCCAGACTAGTTCAGACAACCCATTCCATGCCCGGATGCCAAAAAGGACGAATAATAAATTAACTGAATCTATTAATCTTTTGATTTAAGAACAAATACATTTTTCTATCAAATCTTTGAGACAAGACATCCGATAAGACGTGTAATTAAATCGATAATTGCTAATTATTAGGCATTGTGTAGGCCACATAATCATCATAGATTCACATGAAGCTAAAAACAGTATGCGTATAAAATTTGCGGTGTAGTAGAAAGATTTTTTTACTGAACACAATCAACAATGGAATGTAAAAAGTTTATTGAGATAAAATTGATAACATTTTTATGTTTACACCAATCCAAGTAAAACATAATAATATATTTTGTGACAAATGACTTAAACCTACTACTACACAGCAGTGAATCAGTGGAGCCAACATTTTTTTACCTAAAAAAATAAAAGTGTTTTTCGGAAGGGTATAAAACAACTGAAAAATGCCAATGACTCTTACACGGAGTTAACATATTTTGTCAATTAAAATTTGCATTTGCATTATTATTCCTTTAAAAATATTTTTCTAAAAATAATATTTTTTTATTAGAATTTGTATTGGTTTGTACTACACGTAACAAAAACAGATTTTTTTCGTCAACACTAAAGATTGTATAAAACAGATTCCAAAGGGGGGAGGGATAAATACTTCAACTTTAGGTGGACAAAAGCAAACGGCCACGAAAAAAGAACCATTAAAGATTGCGCGTGAATTAATGACCCCCCCCCCCCCACACACACACACAACCAACACACACCCATATTGTTCCTAAAAAAATCAGCCAAGCCATGATGTTAATTGCACGCACACTCCAAGCACAAAAGAAACAATGGAGCCTAAAACTAATTACGTCAAATTTAAAATCATAATGGGCGCATATATAGAACAAAATGTTTTTGTTCTGTATTTTAAAACCTAGATTACAGCAGATCGGTATAAAACTGGAGTTTACGTCTGCACCAAAAGGTGGCATTGCCAATGACGGAGTAATCTTCCCCTTCATGTGCCCTAATCTAGACACGACAGAAAAATGATTTTTTGAAAAACCAAAATTGAAATGTAAACACGGGGGTAATATATAAGCATAATTCAAAAGATAATGAAAATACAATATTTAAAAATTGAGATTTCGAACTTTAAGATGTGTGTGGGGGGGGGGGGGGGCGGGGGGGGGGGAGGGTCGGGAGTGTCATTGAAAGCATATGTATTAAATACAACTAGTTAAGGTTATAGCTTTTATAGCCTTTTATAACACACATTAACCCAGTGGGGTACTTATAAGTGGACTATTTTCCAATGTATAACCACTTGACGATATCTGTTGCAGTTTTCCGTCTCCTGTAACTGTCAATGAAGGACAATCTATGTGTCTTACATTAACCTACAGAAATTATATATAAGATTACCTGTTTAAAACTAGTAATGTGATTTTTGTTATAAATTTTGTGTTACAAAGAAACAAGCAGTTGAACGAATTATCAAGTTCAGGAAATTGCTTTTAGAAATTGTTAAGAAATGAGTCCTAAAGATGTTCTGAAGTGCATCGAAACTCGCCCAAAAAACGATGCTTACTTCAAACTCACCCGCTCGTTTTAACACATCTTCAGGTTGAGGACAGGTCATAACAGGCTAAAGCAACACGTGTTCAGCAAACTACAACTTGCAACAAGAGAAATGTGCCCCTGCGGAAGTGCCTCCCTAAAATGTGGAACATGTCATTCAAACATGTCCCATGTACCACTTCACATGGGCAACCATATCGCCACAGGAAGCTACCTTCCACAACAAACAAGTATTGGACTTGTTGCCTAAATCCCCCAACAAACACTTGAGAACAAAGAAGAAGAAGATAAAAATCGTTAAAGATATTAACCCTTCCCGTACCGACCTACTTTTATCTATGCTGCCTTCAGTTACGCTATATACGCGCCCGGGACTGTAAGGGTTAATAAGGCTAAAGTATGAACTCAAGGACGTTTTCTGGTTTTCTGACAGACACACAGAAATAAAAATCCTAGATTCATGAGTTTGCAAAGATACAGCTACATGTAAACATATTATTCGTTTTTTTGGCCGATAGAGCTAAGCCACAAAAAATATTTTTATCCATGACCTCTGCCCTTTACCTAATTAGCGTCACTTCGTTAACCCTGACATTAATCCAGTATTTAGTTGGTGGTATTATGCGCATGTCTGTTGAAGCAGACGACGTTGAGTGCCCACACAAAGAGACGCTCTGAATGTCACAGAAAACACACACAAAAAAACAAACAAACGGGAAAGACTTCGCAGACGTTGGCTGCATTAAGTAGCAGACACAATCCATGTTGCAGGCACGTTTTTTTTTTTTTTTTGCACGGCGACTCACACAGCACACATCTGAAGCTTTTTTTTTTACCTATCATCACCCCATCCCCGGGACAGAAATTACGCTTAAATGTACAAGATAGTAGTGCTTATGCGTATAATAAAAAAGACAATCTTCTCAAGAGGCGCGTTTGCTGAGGTGGATACGTTAGTTCTGTACGACGCTTTAAAACGGTTTACCCCAGCCTGGTCCAGACATGCAGCTTCTCACTGTCTCTGGTTAAGTTCCCCTGTCGTCCATAATCTATCTCCATAACCGCCAGTTTTTATCACAAATGAGTTCACATTCCATGGAGTTAATGTTGTCACTTCAACTGTTCGTTTCTGTTTAGAGAGTAAATGTCGGTTGTAAAACAAAACAAAACAACATCTCTCAATTACGTCATCAATCTTTCACGTCTGCTTATTATTACGCGTATTTTGTCATGTATAATTTTGTTTAAGCCGCCATCAACGAAATCTGATCTAGGGAACTTAAGCTCATATATTTACAGACATGATGTAATTAACTGGAAAGATAACAATGTTTGTGTGTTTGTATTAAATACTTTTCGCACGTTCTAAAACAATTAAGTCACGCATTTAAATTTTGTAACAAGACATTAAGAACGCGGACGCGATGAACCAATCAGCGTGGAGCTTGCAATAAAACGCTATACCTTATCAGATCTCGGGCAATATTTGTCGGGCTTTTACGCAAATTTCCAAATGACAGATACCGTCAAACATTTAAAAATATCCAAAGCACTAAATTAACAAACATATCGCTACATTAATTAAACATTAAAAACACATTAATTGATAAAAAAAAAATTACATCACTTTTTTTTAAATAGTGAGTCTATATTAGCGCAATATTTAAAAAAAAATAATTCTGGTAACAATTTGGAGATTGTGAGACTATTTGTCCAATATTGAGCCAATATAATGTGCAATTATGGTAAGTGGTTATTGACGTTATATTCAAACCCAGTGAAATAATGATTTAAATTTATTTCAACGAAGAATTTACCACCGCTAACGAACATCTCCTACAAACATCGCGTTACAAATGAGGTTGTCTGTGAGCGAATCACGAACGTCATCGGCCCTCACGAGGATCTACTCAGCGCCATTAAATGCAACAAACTCAGATGGTACGGGCATGTGGCAAGATCCGAAGGTCTGGCAAAAACCACCCTGCAGGGCACAGTGCCGAGTGGGATGAAAGAGAGGCAGGCAGAAGAGACGATGGGGAGGATGACATCAGTGGAGTGGACCGGCTTGTCTATTGCGGATTCCCAGAGGGCGGCGCAGAACTGAGACGAGTTGCATACAATTGTCCAATAGTAAAAAAAAATGATGCCCCAACGACCATCACTCGGGTTATGAGATAAGTGTGCATGATAATATTTCAGTATTTACTGTTTAATTACATTTGTCATTTTGTTTTGCTGTCTGATCGATGCTGTAAAACAAAATCAGATTTTAAAAAACAAAAATGTCTTTTTAAACGTTTTGTCATCACGAACCGGAAGCCGGCATGCGCAATAGCTTTCCTCTTCGTGATCATCCTAGGTTAATGTCCTTCCCTAGATTTCAAACTAGATAAAACTGGTATTATAGATGCATCTGTTAAGGGGAATGACATCACGGCTGGCTAGCCCTTTAGAAACAAAAACCCGAAAAAATGCGTTCAAGTCTAAATGAATGGTTATGTTTAACGTAAGGTATAATATGTTGAACACAATTCTTCCATACAGAAAACTATTGCACAAAACGTTTATTCGTGATTTGGAGTCTATATCAGTATTTAATTATTATATTAAAATTTAAAAAAAAGAACTACGTTAAGATTCATAACACGCGGCAATAATAATATGTTCTGTTCTATACGATTTTCACACTACTGACGGGATATTAAACATCTCGAAACTATACATGATTAGATCCCCCCCCCGCCCCTTGCCTGCCCCGCCAACATTAAAAACACGCACTTTTAATTGCTGATGTTAAACTTATTACTTTTAAAGATCTATGTATTATTTTGGATAAATGATACTGAATATTTTTCTCTTCTTGTAGTCTTTAGTAACACTATAAACTGTTATATTTCACAAATGTGTTTTTGAAAAATCTAATTGTATGGAAGCTATTTAATCATTACTATTAGTTTCTTTAGATAAATCTAGATATATGTATTGTGTTTGACCCATTATCTGTCTGTAAATCCTTGTTTAATCTGGGCATAGAACATTATCTTTGTCTTCATGATTGGCGATTAATGATACATATTAAGCCTTGTAATATTTTGCATGGAATTATTCTAAATTAAATGGCCTGATAATTTCCTTTTTAGTCTACTTTTTGCATTGCTATTAGAGTTTTTTCAATCCTATTAAATGATTTCATTTCTCGAATTGCTCAGTGAACATAATTTACGTCACGAAAATAGAACTTTGAATGAATTCGAAATTAGACAAGTATTTTGATCTCTATGTTTGAGTAAATGTATTTTTTTCTATGTTAGAATTTAATGCTTAATGCTTTATGTATTATTATTACTTAGTTTTCTTATTCCTTAAATAAAATGAAACATAAAAAAAAAATACAGCAAAGAAAATCACACTCTTCGGATATAAGTTGGAGTTTTCTGAGAGTTGGATGCTGGATTCCAAAATGGAACCTTTGGGGGACGAATATAATAATGACAATTTTGTTTTAAATATTTTATTTAGAAATGAGGTAATTACTAACAGAAAAATTACTAAGTATTTTGAAAGTATTACTTATTGTGTTGTTAAACAGAGTTTTGTAATGATGAGTTAACTCAGTCAAGACCAAGCATACAATTAATTCACGAAATAACGAACTAACGGTGCTCTCATTCAAGGAAAGACATATTTTGTAGGCATAGAGAGAAATAGTAAATACAGATCGTCAAAGGTTTAAATTTAAAACCTCACAATTTTATCCTACATATAACAACCTGCCCGTCAGTTGTTTTTTTTTTGTTATCTTTACAATGTTTTGGCAAAATTGATTTTATTTGTGCTCGATCATACCGAACGCGTTGTTTCAATAATAACTGATATTTTTTATTATTATTTCTGTTATTGCTAGTCATATTTAGACATAATTCTAGGGCGCCGCATTTGTAGCTCAACTCCCCCTCCACCCCTTACCCCGAGCTCAGTTCCAGCTAATCTCTCGGTTCTTATTGAAAATCACGCCCACTATTTTATCAACAAAAAATTGTTCATTTATTTTTAGTTTCAGCAGCTGCACGGAACGAAGTTACAGAAAAAAAAAAACTAGCACGTGATTCTGTCCACCAATCCAATCACGTGATTCTGTCCACCAATCCAATCGCACTTCCCAACAATCTTGACAATTATCTAACCCCCTGTCTATGATTTGAAAAAAAAAAGGGAGGGTGGGGTGGCGGCGGGTTGGGCGTTTATCATTTCACCCCAGATTAGACCGATGGAAAAAAAAACACAACAACAAGGGTTGCCTAAATACGAGTGGGGTGCCCGGAACATGCAAGCCGAATTGACTTTTGCGACCCTTTTAAATTACTGGGGCTTTTTGAAAATGATGCGATTGAGTTAACCGTTGGCCCTAAAAGGTTTGATAGTATCGAAAGTGAAAGGAAAAGGGGGGGGGGGTAGGAAGTTCTGGGATGGGATGTTACGTTAGTTAGCTAGACCGGAACGTAAATACCCACCAGAAATTATTTGAGCCGTAAACTGTAAAAAAAAAAAATAGAAGAAAAAATGTAATTATACATTTGGAAAGGGTTTGGTCTAGGATTCTATTTAAACGTTCTAGCAATGATACAATTGTATGGAATTGTCAGTCTTTAGAAAACAAACTAGCAATTCCAGAGGCGGGACAGTCTACCAGTATCTCCACCATCGCTCACACCCCCAGTCTTCCAGTCTGACATTTTCTAAAGCATCAGAAGTACAAATGAAAAGGAAACAGTTTTTCCTTCTCTTTATATTTTTATTTGAAAAAGTGTGAAATTCTTACGCTATGCCGTTTCCTGTTCAACTTTTTTTTTTGTGTTCCCTAACAAGCAAACTGGAAGAGTTGGCCATAGCTGACAACTATTCTTGGCAACTTTTTCGCCTAGGAGGAGACTCTCCGCGGGAGAGATTTTAATGGTTGGCTCCTCTTGAATTCACACGTACACCGCGGAGACATCGAAGACAGCGGGGAAAGGTGGGCCTAAGAGGGTCGGAGAGAAGGGATAATAACGAGTTTGGATGGATGTGGCGCTTATTTTGTGTTTACCCAAGGGATAATGGGGGGGGGGGGGGGGGTAACTGTGTATTGTGGGAATTGTACACATAAAATTGACTATCTATCTATCTATCTACATATATATGTATATATGTCTGTCTGTCTATTATTTAACTTTCTTATCTGTCTATCTATCTATCTATCTATCTATCTATCTATCTATCTATCTATCTATCTATCTATCTATTATCTATCTATCTATCTATCTATCTATCAATCTATCTATCTATCTATCTAACTATCTATCTATCTATCTATCTATTTGTCTGTCTTTCTATCTACCTATCTATCTATCTATCTATCTATCTATCCATCTATCTATCTATTTTTCTATCTATCTATCTATCTATCTATCTGTCTGTCTGTCTGTCTATCTAACTAGAGATAGGACCTTTAGCTAGTGACATTGAGATTGGACCTGTAGTTGGGTCAATTTCAGATTAGACATTTAATTTGGTTCAAATGAAGATTGGGCTTTCTGACTAGACTGCTGTGGCAGAGGATAAAGCAATGGTGCATAGTCTTCATGTCTGCAACCAGATTGCCAGTTTCAAACTTGGGAAACTATCGCGTAACAAACTTTCAATTGATCTATTTTTGGGGGTAATTTAACCCATTACATTCAAACCAGCCAAATTCAATACCCAGGACCAAACTACAGGTAATACCATCCATCCATAGGGTCAATAAGGCGTGCTAATCCAGCATGACAGTAAACAGAACCGAAACTATTGACAACCATACGGCCAACAACTACGGTCAGTTTCCTGATGCAAGTGAGAAATAATAGATGACGCTACGAGCCTCCATACATCAGCTCAGTAGACAATGTCAAGAACGTGACATTAGCGGTTATATTTACGTCTAACGGGAGGGAGTGTTAAACCCTTACGTCTAACGAGTGTTAACCCATACGCGGGTCCAATTTTTACATTCGACGTCTCTTTAGCGTTATAATTACGTCTAGCAAATGTTAGCCCGTACGCGGGTTCAAATTTACCTTCGATGTCTCTTCAGTGTTATAGTTACGTCTAAGGAGTGTTCGCCCATACGCTGGTCCAATTCTTACATTTTCTCAGCCTATCTCCGCATATAGAACCACAAACAAAAATAAAAGAAACATAGGACGGTGCATCTGTTGCTATCTAATGAAATTTTGAAGAGGTCGAATTTCAGAGATGTGAAATGCAATGTTATGATCGATATGGGTAGGGTGAGTGGGGTAGGGAGGGGGGCGAGGGCGGAGCCGATTCATTGGCTTTCTGATATTTGTGTTTTGAATAGCTCACGGCGGGTTGAAAAGTGGGTTTGGAGGGGAGGGGGGGGGGGTTAGGGATGTCGAAGATATTTTTTTTCATTTCACTTTGTTTCATGTTCTGTATTTAATTATTTTTGTTTAAATGTCGGTATTATTTTTGTCTGTTTTTTTAATGTCTGTGTTTTTAATGTCTATGTTTTGAATGTCTGTGTTTTGAATGTCTGTGTTTTGAATGTCTGTGTTTTGAATGTCTGTGTTTTGAATGTCTGTGTTTTGAATGTCTGTGTTCTGAATGTCTGTGTTCTGAATGTCTGTGTTTTGAATGTCTGTGTTTAGAATGTCTGTGTTTTCAATGTCTGTGTTTTGAATGTCTGTGTTTTGAATGTCTGTGTTTTGAATGTCTGTGTTCTGAATGTCTGTGTTTTGAATGTCTGTGTTTTGAATGTCTGTGTTTTGAGTGTCTGTTTTTCAAGTGTCTGTTTTTTTAATGTCGGTGTTTTTAATGTCTGTGTTTTGAATGTCTGTGTTTTCAATGTCTGTGTTTTGAATGTCTGTGTTTTGGATATCTGTGTTTTGAATGTTTGTGTTATTTTTGCCTGTGTTTTGAATGTCTGTGTTCTGAATGTCTGTGTTCTGAATGTCTGTTTTTTTTTATTGCCTATGTTTTGATTCTCTGTGCTTTATTTGTCCTTATTGTGATTATGTTTATTACATCGTGTGACTGTGTGATCGTCAAAAATTCATGTTCAGCGTTTAGTTTTTATTATATATCATTGTTTAAACTGCCAGTGTTTATACAAATGATTTTGTTTTAAAGCGACTGTCCTTTTAATATAAATTTCAGTTCAGCTTTACATTCCTGGAATTTACATAATAACCAACGCACTTTCACATTGTCCCATACAGTTTATTTATTTATTGACGAACATTGAGATTGTTACTATATGGATTTCATTTTTCGCTCTCTTCACATACATATTGTTTTTTAACTTTTGACATTTATAGTGATTGGTCTAGAGTTTCCACGGCGCGCCAGATTCGCTATCCATACCACGACTTGTGCATCCCCCTAACGTGACCATGCATGTATATTGGCCTAGACTTCATTGTTTTTTTTGTTTTTAAATTTGAAATGGATATTTAGATATTAGATACGGATAATAATTGCAAACGTATGCATGCAGCCTGCGCTACAATAGCCCCCCAACATCTGGGTGAAATCTGGGGGAAGATTGAGGGGAGGAGAATTTATTACATCACGTTACATTACTATTACATGAAATCCGCCCCCCAGCGGCTATCACTACTCACTGAAACGACAGCCAGTATGATGTGCTATTTCCACGGCGTACGGAGATTTTAAGCTTTATTAATTTAGTTCAGTTTACTTAGCACTTCGGCCAGCTGTGGTTTGAACTCTTCACGTGGCGAGTGTCAATAGATGAAATATAAATAAAAGCAACGAGGGCTTGAGGGTTTGACGGCTGGGGGAGGGAATGAATAATGAGGAGGGAATGAGAATCGGCCGACGTTCTATTTTGACAAATACAAGGATGCCCGACCTTATATCTGAAAAACATTTTTCTCTAGCTCATTGAGTTAAAGCGGAGCTGAAAATTGTGTACCTGACAAGAAAAAGGCCAAAAGATAATATTACTTTATTATTGATCAAAATAAATGGAATAAATCTTTTCTGTATATAAATAATAATTAGATCTAGTTATATAGAGCTTTCAGTTCATTGTAGTTTATAAAAACAGTAGTCATATCTGTAGCTTTAGACTTAATCCTATTTTTTTTTCTCTGAGCGACGCCAGGAAATTAAGCTTTTGGTTTAATAAAAAGACTTGCCTAGATTTAACCCGATTGTAATATTTGTTTCAAATTACTTTCCTAAATGTTTTCAATGAATAATTATTATATTTCAAAATGTATTAGGCTAGATTCCTATCTTTCTTTTCATTGTAGTTTATGAAATGTTTATCTAGCTGAGCCTATATAGGCATATTTAATTTTTCCCCGGGCAACGCCGGGGAATTTAGCTTGTATAATATAAATAAGTATCGTATTTTCAGACTAAGAAACTGGGCAGGAATGTAACATGTCTATAATTGGGCACTGTGGTCGAGCGTCAGCGCATTCGGTGGGCGCACTGAAGGTCCTGGGTGCGAATCTTGATGCAGGCTATGATTTTGTTCTCCAGGCTAGATGTTCATGAAATTTCGGCACCAAATTCCGCAGCTTTTCTTTTTGTCTCCTCAAACATTAGGTCTACTTTTTGTTTGTTGAAAAAAAAAATAGATACAAAAAAATATTTGCTTTGCGTAAACTTTCCGTCTTCAATGTACTGAGAGATCTTATAGAGAAAAAAAAACATATATATGGCATCCAATGTGTTAGTGTTAATCCTTTTAAGTTTAGGTTATCTTATTTTATATAAGGAAGATGATTGCGTCCTACGCTCATCCGTGGTCCGAATCTAGTCTTGCATTAGTGTTTTTGTCTTTATGTTTATCTGAGCTTTGCAACAGGTTGTCTTTGGATTAACTTAAAGACCTAAATTTAGATTAAAGAAAATCCACAGATTAAAAAAATATTTACAAAACAAAACTTCCCTGGTTTTGCTAACGAATGTTGTCGAACATTCCATTGTTTGTTTAAATATTAATTCCTGCATTTTCTCTTCTACTAAATTGTTAATCAATGCATGGTGGGCTTATATTAATGGAGCTTGCATTTCTGCGGTTATTTGTATTGCCTGGCCAGGGTAGAAACATAATCCATTAGATTATAACTCGAGATAAGAAGCAGGCAACCGGCCGTGACAAGGGGGAGAGTAACTCTTCTCTTTTTTAATGTTTGAGTTAAAACAACAAACACTCCTAGTTATGTCCCCTATTTTTTTTGTATTTTTTCTTGTTTGCATTTCCTCCCCTCCTCTTTATTGTTGTTTGCTCGTGCGGGGTTAACGAATAAATATGTGAGTGTTAATGTTTGTGTGTACATATGTATGCGTGTTTGTGTGTATGTGTGGGTGTCTGTGTATGCCTACGTCTGAGCGTGAGTCCTACGGCGCGTGTGATCTGATTAGCTTAAAACGCTGGCCAGGAGGACTGGGTGTCGTGATGTTTACACTACGTTTCTTAACCTCACCCAACTTTGGGACCTTCACGATATACAAACAAGTAATGGCATCTAGTTAGTCGAATAGTACACTATAAGAAACAAGAAAGAGATGTCCTAGTTGTCTTTCGTTTGGCTGAAATATTTCGAGCCCAAAAGATACACCAAAAATGTTAATTTTTAAATAGAAAAATGCATTGTTCCTTATTTTCTGATTTTTTTTCATGCCAAAGTAGTTTAGTCTAAAATGTCATTAAATCGTTACATTTTAATATGGATATAAAATTTCGAATATAGATAATAGAATATAAATGAAAATAGAACATAGTGCACAGAACATAAAACATAGAACTTACAACATGGAATATAGAATTTAGAATGTATAATATAGACCATAGAATACAAAATATACAATTTAGAACTTAGAACATGGTACATAGAACGTAGAGCATAGGCCTAACATATAAAATTTACAATATACAATAAAGAATAAATAGTATATAATATAAAAGAGAATAAATACTATATTGAATATATAAAATATATAGCATACATGCAATGCATAAAGAATAGAACATATAGAACATAGAATCTATAGAACATAGAATATATAGAACATAGAATCTATTGAACATATAATCTATAAAACATAGATTCTATTGAACATAGAATCTATGGAACATAGAATATATAGAACACAGAATATATACTAAAGATATTAAAGCAGGTGTCTGCAACCTTTTGCTAATAGTATGCCATGCTTGGATTTCTAATTCATTCAGCGAGTATCAACAGTCTGAAAGTAAACCTGCTCAACTATAAGACATTTTTTTAGCGCCGTAGACCAAGACCTAGGCCAAAATCAAAACAGATGCATAGAGATAATCGTTAATGCGTTTTCTGTGTAATAAGATAAAAAATTAACGTGCTAGTGATTATTATCCTTTTTATTTGGATTAACAACAAATATTTTTTTATTAGGCCTTCTGGTCTTTCACATTTATGGTTAATTATTATCTAAAAATTATTATTTAGTTAGTTTTCAAGACATAGATCAAAGACTAAAATAAAATGGACCGCTTGCTTTAATATTTCTGCTTTTTGATGACTCGATTGAATTCTCTTCGGAATTCCCGATTCCCTTTTGTACTGTAAACTTTCGTTTTATTTTAAAGCTTTGATTTTCTCAATGGAAAATTAAAATTAAACTCGAAAGATGTATACAGTGGAAACCTTTAGGCAGCCGTAGTTGTCATTTAAGACAGTGTTATTGGCTGCGCACGGAAAAAAAGAACATATAAGCTCTAAAAATAGAGCAAGCGGTACATCTCATTAGAGTCTTTGCATAGATCTAGCACTTGCCATAAATCTACATAATAAAAACTTGTGTATTTGTGTATCCGGAACGAAAAAAAACATTTTAATTTTTTTCCTCCCAATTGACAAGTCCTAATGAACCCTGAACTTTTCAAATGGAAGAGATCATGAACTTCCGGTGCTATTTTACATTTTTTGAGGCATTTCCGTAACAAAAAAGCATTATTTTGCTGATGTTTGAAAATTGATTTGAACCTCGACAGCCAGTTCTGTTTTTTTAGAAATATACAAAGGCTACAAGGTTAGTTATTAGGAATCCGTGTTTAACATCAAAAGTGAGAAGGCGATAATTAATACTCAAAGTGTTAGTCGCGTTAATTAAACTTTTCTTTGTTTATAAAATAAATCAGTCAAGATTTGCGTCCTTGGTTATAAAAAAAACACACACACAATGCGTAGATTCATAAAAACATAAAACGAAAATTCTTTTGCATTAAGCAATACGTTTGAGATTATAAATAGGTGAGTCTTCACGTCTGACATTCACAATCCATCGTTTTCTTTTGGCAACATACTTTGGACATGAAATACAATTTTATCAATCTACATCTTTTCGTACAACCAGTAACGCAGCCCACAGACCCTTTTTTTTTAAATCAAATGAACGAATGGGACCGGAAATGTTTTACACTTCGACCTTTTATGCATGCACAATCGTTAAGACTTGTCTATTTGCGTAGATTAAAGCGACGCGCCAAAATAGCTATTTTAAACTCATGCTAAATTTGTTTTGAGAGTATGTAGATCCTTCTTTAAGAAAGAAATAGCAGAATAATGACGTAATGTCTGCGCATTTCAATACATGCTAATGGGCCATGGCCAAAACTAAAGAGATTTTTCTTCCTCTGTCTTTCTCTATTTCTCTCTCAATCTCTGTCTTTAACAACACCCACAAACATATTTTCTCATTGTGTTGTTTTTATGCTGCTTTCGATGTTGTAAATGGTGTAAAATATTAGGGCGCAGGGTGGCCTAGCGGCAGCGCGTTGGATCTTCATCTGTTGAAATCTAATCTTGGTTAAGGAAAATGTTGGAATTTCCTCTGTATTTCCGCCACTTCATTCTTAAAGCCATTTGCTTTCTTGTGTCCATAGATATGCCTCTACCTACACGCGTATGGGCTAAAACAAGGGACCATGTTCTTCTGTTTGTGTCTCTTCCCGCCACAAAAATGCACACACACACGCTCATACACAAACATATTTATACATAAGATCCAAATGATGGAGCAAGCTATCCAGTCGAATTTCACAACAGTCAGGCTGATTCAGTAATGCCTCCCTCATATTCCAACGCTAAGGAAAGGTCTAATCATTATGCTTCTAAGAAATCTCAATCCTAAAAGAAATGATTGTAATAACGGTAATACAATGATTGTGTCGGGGAATCCCGGAGACTAACATTTGATCATGTCGAGGTTGTTATAAAGACAAGAACAGTTTTTTAAATGTAGGCCTACAACTCGATGTTGCTTTTGTTAAGATAAAAAGTACAAACTTATCCAAACTCTCAACAAGGAAAACTACAGCAGGATAAAGAACATTTTTTTTCTTTGTTAAATTCATATTTAGAATTCTTGTTTCTTGTTTCTGCTTATGTAATTGTTATTGATGTGTCTTTTATGCCATTGTAGAAGCTTAATTTTGGTGATAATCATGTTTTTATCAGACTTAGTGCATGTAAAACTTGACAGACGGGAAAAAAGATCCGGGAAAAACATCCCCTAGACAGCATTTAAACCTCTCATCAAAATTCAAGACTAGAATCAAGCCCGAAATAATGCGAAGGACGCGCCATAATCTTCTCTACATATAAGATAGAATAGAACATTTTCCCTTATAGTAATAACGTACTTTCTCAAAAGGAAACAATCTAACATTGATAATTAGCAACACACAAAGGATCAGTTAATACACAAGACTGAGAAATGCATAGAATATAGTGTAAATAAAATAAAACAGACCCTAAAAACTTAAAAATATTAATCCATTATATCCATTTCTTGCTATGCATTAGTCTCCGAACATTTCGCTTATCATCAATTACAAAGGAGAAACACACAAAATCTAGCTTAAAAGATCTAAATCTATACACGATTTTAAAAGCAAGTTCATTAAAAAAAAAACATCAGTTTCAACAGTCTGTTCTCTTCATTCAATACAAGAAAATGTGGGGTTTTTAAAATCTAGAAACGACGCTAGGAAATTTCTTGCGTGCCATTGAAAATCATCGCTCAGCGTGCCAAGTCTGGGATGCGTACCGTAGGTTGCCGACCCTCAGGTATTAAAGCTTTTCTAGATTACTCGTTAATAATTAAAATAGATGAAAGCATTTTATTTCATCATTGAAATACTTATCCCATAAAGTTAACCCTTGCTTGGAATAAGAAAAGTATAGTTGATTCAAATGCATGAGTTCGAAATAAATGAATCGCTCTATTAGAGTCTATTTCTCAACTGTAACATATTATAACTGAGTTATTCAGATGAGCTGAATGGAATTCATGTTGTTAGAGTCGAGGTCGTTGGATTGTTTTTTTCTAACATATAGTTTACACAGCTCAGAACTCATTCTCTCTATTGCGCGCTCTCTCTCTCTCTTTCTCTCTCTCATACTATCGTTTTTTTTCTTTCCTCTCTCTTTCCAATGTCTCTCTCATTCTTCCTTTCCTCACAAATCCATTTACTTTCTTGTTACCACTTATTTCCCCACCAAACTCTCTTGCCCCCCCCCCCCCCGAAATCTCTATCGCCCCTCTATCTTATACTCTATGCGTATATTTGTATATCGCTTTTTTTCCCTCGCACCCTCTCTATCTCCCACTTGTGTAGTCATCAATAATAATTATATGGCTATGAGCACTACTTATCAAAGTAACTGTTTTTTTTAACCTGATGAAAGCAAGGAATTTTAGAACGGAGGTTTTCATCTCCCCCACCCCCCACCCCAACAACCACTAATTTCTTTGTTTATCAACATAGTATTGATGAGATAAGTGGAAAAAATGTATAACAACACATGTTACAACATACAACAGATCTAACAACATACAACAGATCTAACAACATACAACAGATCTAACAACATACAACAGATCTAACAACATACAACAGATCTAGCAAAATACAACAGATCTAACAACATACAACAGATCTAACAACACACAACAGTTCTAACAACATACAACAGATCTAAAAACATACAACAGATCTAACAACATACTACAACATATGTAACATTATATAATAGACATAACAACATAAAATAGACATAACAACATACAACAGATGCGTTTGATTGCAATAAAGACTCTACAACAAAGATTTCTATTTTTTCATTTGATAAATCTCCAGAATGTTATTACTTACACAGCTGTAAAACATAAACAAAGGCTTACGAAAAAAAAATCGGGAATATCCCATTTTTCTACATTATATATAGTTTAAACCCAACTATAAAGGGCAGCTGGGAGCGTGGAGCAGGTCCTTTATTTTTTTTACTTTAAGCTATAGCTTAAAGGTTCTAATATTAAGTAATAAAAAATGTTTACTGTTATTTATTTTTTAAATCAGTTTAACGGAACCATGGGTTGTTATAATTTAAAATATTTTGCTGAAGATTAGAGTGAAATAAAGTTTGCGACCGGAGCAATTCTGGAGTCGATCTCTTCTAAATAAAAAAAAACTAAGTCAGTTTTAAAAAATTGTTTTTTTTCACATTCTGTACAGACCAAAGAAATTAACAACAAGTAATACTTACTGCAGCGTAGATATGTTTTGGGTAAATTCCAAAACAAAATTTTGTTTTTCTGGAAACTCCAAATTGATACAGTGCTCGCAAGCTGAAAAACACAAGAATATAATGAATATTGTTTTAGCACGGCGGAGAATGTTGATCAAAAGATTAAATTTGTATCCAGCGTAAAAATAAAATGTGTTGTTTGTATAACTAAATGAAGTATTGTTTTCTTTATTTTTAAATCAACATAGAATTGTTTCTTTTAAAGTATAAATACCTTTTTTGAGCTTGTCTTGAAATTAATTTGACTGTGATAACAAATGCACCGGTTGGTTTTTAAAAAGATTTTCAAACTTGATAGAAAATAACGGAACTAGACTTCACTATAACCGCAGTACAAAGTGATGGAGAAAAATGAAATACATTAACGCCTTTTGAACACAATTAATCTGTAGCTGAGTTTAATTATATTTTTTATAGTTTAGTACTTCCATTGTTACGTGAACATTTTAAGTTTTTTAGTCACGCTAACTTGGTGATAACGTATAACAATGGTTACATTAAAATAAAACACTTGTTATTTTAGACTGCAGCTATATAACAAAGACTAGAGTAACACTTGTCATAACACTAAGAAATAATACATTTGAACCAAAGTTTTAACTGTATGAATATAGTCCAGAAAGTTTTTGAATATTTAAATATATTGACCGATACAATTACTGCCCACTATGGCGGGTATTAGGAAATTGCCAGGTGATTAGTCAACGTTACAAGCCCGCTACAACAACAAAAAAAGACAGGGTTAAAAAACAACAATCGTGGAAACTCTCGGCCGCAGAGCAAAACTGGCCCGAAAAAATACTCGCTCTCGCTCTCTGCTTGTTGTTGGCGCGTCGAGTGGCGTATGGGATAGAATAGTGCTCAACCAGGTCAGCATAACTCTGATAAAGTTTTATGGCTTACGGAGACGTTATTTTTTTTATACTAGTATACTAGTCAAAATGACGATTGTGCATTCTAATTTCAAGAGATAGAGAGAGAGAGAGAGAGAGAGAGAGAGAGAGAGAGAGAGAGAGAGAGAGAGAGAGAGAGAGAGAGAAAGGCAGGGGAGAAAGAAAGATTATAGTTTTAGTAGATATATTCAAATTTGCGGACGTAATATGCTAGTATTTTACTAAGTAGTACCTACAAACTCTAAATTAATTTATTTTTGTTCGATTCCTGTGCCACCTTCTTTAAGTCACCAATTATGCTTCCTATTCTATTTTTTTCTCTCACTCTCGCAATCTTTTTTTTCTATCACTATTCATATATGTCTTTTTAACTCCATTTTCTATCACCATCTATTTCTCTTTTATTCTCTCTCTCTCTCTCTCTCTCTCTCTCTGGTCTTTCTAGATCTCGCTCTTTCTCTTTCTTTCACTCTATTTTTAAAAATAATGGAAAAGTTTTTTTTGCTTTTAGAGAGATAGAAAAAATAGTGAGGAAGAGAGAGAGAGAGAGATAGAAAGAGAGAGAGAGAAATCGAATGAAAATGATAGCATGATATACATGGATAGGTCGTTTCAGGAATCCATGACAACATACTGAATGTTTCAAAATCAACTAAAAAATTCCAATGGATCAACTTTGCAGCTTTTACCTTTAACTTTAATCACTATCTCTACACGGTGATCTAGTGCAGATGTCGACAACCTACGGCACGCGTGCCAGACTTGGCACGCAGAGCGATTTTCCGTGGCCCTCGGAAGACCCCCAAAATTGGAATACAAGTATCTTATACAATAAATTTACTGCCAGAGCAGGTTGACTTGTAGGTTATTGGCACGCTGAATAACTTAAAAATCAAACTTTGACATACTAGTATCAAAAGGTTGCTGACCTCTTATCTAGTGGACTGCAAACTCTTTAACTCTTTTAGTGTCCAGCTTAGAGCAGCGTCTTGAGGGTCCACCAAATCCTGTAGAACATGTCTTCGAAATATGCACTGGCAAAACAATTACTTTGTTCTGCCGTGGACCACTCTATCTTGTAATCCTATAACCCTGTAAACCTTCACATCATTGATAGGGAAATAGAAAAGTTGATCACTTCACAGTATGGGAATTCCCGATTCTGATTTACATTTTTTAATTTGACATTGAAAGAATGTCACCAGGATATTATAAGTTATCCATTAGAGCTTAATGAACCGGCTTAAGAAATAAAACATAATAATATAAGAAATGGAATAGTGTTGCTAAACTTCAAGAAATGAAATAGTGTTGCCAAACTTCAAGAAATGGAATAGTGTTACCAAACTTCATGAAATGAAATAGCTGTTGCCAAACTTCAAGAAATGGAATAGTGTTCCTAAACTTCAAGAAATGGAATAGTGTTGCCAAACTTCAAGAAATGGAATAGTGTTACCAAACTTCATGAAATGAAATAGCTGTTGCCAAACTTCAAGAAATGGAATAGTGTTCCTAAGCTTCAAGAAATGGAATAGTGTTCCTAAACTTCAAGAAATGGAATAGTGTTCCTAAACTTCAAGAAATGGAATAGTGTTCCTAAACTTCAAGAAATGGAACAGTGTTCCTAAACTTCAAGAAATGGAATAGTGTTCCTAAACTTCAAGAAATGGAATAGTGTTGCTCAATATAAAGATGAATATCTTTAAGGGCGAGAAGAGACGGGTGCGCAGCTAGATTCTATTTCTGGCAACACTTCAACTGATTAAAGGTTTTAAGAAGACATATTTGGGAAATTGACATCGATTTTGAGCCATTGAAAACTGCAACTTGACTTGACATCCAGGAATGATGTCAAGAAAACCTGTCATTGGGTTGTCGAAGTTTGAGATATTTTGACTTTTGAAAAAAACTTTTAATGAAATCTTCAGGTCAACACGTCTCTGGAATGGAATAGGCACTACTACGGTCAGAAATATTAAAGCAAGCGGTCCATCTTATTATAGTCTTTGGTAAAACGACAGATTAGGTTCTTCTAAATTAGTTGGAGATTAAAGACATAGTGTTTACTGGTGTTTTAAAATTTTCTAAGTATTTATACACATGTTTGAAATCAACTGTTTACATTTTGAATGTCCGATATTTTTGTTTTTTTTTAACTAGTAGAGACACACGTCTGGCACGGCTAATCAACGGCCACATTTCAACTTCGCCCCTTGAGGTCACTTCTGCTTTCCGGGTCACTTTTGTCCTCAGGGGCCACTTTTAATAAGAGTCATTTATTCGCCCAGATATATATATATATTTTATTCCAGCCTTAGTTATTAATTGACCGAGATATGTCGGCTACATCTAGATGTCGAAATTCCGACGTGACACATTTTTGACTAGATCTAATTCATTTCCACAGATCTATATTAAAACAGATTTAGTCTGTCAAAACAATTTCTTCATGCAGCCGGTGAATT
The DNA here is from genome assembly GCA_949126835.1 of Anisus vortex. Lineage (NCBI taxonomy): Eukaryota > Metazoa > Mollusca > Gastropoda > Planorbidae > Anisus > Anisus vortex. Next base: position 4,463,304 of record OX421494.1, read on the forward strand.
ATGTTATTATTTCAATTTAATAGAAAATCTACAAATGATACAAAATCTTTGTTTTAAAGACCAAGTGAAGAGGTTTTTCTCAAAGGAACGAGATTTGGAATAGCCTCATACGGCAGTGACGTATCACAAGGGAAATAAATAAATAAAAATAGACGCTTTAAATCTATATTTAACCATTTTGTTAAAAATAAGAACCGGGAAAAGATTCAAAACATGTGGCAATAGATTCAAAACACGTGACAATATTCATTTTTCCTAGTCGGAATCCTTTATGTTACGTCACTTTCCTATATTGCCGGAAATAAAAACATCTCAAATGGCTACGAGATTTGGAGTATTCCTCCGAAAAACACACACATTTAATTGCAAATATTGAACTAATTACTTAAAATGTATCTTTGATATTTTGTATAAATGTTTTTTTTAACATTCAGATACTGAATACACTATTTACTATCAAAATCAAATGTTAACTCAATTTTGATAAAAAGCTCTTCACTTGGTCTTTAATTGGGATATTTTTGAGAGGCAATTATACAATTTGTGAAATAATAATAATAATGGCCTTTTTTTAGCGCTTCTATCCATGTTATTAAATTTAGCATGCTAAGTGCGCTCTCGGTGTGAATTGCCGTGGCAGATGTATTAATATATTAGGGACACAGCCACTAGCCAAAGAGAAACATCTTTAAGCTCTTTTTAGAGGACTCTTTCGTCTCAGATTCTCTCATTGTCTGGGGTAAGCTGCTCCATAAAGAAGGCGCCACAGATTCAAATTAGCGCATTCCTAAGTACTTCATTTTATGTTCAACCACACTGGGAGTTGTAACGAGTGACTGTGATGAAGAGCGCAGTTCCCTTGATGGCTCATTCTTTGATATACGTTTTCGAAGACAGGAAGGAGCAATGCTATTTATACATCCGGACGTAACGGACATAAAGATTTCAAAACAAAGTGGTACTAATATATAAAGCAGAAATTTTTAACTTAGAAATACAACGCAACAATCAAACTAAATACATTAGAAATACAACGCAACAATCAAACTAAATACATTAGAAATACAACGCAACAATCAAACTAAATACATTAGAAATACACAATAATATAGATACAACCATTTTTGTGCTATTCCGTTATCTTTCTCTTTTAACATTCATGCATGTAATGGGTTGCCTGTATTAGTCATGGACGCCAACTACTCAGTAACATTTAACGTTCTAATCAATGTGCACGACTAGACAAAGAAAGGATAGCCTAAGCGCAAATAACGCAATATTAGTTTGTACAGAAGGAGCGTCTTTAACATATAAGATAATATAAAATAAAAGTTCTATAGAAGTCCTGAACGCTAAAGCTTGATTTAATCTAGAGGCCTGCCGATCAATCGGAGTCATCCTGAACATATCGGACAAATATTTGTCCATCTTCATTCAATGGTCATCTAGGTCACGTGAACTCAAGATGTAGTCTTACTACAGCCAATGGGATTCGACCTCCCGATTTGTCTTTTTTATTTTCTAATCAAAGAGAGTTCTCCGTCTATCTAAATAAAGACACTTTTTTTTTCTCAACAGAAGTTTGCAGCCAGATGTAGGTGGTGGTAAGTTAATTTAAAACATTCCACCTCCTAAAATTTCTTCTCCCCCCAGTAGAAAGACACCCCCGTTGTACCACCCTGATCAATGCACCTCGAGCATGAATGGGAGGAATATACAAGGGGTAAAAACTAAACAAAATGCCTAACAAAATAACAACAAGTACAAACAAACAAATATCTCGAGTCCTTGGGGGGTACTTGTACACAAAACACAACAATCCCTTAATTGCCTTAAAACGTAATATGGAACTCTTCCAAGTTGGTGTGCGTGTGTGTGTGTGCGGAGGGTATTAATTCTTTAAAGTAGATGAAACTGTAGAATAAACAACCTTTGACCTTTCTCCCCTTGCAGACGTCAATACTGTATTGCAGACGTAGATTACCGCTCAAGCTGCATTTATCGGGCACAGTGGCCGAGCGGCAGCGCGTTCGGCTGGCGCGTACCGAAGGTCCTGGGTTCGAATCCTGGTGAAGGCTGAGATTTGTTCCCGGGTCTCGAAGGTTGTTCCCGGGTCTATCCAGCTCTGATGGGTGCCTGACTTAAATTGGGGTAAATTAAAGGTGGCTGGGCATCGTACTGGACACACGATCCCTTAGTATGTCGTGGCCACAGAAACGGGTGAACGATGCTTTATCGGCCCTTTGGATCAATTTGGCCTGACGGAATACTTTTTTTTTTATAGCTGCATTTACTTAAATCGTATGTCATCTTCTAATACAACTTTACAAGCCAAGTTTATTCAACAGTGCCCAGTTTGTGAAAGCCAGCTAATACAGTAGATAAAATAGAAGTGTAAAAAAACACAACAACATCAGTGGATGCAGTGTCGCCAAAAGCTGGCAATTGAGTTAATATTTAGCTGTTCCCCCTTAGGGAATGGAGCTGTTCTAAGCGAGGCAAAGTATTCATTTATTGAGTTATAATACGTCCGACCAAAGCCTAAGGAAACGTCTGTATGTAAGCTCCTCATGTATATCTCCTACAGCAGTTTACTTTTAGTGAGCTAATGAACACAACATTTGCGTCCGAAACATAGAACAACGAACATTATAGAAAACAAAACAGTCTTATACAAAAATATGCATCTGTTTTTTAATTACAATTGACAGGTCTTATTAAGGCCTGCCCTTTACAATAGGTCATTGGCTCTCGGGTTCATGAGCTTCCGGTTTATTTCCGGCAACACTCTGTAAATGATCTTTTCGGCAGTACAAACAGCAGTGCCGTTGCCAGGGATTTGGGGGTCGGGGACTTTGCCTCTTTAGGGGCCCCTGCATTTTGACATGAGAAAAAACAATCTTTGGGGGCCCCCCTGAAATCCCGGGGGGACTTTCGAATTTGGACCCCCTCCCCCTCCCCTAGCTACGCCACTGACAAACAGTTACGCATCACACAGCTGACATGTTTTGTTTGTAAATAAACGAATAGGACCGAAAATGTTGGTACACCATGCACTTTTAGGTTCACCGCGCATGCCTAATCCTTAAGACTTGTCATTTAAGTTCTCATGGGAAGATTTGAATTCTTGCTCAAACCGCTAGAACAACATGAAATTCGTTAGACCTTATTTGGCACTTTATGTTACCAACAGTTAACATTCTTGCAATTCGAAAAAAAAAATGGTTGTCAATTAGCTTTGGCGTGTGGTTGGTTAATTTCAAATCATACATACTCGACCCGCGCTGCAATAAGCTTGAGTCACACCCATCATTTCTGTCCGATACTCCCGACACAATGAAGCTCAGAATTTGAAGGAAAGACAAGATCGTGTCACTAATCATCATATTGTATGTTATAAAGACAATATCTCCAATGACCAGATACGGAAAAGAATACTCCAGGAAATTGGACAATACGAAGACTTGCTGGCCACAGTCAAGAAAAGGAAACTAGAATGGTATGGCTAGATGACCAGAATCAACGGGCTTGCCAAAACCATTCTGCAGGGCGCCACCAGAGGTGGAAGAAAGAGACGAAGACAACGATGGGAGGATAACATCAGGGAGTGAACAGGAACAAAACTGAGCGACGCATTGAGAAATGCTGACGGACGGGAGGACTGGAGGAGGCATGTCATCTGTGGCTCCCCAACGGTCCAACAGACTACAGAATATGTAGGATGTAGGTAGGATATTAAATATATTACAAATAGAAAAAAAAAATAGAAAACTATAATTTATAATACAATATTTTAAAATATCTGAAATTGTTATCTAATTTCAACTCTAGAATTCTTGGACTAAGCTTAGATTATTGAAACTAATGTAAAGATCTAGGTCTAAGTGAGGACGAGAAACATGTTTATATCTATCACAATTCAGTGGCTCTTTTCTTGACATCTAGTTTATCAAACGATTTATGTATCTTTATTTATTGTTCTAAAACTAAAGGAAAAGTATCCCATCGGACCAAATTGTGGCCACGGACTACTAGGGGGTGGTGTGGCCAGTACAATGCCTAGCATGGCCTGTACTTTACCCCAACTAATGTCAGGTACCCATCAGAGCTGGGTAGACTTAGGGACATCCTCCATTCCTGAGAACGAATCCTAGCTTTTACCAGGATTCGAACACAGAACCTTCAGTACGCCAGCCGAACGCGCTGCCGCTCGGCTACCATGCTCCATTGTATCTTTGTAAATTTATAAATATCCATATCCATTTCCATATCCATATCCATTTCTAAATATCCATCTATCTAGGTATCTATCTAAATATATCGCTGTCTTTTTATTTATCATCTATCTATAATCTATATATAGCACTCTATTATTTTATCTATTTTTCTATTCATCTTTCTTTCAATCTATCTTTCTATCGTGTATTTATCTATTTATCTATCAATCTATCATTTTTATTCTATCCAACACTTATAAATAAAAATTTTAACGAGTTCATAATTTGTATCATTTTATTTATTAAAAAAACAACCTACGTTATCTAATTGAAATCTTAAAATCAAACAGCCAAAGCTACACAGCTAAACTATACTTTAAACCGAAAACCCAAAAGGTTAAAAGGCTTAATACTAAACATACAGTTTATAAAAAAAAACTTTCCTCCTATACAAAACTGAAAAGATAAAAGGAAGTGACGTCATGGCGAACACTGGCGGGTAAATTTGGTCTAAACGGAAGTTGTCATTTTCACGACTTGTTTCCCTGGCAACTAAACAAATATTAATTTGTTCAATGGTGGACAGATCGTGATTGACTGTGATTGCCTGTGATGGCCCTTCAATAAGATGGCAGTGATTTTTTGAATGGGGATGTTTGGCACAGGGTGAGTTGGGTGTAGATGAAGGCTGAGATAGGCAAAGGGTGAGTTAGGCATGATATAACAAAGATAGAAAAATGGAAGCATGGATGGATGGATATGTAGGTGAAAATACAGCAATAATATAAGCTAACTCTATTTTACGCTATACCAAATTGATCCATAGGGCCGGTGAAGCAGCGTACAGCAGTTTCCGTGGCCACGACATACTAGGTGGCCAGCACTATGCACAGCCACCTTTACTTTACCCCAACTAAGGTCAGGTACCCACCAGAGCTGGGTAGACTCAGGGACACCCTCCAAACCCGGGAAAAAAACCTAGCCTGCGCCTGGATTCGAACGCGCTGCCGCTCGGCTGCCGTGCCCCACAAGACGAACTAGACAGATAAGAGAAAATGAGTGAGAGACTGAAAGAGAAAGAATTAAAAGAGAGAACGAAATTAGGAGCAAGACAGAGAGACAGTGTATAGGTAACAATAGATAGAGCTATATATTGTAGAATAATAATAATAATGCGAAATATTATTGTCTACATTTTTATTATAAACTTCTTTTTTTTACTGTTTGGTAATTGTGTTTGTTTTTTTTCCTTTTGATAGTATTATTGTTTGTTTAATATTAAATATAACAAGTCAGAACCTTGACAGCAACAATTCATTTGCATGTTCCAGGGTCAGCCGATAGTAAACAATAAAAAAAATCCACTAAATACCGAAAGAAACGTTCTCACTAAAGTTTTTATTGTGATATTGTTTGTTACTTTTTCTGTCTATTTTAACAAAACACACTGTATTCATTTGTTTCTCCGGCATTTTGACGGGTACAACTCCTAGTAGGCCTATATATATATAAACATAATAAAAGGAAGATGTAATAGGTAAATTAAAGGCGGCTGAGCATTGTACTGGCCACACAATCGTCTAGTATGATAGATGTAAAGAGACAGAGAAAGAAATAGTGTAAAGCTAAGACTCAAAAATCACATTACACGAATTGAAGAAATCAACAGCAATGTCGATAAAATGTTTCAATATTATTCTTAATGTTAAATTGCGAGAAAAAAAAAAGATTAATGAGATTTCTGACAATATTCTCAACTGCGACTGGGTTCTGGTCTGCTTGTATGTGTGTGTGTTGTAGAGATCTTGAGAGATAGTGTTAGACCGAGAGAGCAGGAGAGAGAGAGAGAGAGAGAGAGAGAGAGAGAGGGAGAGAGAGAGAGGGAGATGGGAAGACAGATGGCATTACATTATGACAACTTCTTTGCCGTATCTTCAGGGCCATTTGTTTGTGATGAGGGGAGAAAACTGTGATCATATTATTGTTTTATTTTCTTCCCCTAGCTCACAATCCACAAGGGACAAATGACGGACATAAGTTTGTTGATGCAGCATTTATTTACCTATATATTCATGCCAGATGGTCCGCTTCAACACAGTTTCCTGATTCACACAGGGAAAATATGTTATTCATTTATGTATTAAAGATATGTAAATGCCATTTCCTTATTCTTGTTACAAGGACCAAGGTCATTTTAATTTTTTTTTCTTTCCGTGTAGCATTTGGGGCATGGAATGGGTTACTCGAATTGGTAAGAAAAAATATAATCGACAACATAAAAACATCTTTCAGAACAGAGTTACTTCAATGCCGGGTCAAGATCCGGTACCGGGACGCGCATGTAACGTTACCGGGTAAAAAACCAACTAAACAAAAATAATTCAAAATCTGAGGTAGTTTATTGTGGCTTGTTAGCGACATATTTACTTTCTTACTGTCGCATAGGGCAACAACAAAGTTTCTCCACTTCTCTCGGGCACTTGCGATAACGATGACCCGGGGATTACCACTGTCCATATTTTCCCGTTCGACGGTACTTCACAAGGTCTAAATTTTGACCGACCAATCTTCCTATATTCGACGGGGCTCCAACAGAGAAGGGGTCGGGAACCTTTTAATAATTATTGTGTTCCGAATAAGGATTTATAACTCAATTCAGTGTGCCAACAGCCTCAAAGTTACCCTGCTCTTTTCATGTCGAAAGGACTTGCCTTTTGGAAGGTTCTCCGCCTGCCATTGAAACTCGCTATGCATGCAAAGACTGGCACTCGTGCCATAGGTTGCCGTCCTTTGCAAAAAAGGGCTGTTTACATCTCCTTTTCATGGATATATTTATGCAACAGCTTTTTTTCGCCGCAAGCATTGAATAATATTTATAATCTTATTATGTATGGATAAAAATATTCATTTAGGTACAGTAGGTAAGTATCCCATCGGACCAAGTTTATGCTTAAGGCCGGTGAATGTTGCGTTCACCAGTTTCTGTGACCATGTCATACCAGGATTGTGTGGCCAGCATAATGCCCAGCCGCCTCTTCTTTACCCCAACTAAATTCAGGTACCCATTAAAACTGGGTAGAATCTGGGACGCCCATCCCAGACCCAGGATCAAATCCAATCTTCACCAGGATTCGAACCAAGGAGCCAGCCGAACGTGCCGCTGCTCGGCCACTGTGCATTTAGGATCATTTAGGTATCGATACTTAAGTATCGTTAATATATGTGACAATTCATATTGTTGTGTTATTTGTTATAGGCTACTTACTTTACTTACGCCTACTACCCCTCTTAGGGCATAGGCCACCAACAAGGGCTCTCCAGCCATCCCGGTCCCGAGCGAGTCTTTCCAACTGTCCCCATGAATGGCCTGTTCTCTTGACGTCTGCATCCAGGTCTCGGCGCCAGCTGTTACGGGGTCGGCCTCTCTTCCTCTTTCCTTGGGGGTTCCACGATAGGGACTGTCTGGTGATGTTGGATGCTGGTTTTCGGAGTGTGTGCCCCAACCATCTCCATCTTTTTTGCATGATCTCCAGATCGGCTGCCTGTTGCCCTGTGCGACTCCAGAGCTCATAATTACTGATCATGTCTGGCCAGCGTATATGCATAATCCTCCTGAGACATGAGTTTATGAAAGTCTGGATCTTCTTGGTGTTAGTAGCTGTGGTCCTCCAAGTCTCTGCACCATATAGTAAGACAGACTTCACGTTTGAGTTGAAGATCTTGAACTTTGTTTTCAGGGATATTTCTCTTGAGCTCCAGATATTCTTAAGTTGGAGGAAGGCTGTCCTGGCCTTGCCAACTCTTGCCCTTACATCGGCATCGGATCCACCCTTCTAATTGACGATGCTGCTTAGATAGGTGAATTCTTCAATTTCCTCTAGCGCTTCACCATTGAGAGTGATAGGCGATGTGTTTTCTGCGTTGACCTTAAGGAACTTGGTCTTCCCTTTGTGGATGTTGAGGCCAAGGCGAGTGGAGTTTTCCGTCACAATGTTGGTCTTTTCCTGCATCTGTTGCTGAGTATGTGCGAGTAGTGCCAGGTCATCCGCGAAATCTAGATCGTCTAGTTGTGACCATAACGTCCACTGGATGCCATTACGCTTATCCGATGTTGATGTCTTCATTACCCAGTCTATCGCTAGCAGAAACAGAAATGGCGACAGTAAACAGCCTTGTCTCACTCCCGTCCGTACTTGGAATGCCTCTGTTGGGTAGCCTCTGTGGATCACTCTGCATTTCAATCCTTCATAAGAGTTCTTAATTATAGAGGTAATTTTTGTAGGGACCCCATAGTGTCTTAGCAGCTTCCAAAGTGATTCCCTGTCTACGCTGTCAAAAGCCTTTTCATAGTCAATAAAGTTGACATATAGGGGGGAATTCCACTCGAGCGACTGCTCCAGGATGATGCGCAGTGTAGCTATTTGGTCAGTGCAGGATCTATCCTTGCGGAAACCAGCTTGCTGATCTCGCAGCTTCGTATCAACAGCAGCCTGCATTCTGCCAAGCAGAATCCTGTTGAACACCTTTCCTGGGATTGATAGTAGGGTAATTCCTCTATAGTTAGAGCAGGTGCTCAAGTTTCCTTTCTTAGGGAGTTTAATGAGTAGTCCCTCTTTCCACTCTGTTGGGACTTGCTCCTCTTCCCAGATCTTTTGGAAGATGGGGTGTAAGAGCTCTACTGTAGTCTCCACGTCCGCTTTCAGTGCCTCCGCAGGGATATCATCTGGTCCAGGTGCTTTTCCGCTTTTAAGCTTCTTGATGGCTTGGCGTATTTCTTCCTTTGTAGGTGCATTGCAGTCTATCGGGAGGTCTATGTCTGCCGGCTGGATATCAGGTGGGTCTGGTGGAGCTGGCCTGTTGAGTAGCTCTTCAAAGTATTCCACCCATCTTCTCTTTTGTCCTTCGTCATCGATTATCTGCTTTCCTTCTTTATCTTTCACCGGTCTTTCAGGTTTACTAAACTTTCCAGATAACTTCTTGGTGATAGTATACAAGTCTTTCATATTTCCATTTCTGGCTGCTTCCTCCGCTTCTGCAGCTAGAGCATCTGCATAATTCTTTTTGTCGGCTTTGATGCTCTTCTTTACACTCTTGTTTGCTTGTGTGTATTGTTCCTGTGCCTTGGCCTTCTCTGCACGTGTCCGGCTGCTGTTTAGTACTGCCTTCATTTCTCTTCTCTGTTCTATTTTCTTCAGGGAGACCGTTGAGATCCATTCATTGTGGTTGCGTTTCTGTGGGCCCAATACTTCTTGACAAACTGTCTTTATTGTTGTTTCCACTATCCTCCACTCCTTGTCTATTGTTGCTTCCTCTTCATCAATTATTTCTTGCAGGACTTGGAATTTGTTTGCAAGTGCCAGCTTGAATTCCTGACGTTTGGTTGGGTCTCTGAGAAGTATTGTGTTGAACTTCTTTCGCTGGTTTAATTCTACTGCACAATTCCTTTTAAGTTTAAGCTTGACACGTGCAACAAGAAGGTGGTGGTCTGAAGCCACGTCCGCTCCTCTTCTAACACGTACATCTTGCAGGGACCTCCGGAACTTCTTGGAAATGCATATGTGGTCTATCTGGTTTCCGGTGTGGAGGTCTGGTGAGAGCCAGGCTTGATAAAGTCCGGAAGGAAAACGAACGCCACATGACGGGAGAGGGTGAGGCTAGCACATTCACGGTGCCCTTTACTCGGCAGGAACTGGAGTATGTTTTGAGACGGTGCAAAGCGAAGAAGGCCCCAGGGCTGGATGGGATTAGCAACGAGCTGATCACTCACCTTGGGGCTCTTGGCAAGGGCAAACTCTTGGAGCTCGTAAACCGAACATGGTCTGAAGGTGTCCTACCGAAACAGTGGAGAGAGGCCTTGGTGGTACCCATCTTGAAGAGGAGTAAAGACCCGGGTCAGGCCGAAAGCTACCGACCGATTTCCCTAACATCGTGTGTAGGGAAGGTAGCTGAGAGATTAATCAATAGGAGGCTTGTGAGGTTCCTAGAGGATAATGGACTGGTCACCCCCACTCAAGCAGGCTTCCGTAGTGGAAGAAGCTCGATGGACCAGGTGACGCTCTTGGTCCAGAAAATGGCTGACGGGTTTCAGCGGAAAGAGTCTACACTAGCAGTGTTCCTGGATTTTAAACAGGCCTATGACAAGGTCTGGCGGCCGGGGTTGTTGTTGAAGCTACAGAGGCTAGGAATAGCCTCTAACATGTACAATTGGATCAAAGGGTTCTTATCCCGAAGAACAGTTGCAACTCGTTACGGGAAAGCGGTTTCTCGGAAGCGCGTCCTGGAGCAAGGATTGCCCCAGGGCTCAGCACTGTCCTGTACATTGTTCCTGGCTTTTATCAATGACCTGCCGAACTATCTGGGAAGCTCGTCACTGCTTTTCGCAGACGATCTTGTGGTCTGGTCGACCGGGAGGGAAGCGCGTGCTCTCGAGCGGGCCCTCCAGCAGGATTTGAACGCAGTAGCCTGTTACGCCAAGCTTTGGGGTATGGAAGTAAACTGCCTAAAAACAGTCTACTCGCTCTTTACCCTCGGAATCGATATCCTCAAGGAGCCGATCGAGCTGAACATTGACGGCCGCGCCCTGGCATGCGACCAGAAGCCGGTCTATCTCGGAGTGACACTGGACCGAAAGCTAACGATGTATGACCATGTGAGGTTAGTCCAAGAGAAAGCTTCTTCTAAGCTGAACATTGTCAAGAGACTGGCCAGTACTGGCTGGGGTGCGAAGGCGAGTGTGTTGAGGAATCTTTACCTAGGAGCGGTAAGATCCCAGATCGATTACAGCCTCCCGGTGCAAATCTATGCGTCTGATACTGCTTTGAAGACGTTGGACTCTGTACAAAATCAAGCCCTCAGACTAATATGTGGAACGTTCCGAACCGCCCCGACATCGGCTGTTGAAATCATGGCAAACGTGCCGCCTCTGAATGGGAGAAGGAAAAGGGCCGTTATTACTGCTTACGAGCGGTATAAGCGGTTGGAGGAAAGTTCCCCCCTCAGGATGCTCGTGGATTCCTGGGTGGGAAGAGGCCGGATCTCAATGCAGTCCTTCATGCACCACGCATTGAAGCTCAGCGCAGAGATTGGACTCCCGGTCGACCGCATGCCCATGCGGACGGGAGTGGAACCTCCTCCTCACCTATCCTTCAACCTACCAGAGATACGGGCGAACCTGATGGATGCAGTCGGACCCAGCGCTTGCCTGACTGAGAGGCGCGCAGCTGCTCTAAGGACGGTACGGGCATACTCGGGATTCGTTGAGGCATACACTGATGGGAGCGCGATCAGTGGGACCGAAGCGCGTTCTGGGTATGGTGCTCTTGTGTCGTACCCGAAGGCAGAAGAAAAACGGGCTGAGCTAAGTGGGCCGTGTGGAGCAATCTGCATCTTTGATGCGGAGATGGAAGCCATCAGAATTGCCGTTGAGGCAATTGGGAAAACGTTCGAAGAAACACCATCTGCTCGTGATGATGTGTTTATCTTCACTGATGCACTTTCAGTTCTCCAAGCCATCGACGGCTTGGGGAGTTGGCCCGAACTGCTTGTCCGACTATTAGCTGCTATTTCCGATCTGATCCTCAGGTACGAGGTGAAGGTCATATTGCAGTGGATTCCAGGTCATGCAGGAGTCCCTGGCAATGAGATAGTGGATGCCTTGGCCAAGAAGGGATCCCTGACACTCACTCCGGAGGGTCCGTCCACCTTCGCGAGTGCCCGCAGATCAATACGTGAGTGGGAGACAAGACAATGGAATAAGAGTTGGGACGAGTCTGACAAGGGTCGAGGTGTGTGGCAGCAACTAAAACGGCCAAATCGAGCTGATCCGTGGTGGAAGCTCCGCAGGAGAGAACAGGCTACGATAGCCCAGTTCCGTACAGGGCACTGCCCTATTGGTGCCTATTTCGGACGATTTAGGCCCAATTTCGATTCGCGGTGCCGACACTGCTTTGAAGCAGAAGAGACGGTCGAGCATTTGCTTTTAGACTGCCCTGCCTTGCAGGAGGAAAGAGTAGATGGGAATGGTCAACAGTTTGCACCATCCCTTTATGGGAACCTGGCTGTGCTACGTAGTACAAGTGTGTTTGTCCTCCGAATCCTAAGAGATTAGTCTCGATTCGATCACTCCGGTGAGTGAGGTTTAAAGTCTGGTGAGAGCCAGGTGACTTTGTTATAGGCAATAGGTCTAAATACGTTGCTATTTACTGGAGATATAGGATAAATGTTAGTTGGTCAGGAAGTAAAAGGATAAAAATAACCCGGTCACAACAAACCTATCAGAATGCACTAACTAGATTTAAAACTATGGACATGCCTTAACACTTAACATGCCAAATTCGACTAAAGTCGAATTTACAAAACTCTTTCTGTATGCCAAATTCGACTTTAGTCGAAAATCATAGTGGTCTTAAAAAATGGATCAAAACCATAACCGAATAATCAATGGTATAGAGTTTGGACAGTGTATCATGACTGGCATGACTATCTTAACCTCAATCACCAGTATTTTCGGTTTTATTATTTGTATGCGTCACATATCCAACCGTCGGTTATAGCTGTACTCAATAGTAACTAAACAGTAATGAAGGAATAACTTTGACTCGAACCAAACGTTATTCACACTATGTACATGAGAGTCTAACATAAACAGTATGATAGATAACGTAAGAGAACGCTATTCTTCAACGGAGTAATTATGTGACGTCACAGGCACCTATGACGCGTTTTGACTTTGACGCTCAAAACCGAACCACGTGGATGTTGCATGTACAATCTTGTTTATGTTTATCTTAGTACTGAAGCCGATTTATGTGTCCTTTTATGTTTATAGCTTGTTCTTGTGTGATTTTCAAACATTTTAGTATTATTAGTATTTACTTTTATTGGAAATATAATATTTGATATAGATCTATGGATGATTCTATTGTTTTTCGAGCTGATTCTGATTCCGGTGAGAAATATAATTTTGACAGTTGTGAATTAGATGATAATTTAGATTTAGAAAGTAATTCAGGTGATAACATTGATTTAGCCGGTGAAACCAATGGACCACTAGCACCTGCTCGCATTGATGCTAGATCGGCTTTGAGTTGTGATAGGGAGCAATGCAACGAATCAGTTCATTCTAACTGGGAAATGTTGGAGAGGAATGATTTCGTTGACCTAAATAGCGAATGGCTGCCCCCATTCACAAGGTGTTCTTGTCGATACCAACAATTTTGAGACTGTTGATTATTTCAAATTGTTTTCCCCTGATACTTTAGTGGAGCACATAATGAATGAGATTAATCGTTACGGTGACAATGTAAAAAGTGAAAAATGTGTTGGGAATGACGGATCCCATCGTGTGAAAAGTTGGAAGCCATGCGATATGGATGAGCTATCTGCCTTTCTTGGCATTCAGATTGCGATGGGCTTATGTAGCAAATCATCAATAGATGATTTTTGGGCAACAGGAGCTTGGCTCACATACACCCCTTTTAGTGCAGTAATTGGAAGAAATAGATTTCAAATTCTCATCTCATTTTTTCATTTCAACAATAACGAAAACAGACTAGAAAGGGGGCAGGATTGATATGATCCACTCTCCAAACTGCGACCGTTATTGGACATTACGGCACCTCTATACCGACAAGTCTATGGACCAGGACAAGCCCTTTCAATAGATGAGTCTATGGTGGTATTCAAAGGACGTTGTTTTTTCAAACAGTACATGCCCTCTAAACCAACTAAATGGGGCATAAAGGCATTCATGTTGGCTGATTCAAAGTCTTTCTACTGTTTGAAGTTTATAATATACACAGGAAAAAACAACATTTGTGATAGAAGAAGGAAACACTTTGCGTTCACAGATTGTATTTGATCTTGTTGACGGATTAGAGGGGGAAAGGCCATATAATATACACAGACAATTATTATACAAATATTTATACATATTCTAGTTTGAAAGTGAAAAAACTAGGAGCGTGTGGCACAATTCTGGAAAACTCAAAGGGTTATCCAAAAGAACTGAAGAAAAAAAAATGAAGAATGAAAAGAGGTGATCCTCCCATTTTTGCTAAATCAATAGACTAGATCGTAACAACGTTTCAAGATAGCAAACGTCTCAGTATTCTATCAACTGTGGGAAACAACACAACTACAGTGAAGCGCATACGAGACAGAAAACAGCCATAAGGTTATAGAACAGTAGAAAAACCTACCATCTGTCAGCATTACAATGACCATATGGGTGGAGTGGATCATTTTGACCAGATGAAGGTTAGCTATAGCTATCCGCACAAATCAGTCAAGTGGTACCACTCAGTATTTCATTATATCAAAGAAGTAGCTTTGATAAATGGACTAATTTGTTACAGGCTAAACAAGGACGCTTCCATGACAGCTAAAAATTTTAGGGAACTAGTGCTTGAATACCTTATCCAGAACCAAGTGAATAGGAAGAGACAAAAAAGAAATACTACCGCCCCGACCCCAAACATTGATGACAGATTAACTGGACGTCACTTTCCCAATACGTCCACAGTCAAATCGTACAAACCAGACTGTCTTGTCTGTTAATCCTGCCAAAAAAGAGCCCAAACAAGATATTACTGCCCTGTTTGTAACGTCCCTCTCTGCATTGTGCCATGTTTTGAGCTGTATCATACAGCTGTGAATTATAGCACTGTTCGCCAGCGCCAGCCACAGCAGTAAACTTTTTATAATGTGTGGTTTCAAAAATGTATAGTATAGTTCTGTACATTAATTTCCATTTATTTTGCTATTTTTTTTATTCCACTATTTGGTTGCAAAATAGTCAATTAATCTTTTGTTGATGATGAAATTAAATTGAATAAATGTAAAATTTATTATTTATAGTTCTTTAGTTGATTTATGGCTTAACTTATGCATTGAAATTATTAATTAAAAGTCATTGTTTGATATTAACTTTATAAGACAAGTTCTTTCTATTTTCTTAAGTTTATTACCATATTGCTAAGAAGCTGCACAAGGAAAATAAAAGCTACCTAAAAAAATATGTTTCCTATAGATATCACAAATATTCAAGGA
Organism: Anisus vortex; assembly: GCA_949126835.1. Classification (NCBI taxonomy): domain Eukaryota; kingdom Metazoa; phylum Mollusca; class Gastropoda; family Planorbidae; genus Anisus; species Anisus vortex. The sequence goes on from OX421494.1 coordinate 4,478,570, forward strand.
AAGGTGACACGATTTGGCACAAAACTCAATTTTTTAATATGGTTTAATGTAGATCTATATGGTAGAAATTTAATCCGTCGACATTGACCAATTATATATTTGTAAATTTACAGTTTTAGTAGACTGACAGAAAATTGAATAAAATCGTTTCACATTTCACGGACCAAACAAATGGCAAATGAACATAAAAACTACTTTTTTATTGCTAAATTAGTTTTTTTCAAAATTAGTTTGGTCTTCTAGCTTTGTTCTATGGTGCAAGAATAAAATAATAATTGTCGACGGCTCTCAAAAAAAAAAATGGACATAAATACATATTTTCCTATAAATGACACATATTCAAGATGGCCGCCATGGTCACGTGACATTAATTTGCATGAAAACTTTATTTTTAAGAATAGTATTCTGTTTTACATATATGGTCTCGGATATCCCCTTGTCCAACACTGTTAGAGACCTTGGTTTTTTTATTGACAATGAGCTTACAATGGTTCCGCACATTGGTACTGTGGTAAGGGCTTGTTTCTTTCATCTACGCGCCCTGGGTCAGCTGCGTCCTCAACTTAATAAGAGAACAGCTAATGCCGTAGCAGTCTCTCTAATTCAATCACGGCTGGATTATTGTAATAGCTGTCTGTGGGGTCTGCCCCAGAACCAGCTCCAAAGACTCCAGAAAGTACAGAACACTGCGGCACGCATTGTATCAGGGATTAAGAAGTCGGACCACATAACCCCAGTTCTTAAAGATCTCCACTGGCTCCCTGTGACCAAGCGCATTGACCATAAAATTCTGTCACTTGCCTATAGCTGTATGGAAGGCACTGCCCCTCACTATCTTCAAGAACTTGTTCCCAAGCATGTGTCCACTAAGGGGCTGCGCTCTTCATCACAGTCACTACTCAAAGTACCCAGTGTGGACGGTCATAAAAAGAAGTCATTTGGTGTACGCTCTTTCGAGTCAGCAGCGCCTTATTTATGGAATAAATTGCCTCAGACATTGAGGGATTCCAGAAAAAAAGAGTCATTCAAGAGAAGTTTAAAGACCTTCCTCTTCAACTAGGCTTATAGTTTTTTGGTTTGTTTTTAGCACATCCACAACTGAAACGTGGAACCAGAGCGCACTGAGCATGCTAACATAGCATGGATAGGCGCGCTATATAAATCATCATCATCATCATCATGGTAGAGATTTCACACTTCGATATTGAAAAGTTACAGATTTGTACATGTTCAAAAATACTAACCAGTTTTGGTAAACTAGCAGAAAATTGAGCAAAATCGTTTCAAAATTCATGGACAAAGCAAGGTGCGAATTGTAACAAAAACTTCCTTTTTATTGTTGAAATTGAATTTTTTACTTAGTGTAGTCTACTAGCTATGTTTATATGCTGTAATATTACACTCATATTTTCCGAAGGTTCTCAAAGAAGAAAAAAAGTGGACACAAGTACATATTTTTCTATAACTGTCACAAATTCAAGATGGCCGCCATGGTCACGTGACACTAATTTGCATGAAAACTTTATTTTTAAGTATGGTATTCTGTTTTACATATATGGTAGAAATTTTACACTTCGATATTGAACTGTTACAGATTTGTACATGTTCAAAAATACTAACCAGTTTTGGTAAACTAGCAGAAAATTGAGCAAAATCGTTTCAAAATTTATGGACAAAGCAAGGTGCGAATTGTAATAAAAACTTCTTTTTTTATTGTTGAAATTGGTTTTTTACTTAGTGTGGTCTACTAGCTATGTTTATATGCTGTTATATTGCACTCATATTTTCCGAAGGTTCTCAAAGAAGAAAAAAAGTGGACACAAGTACATATTTTTCTATAAGTGTCACAAATTCAAGATGGCCGCCATGGTCACGTGACACTAATTTGCATGAAAACTTTTTTTTTAAGTATGGTAATATGTTTTACATATATGGTCAAAATTTCATGCTTCCACAATAGTCCATTAATTTTTTATTAATTTTTAAACTCCACACACTAATTTTGTGAAATTACCAAAAAACTAGTTGGCAGTGGAGCACATTTTGCGTAAAAAACCTTTGGCATGTTAAGTGTTAAACGTAATACGATTTTCCCTTGGAATGCTCGTTCGTACAACTGTGGCTAATATTAGGCCTTGATCTCCTTTAGATACAAGTCCCCCAATGCTGCTTGTGTGGGAATTCCCAATTCATATGTCATCTCCTGCATGTCTTTGAATCTCAATAGATGAAAGGTTGATAAAGTTTATTTTAATCATATTGTGTGTTTTTTTAAATTATATTTTATCCCAAAAGAAACTCAAAGTTGAGTAAGTATTCACACGAATGATGCCTTAAAGAAATATAATTTATAATGTAGTACATAACATTAACATATTTCTTCTAGGTCAGAGTCTATGTTAAAAAAAAACGGAATCTCGAGCCGGTCAAGGCCGCGAAAAGATACCACTATATGAAAAAACAAATGTATACATAAGTACTCCTCTTTCTTCTTTAAAGAAGATTATTGCGTCCTACGCTAATAAGTGAATTTGCATTTTTTATTAGTGTTTTAAATGATGTTAAGTTACTGGTTTTCATGTTTTGTTCACGCAAACCCATTCCATTCCCGGATGCCTCTCGGGAAGGTAGAGTACTTATATGCATTTGTTCTCACATAAGGGATAAGGAAATTTTTTTACAATTTTTGTTTATCTGAGCATTGCAATTGTTATTATGTTGAATGTTAAATTTATTGCCTTTTTTATTATTACTACTTTTCAATACTCCTTTAGTGTTTCTAGGATTAGTAATTAACTATTGATGTTATTCTTGTCATTTGTGAATATTCGCTAGTAACGGACCTTATAGATCATAATCCTAGTAATTGTTTCCCCTTGTTTACTGAACTGTAATTCACAATGAAAGAATTAGGTAAAATAGTAAATAGTCGTAATACAAACTTTTCCTGTAAAAATATATGAGTCTATAGAGGAAAATATTATGACATTTTTACTGAAATTTCCTAGAATTCGACCACAAATGGACTTGTTAATATCAACTTTATTATATTTCATACCTATTTATCAAATTTTACAGTTGTATTCCTATAAAAAAATATTTACATTCAAACAGGTATGACAATTTGAAAAAAAAATAGATCGGTGATTCATGCCTCATAACCCTGTAAATAATGACGCGAGCTTAAGTTTTAACTGTTAGCGCCCTTTTTGAAAAACAAAAAGTATTATCAAGAAATGTAAGTTATATTTTTAGAATTGTCTCAAATTAAAACTAATTATAAAACCTTTAAACAAATAGACTACAAACAATATTAATTTAGTAATATGAAGTAGACAAGTACACATGTTAGCAAAAATTATGAAATAATCAGAAAAATGTGGACGTATGTACTCTGTTCTTACTTTATACGTTTAGAATACATAATGTTGTAAATCCACGGGTATTGTATTTTCTGGCTAGGATATTGTTCACTGAAACATAATAATAAACTCAAGCCACTCGATGTATGTTCAAAGAAGAATTTACACATACTCTCTGCGCCAAAATCAAATGTAAATAAACAACTCAACATGACCTCAAATACAATACAGAAACAGATTTCAAGAACTATGACACTCTAAACAGGACATTACTAGAGTTTTATGACCATACCGAGGAAGGTTATAGAAGACAGTGCTATGACATGAAGCCTAAGACAGGGGAAGACTTTAAGGTTTTCGTTAGTAATCTGTCTACGTTTAATAGATGGTTTGACGCTACATGGATAGAAAAATCATTTGAGAACTTGAAGGAATTTGTACTGTTGGACCGAGTAATAATGCAATGCTATAGGGACCTGAAGGCGTTCCCACAGGAAAGAAAACCGAAAAGCGTAAAATCGACCATAAAACTGGCACAGCAGTATGTGGCAGCTCACCCCGATCGCCCCTGTGGGACAGGGTGGCACGGACATTGAGGTAGCTTTTACAGCGAGATCGAGAGAAAAAGCTAGGGGCAAGGAATTGAATAAACGGGACTTGCGATGTTTCTACTGTGAAAGTGAAGGACATTGGATCCGTAATTGCCCAAAGCGACGCCGGGAACGGAAACATGACGTGGCACATATCACCGTTGGAATTCACAAAGAAGGTCAGCTGAAGGCATTACCAGTGAAAGTTGGCAACCGGCCAGCTAGGGCCATTAGGGACACAGGAGCGACGATGATGGCCATTAGAAGGAACTTCGTAAAAGAAACACAATTATACAGGAAGGTATAAAAATTTAATGGTGTTTGGGGGGGGGGGGGAGGGAATCTTCAAGTGGCCTACTGCGTCTATTGAGGTAGACACGCCGTATGTTAAAGGGTTGGTAGACGAAGTAGTCTTCGAAAAAGGCCCTTACGATTTAGTCATCGGTAACATTCCTAATCAAAATGACCCACTTGATGATAGATTTAGTTACTGAGAAGACATAAGGAAAGGCAGGTATTTTACTCAGATTCGGGGGACATAAATACTTTAACTACCTTATCAGAATTGTTTGAAAGAGCTGGGCGGAAGCCATCTAAAGGCATAGCACGAGATTGTTTTTTTCTCTAACATTATTAATAGACATACCAAGGAAAGGTACTATTATTTTTTACGCATTGTACAATTTTTTCTGTAATGTTTCAAATTAATTCAATTCTTTTTTGTTAATATGCCTCAGGAAAATTGTACTGGCTCCTGTTGGATACAAGTTGAATTTTCAAGTTTGATGTTGGAACTCACTCACGTTGTTACAGATTTGAAATAGCAATACACATGTGTTAAGCATTCTATAATATGTATTATTGAGTCAAAGGAGATTTGGTGTTGCTATGGATTTTAAATAACAATAAGCATGTGTTGATCATTCTAGGATATTGTTACGTAAAGGAAAGTAGTGTTATTTCCGTAGTTATATTGGTTCTCTATTAATATTTAATTAAGTTCGAAAGAATTCTTCAACCCAAAATGTTTTTCCATACTAAGAATAAAAACGTGCATATCTATCTAGACAATACGTCACTGCATTAAAACTCGTCATACGTCACACGGGGTTAGAGATCGTTAGATCAGTTTTAGTTTGGGCAAGGTTGTGAAAGGACCGTGTTTGACCGTGTCCATTATATATATATATATATATATATATATATATATATATATATATATATATATATATATATATATATATATATATTATTACAGCCTGATATGGTCTAGAAGAATCTCAACTGGTTCAGTTTATCGTCCACCATTGATACCTGTATTCTGTTTTGCTGTTCCATTCATACCTTCATTCTTGCTCGGAATAAATTGTGATTACTATTTTTTAAACAGGATTGTGTATTTCTTCATTATTAAGGTACAGTAATACCTAACGTTTTCAATGTCATTTACTCACACATTCTACGAGCCAATCAAATATAAAAATCTACAAATATATTGCAAATACCAATTCTTATACAACATTGTGGGATCCAAGAGGGATGTGAATCAAAGGATGCAGTAATTATACATTCCTAAATATATTATCATACGTCAGTAGCTATTTCGCACGTGACAATATGTATTATATAGTGTGTACTATTATATAGATATGTATTAGTGAATGAAAGGAGATTGGACGTATTAAGATGGTGATTACCATCTTGCCTGTGGGTGGGGGGAGATGTGATGACTGTGAGTAGGGGATAAGAGGGTTGTTCGTGAGTGTAGCTGGGATCCTGTGAGTTATGAGTGATTCTCGTGAAACGTGTGAATAGCGTTGGCTGGAGCAGTGTATTGTGGGATATAAATAGGGGTAGGGTGGATTGTACGGGAGACTGCGAGACTGACAGCGAGGGTGTGTTGACCGCTTGGTGAAAGGCTGGACTATGGTTTTTGTTATTTATTACTGTACACGACTTGAGTTAGTAAATATTAGTGATCCCACAGTCACCACAGTGGGGTCACTTAAAATTGATCGCTCAATTGAGTTTGTACGCTTGTCTTCTTTAATTTAACAATAATTATAAGTAATTCTAAAACAAATGTATTTGTATTATAAACTTGATATACATAAGGGACTTATTTAATTGCACTATATTATGTATTTTTTTAAACTAATAATGTTTAAAATATAAACTCCTTAAATGGACAAACAATGAATTATATAATGCAGGAAATGTTTATTGACACCTGTTTAACGTAAATTATTTTAAACCTCTAATAATTAAATCTTTTAATAATGTTGAATTATTAAAAAGAGATAATTATTGATCAGTAATATTTTTTATATTACAAAACATCTTTTTTTAGTATCACTATTGAATCAATTGTGGAATAGTTGGGAGAAAGGGAGATAATTAACCCGTTTTTTTACCTAACATTTCTAATGTTTCTTTTTTTTTCTTTTATAATAGAATAAATGATTAAACGGCTTACAATTTATAACTTTGAAATGATCAAACTGTAACAAGTTTTTGAAAATTATACAGTCTCATTATTTTATGACCAAATAATTTATATGTATATTTTCTAACATTACATTAATTACCCAGTTTGTATGATTACTACTTATCTATACCACTTTACGTTAGTGCAGAGGAATGGAATATAATGTTAAAAAAACTATAAAGGAGATCTAAATAAAATAAATTGGTGTTAGTTGTTAGATCCTCATCGTGACTAACAAATAATAATGTTAAGACAATAATTACCATACATTCCTTTAATGTGAATGTTTAGTAATAAAATATTGTATTTGATATAAATGCAAATAAAGAGTATAATAATCACAAAATCGTCAACTTTGTATTAAATATAAAACATTGTAACAATTCATTTTAGGCTGTTGGCACGCGGAATGATTTAGAAATTCTAGTTTGGCACACTGTTGCCGACCCCTGCTCTATGGATTAGCATTAAACCGGTTATTGGTATGCAACATTGACATTGTTGTGGGCAGAGAACACCAACACAATCGGTGAACTAAACTAAAGTTACAAACTGAAAGCATTTGGAAAAAAAAATATTTTTAAACGCACTACATATTACACATTTTTTTTTTACTTTTGTAGAAATGATTAATTGTTTGAAAATGTTTGTCTGATTAAAAAAGAATTTATTTTGAACAAACATGGATGGTTAGGTTGTTTGTTTTTTTCAGAGGTGTAGGGAAAGTTGGGGTACATGAGAGTTAAAAGAATTGGGATTCACTGGACAGATGTGTTTATTACTTGCTTAATTCGGGGGCACGGTAGCCGAGCGGCAGCGCGTTCGACTGGCAATCCGAAGGTCCTGGGTTCGAGCTAGGACTCTTTCCCGGGTCTGGAGGGTGTCCCTGAGTCTACCCAGCCCTGATGGGTACCTGATATTAGTTGGGGTAAAGTAAAGGCGGCTGTGTATAGTGCTGGCCACACAATCACCTAGTATGCCGTGACCACAGAAACTGGTGAACGCTGCTTTATCGGACCTATGGATCAATTCGGTCCGACGGGTACTTTACTTAATTCGCCGTTACTGATATCACAGATGTCTACACTATTAGTATTAGTATTAGGGAACATTTTATTTATATTTGTTTCTACTAATAATTTCATTCTATTTTTGGTGTTCAGTAAATAGTTGACTGTAATAAATATCAAGATCCTATCTGCCTAATATACTTATATTGACTTAATGAGTTATTTATGTTTATCATAATGTTGACTTAATACTGCTTTTTTTCATAAAATAAGACAATTTATTCTTTTATTTCACTACGCCTGGTTATCACAATCGTGAGTGTATCCTGGATGGTTGGTCATGGGGCTTGCGACCTCACTCCGTGAAATACCCAAAGCTACAGAAACCGTGCATGCATGCGTCAACCCAACGTGAGCTTCTCAAGACAAGCTTATGATGCGAGCAAGTGAAAGTTCTTGGGAAGATAAATAGCAGATCTCACGGCAAGATGTTCCAGTTTCAATGCAAATCCATTCCAGTTTTGCTTGGAAATGCAACTCACTGAAAATTTGTCGCTATGCCATTCAGAAAAATCGCCATCAATTGTCAGTTTTCCTAATTTAGAACCGGAAAATGCTTTTTTTTAAAAATCAATTTAAGAAAACTCTTGGAGGTCTTTGAAAATTCCTCTGCGTGCCAAGTTTGGCACGCGTGCCTTAGGTTGCCGACCTCTGCCATAGAAGGTACGCGTACACCATTTTATGAACCGCTGTTTATAGACTATGATTTATTTGTATGTTCACTATTTAGCGGACATAATTTTAGCCATAAATAATCGGATTGGCTTAAACGGTAAGTTTGTCTGAACCTTTCGGCATAAAACATAAGCGTATTTAATTGTTGTGATTTTTGCAGGGACTCCTAATAGCCGATGACGCCTCATGAAGATAAACGTATTTTCATAAAGAAAATCTTTAAAAAAAAGTTTGTTACCAGTTGTATATTTAAAATAAACAATGAAAAATTACCATGATTAATGAATATATATATATATATATATATATATATGGCATCCTTCCATCCTCAAGGGACGATGGCGCAGTCTCCTTTCTCTCTGCCTCTCGCCTTTCTCCTGGCTCGTTTCTCTTCGCTTCTTTCTGTGAGGGTGGCTTCTGCAGCTTGAGTGCCCTCGCGCACCTTTCACCGCCAGGAGGTGCGTTCCTCAGCATGGCTCTCCCACGTGTTGGGCTCAATGCGTGCCAGTAATAAGTCTTTCTTGCAAACGTCTTTGAACCGCAGGCAAGGGCGACCCCTCTTTCTTGTAACGGCTGCCAGCTCTCCATACAGTAGGGCTCTTGGGATGCGCTCCGCACCCATCCTGTGGACATGGCCTATCCATCGCAGGCGCCTCTCACTCAGGATTGAGTTTATACTCAGCATATGGCTTCTCCTGAACACCTCCACATTTGTGACTCTTTCTGACATTTGATGTGGAGTATCCTGCGCAGGCATCGCAGGTGAAAGCTATTGAGCTGATTAATTTGCTTAGCGTATGTAGCCCAGGTTTCGCTTCCATAGAGGAGTGTGCTTAGCACACAGGCCTGGTAGACAGAGATTTTTGTCCTATCAGTGAGTTGAGATACTGCCTTGCCGATTCTGGTTGGTATTTATTTTTCCAGGGACAGTGAGCTTGAAATGTTGCTGCCAAGGTATGTGTAGTCCTCGACATCATCCAGAGTGTTTCCCTCAATTGAGATTGCTGAGAGGCATTCTGTACCTTGCCTCATAATATTGGTCTTTTTTAGGCTTATTGTTAGGCCAAATTCTTTGCATGCCTCCGAGAATCTACTGACCAGTTTCTGGAGTCCTTCCTCTGTATGTGAAACAAGAGCTGCATCATCAGCGAATAGCAATTCTCTGATTAATACGGTTTCCACTTTGCTCTTTGCACGGAGCCGGGCTATGTTATAGAGATTTCCATCGGCCCTAGTATGGATGTTCACGCCCTCGGAGCAGTTCTCAAAAGCATATCGGAGGAGTACTGAGAAGAAGATACCAAAGAGTGTTGGTGCCAGGACGCAACCCTGTTTAACCCCGCTACACACTGGGAATGGTTCTGATGTGGCGCCGTCGAAGAGAACTGTGCTGTGCATGTTGTCATGGAAAGCCTCAATAATACTTAGTAGCCGGGGCGGACATGCAATCTTTTTCAGTATGCTAAAGAGTCCATATTAATGAATATTATAAGCCATAAACCTAACACAATCTCTTATTTTCCCCTTATATATTCATCAGCAAAAGATAACAAGGAACTTTATCTTTATTTTTAGTCCAGGCCAATAATTTTCATAGAGTTAAGTCCCATTAACATATTTTCTTTATATAGACATGGATAATCGTTATCTGACGTTGATCGAATGACGTTACCTACATGCAATAAACATAATAAAGTCATAAACTAGAATAACCAGTTATTAGATCGGTCCACGTCATGAGTTCCATTTGACATGCACACGTATGAGTTCACTATAAAAGAACTTTCAAACATGTTGTATGATTTATAAGGTGTTTGTGTGTGTAAGTGTGTGTGTGTGCGTGTGCGTGTGTGCGTGCGTGTGCGTGCGTGCGTGTGCGTGCGTGCGTGTGTGTGCGTGTGTGTGTGTGTGTGTCTTTGTGTGTGTGTGTGTCTTTGTGTGTGTGTGTGCGTGTGTGTGTGCGTGTGTGTGCTTGCGTGTGTGTGCGTGCGTGTGTGTGTGTGTGTGCGTGTGCGTGTGTGTGTGTCTGTGGAAAGATACAGATAGAAAAAGGAATCAATTAGAGCAAAGGTTCTCAACTTTTTCGGCTCAAAGCCCCCATTTACATTTTTTTTCCCTGTCCACCTCCCTCCATCCCATGCTTCCCCCTCTTCTCCCCCCCCCCCCCCCCCCCCCACACATCAAACTAAAATTTATTAGTCAAATTTGTTACAATAAATCTCTATAGGCCGACTAGGATAGTCTGTGTTTTTTATGATCTTATAAAGAATAGCAAAGAACAAGCTTGTTTCATTTTTTTACTAGTAAATGGGAAAACAAAGGTGAATTACTCAAGGGTTTAAAGAAAACTATATTAATGTGAACCTTGGGCGCCTTGTGTGTTTCTAGTTTCTTGTATTTTATCTCTGATTGAATCAATTTTGGTTTTCAAAATCTTGGGTTTCCATGCTCTGTTGCTTGCAGCTTGTGTATCTCTTTTGACAATAGCGTGGTAACAGCACCAAATCATCTTTTCACCAGATTTTTTTTTTCCAAACCCAGAGACCTGTAGAAATTAATGATACGATTTTTCAACCGTAAGTCGTGATTATAACCCGTTTCTTACACGTTTCTCTTCCTTGATTGTTAATTCAATTAATTCCTCGTGCAGTTGTAAGGATAGACATGATTCATTAAGTCATTCAGGTTTTGACAATAAGAGAAATGTCTTCATCAGTTTTTCTACAGAAAGACATGTTTTTTTTCTTTACAGAGACATGAATGATAAAACTAATTGTTTAACTTTAAGTTGAGAACATTGAGAATCGATGATTATGTTATATTATTATTCGTTGTGTGAATAGTTTAGAATGGGCTGGTGCAAGAATCTATATTTAGCCTTCCATTGCACTTCTACCTTGCAATATTGCTCCTAGTGTTGTTTTTTATATCGGGATCGATGATAAACATCATCTGGGTCTCTAGGAGTGTGACCGGAAGTGACTGCTTTTTTTTGCCTCCCCTACTTCCCTACCTTGAATCCCTGCCTACGCCACTGATAGAGACGTATGTACAATGAACTTAATACAGTCGTAAACTAGAATGACCATCAATTCGATCTAAGAACATTTTGTTTTCATCACATTCGCCCACGTCATGAGTTCCATTTGACTTGCACCAACGAGTTCACTATAATAGAACCTTCAAACATGTTGTATGATTTATAAGACGTTTGTATGTGGAGAGATACAGACAGAAAATTCATCAATTAGAGCCACCTAGCAGACACCATGAAGTTTTTGTCGTTTGCACTGGTCATCTTCCTGATATTTTTATTCAGTAAGTACAATTAATGAGGAATTTTACAATAATTGTTAAAAAAATCAAGGTGTATTTTTGGTATTTGAACCGGACACTAAAATTATGTAGATAAAGAGTTCTAACAGTGTTTATTATTGCATTATTTACGTGTTCCTTTTAGAACAAAGAAAAGTATTCTCTAGGCAGTCAGTTTTAGTCAGTTGTTTTAAGACGTCATACATCATCCTGATATATGACAGATGTACTTGAAACCAAAGCACGACATTTTTATAGATTTAATAATGATAAAAGTGATTATTGTATCCATGCTATTACATTTAGCATGCTCAGTGTGCTCTTGTTATAATTTGCTGTGGTAGATGAATAGGTATGTGAGGCAGGGAAATGTCTTTGAAGCTTTTTAAAATATATATAAAATATATATAAAGTAGACTGTATATATATACATATTTATATATATAAAGTAGACTGTATGTGGTTTTCGATCACCGTTGGTTAATTTAAAGACACGTGACCTTATTGTCTTATATTTTACTTTTGCGATCTCGTTTCCAGCATGTGTCCTCCCTGTTTAAGTGGTTAACATATCCGACTGCGTTTTCCCCTATCGATAGCTTTTTTTGTCCTTTTTTTAAAATTCCCATTAATATTAGTTTTTTTTTAAAGATTGTAAAGAAATTAAGCACATAATGGTGCCCTAAAATGTTTTCAGTAAGTAAAATCTAATAAATATCTTGTAGACATTGCGAGAGACGGGTGTTCGATTCTCAGCAAGAGATGGTCCAAACTTTTTGTTAAATAAAAAGACATGCCTATTTTAACCCGATTACATATTTATTTATAATTTTTTTTCTCATATATTGGCCTGGGTAAAATAAAACAGGTCTGTATAAGCTACAGATACACATTATATAAACCACAATGAACCTGAAAGTAGATAAAAAAGCTAGGTCAGTATTTCATCAAATATTTCTATTTAAGTTCAGGGCGTGCTGCCAGCAAACAGCGAGCGGCGACTAGTAAGGAGATGTCGTTCACACGAAGACTTTGGAATGGAAATAATAGGAGTTACAAAAATGTGTCTATTTTGGTCCAGATCTATGAAAACATTTGATGACGCCCAAAAAGATTGCGAAGGTTAGTGTGGTTGATGAAAACAACATGTAGTTATAATCCTATAACTGCTATTGAAATTGTAATAACTTACGGTGTTATAGGCCTATAACTACTATCGAAATTGTAATAACTTACGGTGTTATGGGCCTATAACTGCTATTGAAATTGTAATAACTTACGGTGTTATAGGCCTATAACTGCTATTGAAATTGTAATAGCTTACGGAAGAATAATTAGGATTATTATTTTAATGATATATTATAAATAGACACACATTTTTTGTTGGTTTTTTAATATAAGATATTTGATATAGATGTAATCTATAGTTTCCTCTATTATAAAAAAATATAAGTTATTCAAATGTTTATAGGAGGTATCTTTTTATAGAGAAAGTCATTTGCAAAGTTAATGCCTTTCCCCAATTAATTTTTTTTTAAATCAGTAAATATCTAAGTCAAATTTATTAGACCTATACAAAGTGTAAAAAGTGTTAGTTGTCCATTTAGCTAACGTAAACTCTAGATTCATGAAAAGCTACTTTCCAGTGCTCATCTCTACGTGAATAATTTCAAATTAGATGCAAAGCCATCATAACCATAACATAGGCAATGTTCAGGAGTTGATATATTGATGGCGGTTTGACTTCTTTTGAATAATAATCTTATATCAAGTTCTTCTTCTATAGCCTTTTTTTTCGTTGGAAGCAGAGGTTTGTAATCACAGTCTTCCTTCTTCTAGATAAGCGGGCAATTCTCAGCTCCAGTCAACACGAAGAAACTAATTTTGAGGAAACACTGACATGCCTGTTAATTCTTCTCCTTCTGCAGTTGGTCAAAACAATATCACCAGCGAGCTATCGTGTTATTTCTAGGGAAGTGGGAGCTTGTCCCCAACTCTTACCGACGCTTACCCCCGTCCCCCACCCCCTTGCGCTTATAACAATATCCTGTCAATTGTAATAATAATACATATGTAAGAATCGTAAAATAAATTCTATACTTGGCATTAGCCACAAGGCAAGAATGCGAAAGGTCGCCTTACCGTATGGTACTACTTATAAATGTGATCTACAAGATCTAAGCATGGTAGTTGATATCTGGTAAGTCCTATCTCAGTACAGGGACAGCTGTGGACCGGTCTGTCAATCGGTTCGACCAGGGGTCTCCAAACTACGAGGCCCTCTCATCAGGCCCGTGGAGACCTTTTTATCTACGAAAATAAAATACGGAAATTTACCTGTATCCTGACAAGATCAGCCGCCGCTTACGTGTACGCTATGTTTACACACATGCTGTACAGACATTCCAATATGCTATACACACATAACAACATGCTATACACACATACCAATATGCTATACACACATAACAACATGCTACACACATATACCAACATGCTACACACATACCAACATGCTATACACACATAACAACATGCATATGCCATATATTTTAATGTCAAAATTCTAAGTGTACAATCATTTTCAATATATTTATGACACGGTGCTGTCTAATGGATGATATCCTAACATATTAATATAATATATAATATACTATAATATATATAATATTTATTAATGTATCACAATGCATATAGTCAGAGTGTTTGAATTTAGAATATATTTTTATCAAAATGTTAATTGATGTTGTCCTGAATGGAGATTGATTGATGTTGTCCGACAAAATGTGCAGGGGCGGATTGTGGATAAGAAGATGGAGAAATAAGTTTTATTTTTAGCGCTTCCGGTGTGACTTTGCTGTTTATTTCATTTTGTCTTCATAAAGGAAGAGATGCCAGATTAGGCGTTTTTAAGACTCCAGCATTATTCCAAATTCTCGTACAATCAAAACGTAGACCGCCGGGAGATATCTGGTTTGGTCTTGATGACAGAAAAACTGAGGGCACCTTCGTTTGGCATGACGGAACTGTAGATCAAAACAATAATAACTCCACTCAATATATTAAACCAGGTGATGTAAAATATAAATGTTTAGTGCCTTCAAATGTTTTGGTTAATACAAATGTTAATGAAATAAATGTTTAGTGTCTAGTCTAGACACAAATTAGAGAACCTGTCAATTTAAAAAGTAAAAGTACCCTCCGGACCAAACGGATCATAAGCAGCGTTTACCCGTTTCTGTGGCCACGACATACTAGGTGATGTGTTTCCAGCACAATGCCCAGCCAACTTTACATTACCTCCAACTAATGTTACCCCAACTAAAGTCAGGTACCCATCAGAGCTGGGTAGACTAAGGGGCGCCCTCAAGTCTCGGGAAGGAAAATCCTAGCCAGCACCAGGGTTCGAACCCAGGGCCTTCGGATCGCCAGTCGAACGTGCTGCCGCTCGACCGCCGAGCCCCATAATATCAATGTAGGTGTGCCTAATTTGCCTAGAGTTCCTTGCCACTGTGAAGGTGTTCACATGCCACCTTTCTCTGATTCACCACCGTCAGTTTCACGGATTATAAGTAACTGTTATTGACAGAGCAGTGGTTTAGTTAGATGGGGAGGAAATATTAGGACTTTTTAAATTAAAGAAAACAAAAGTGGAGTCTACTGTATTATCTTATATAGACTCATATTACAGACGCTCCTTCTATAAAGAAGGTTATTGCGTCCGTCCAGGCTGGTCACAGGGGACAAAACCTTCATTATAGATGTGAAAAGAAAGTGACCTGTACCCTCCACAACGACCACTCCCACTCACTTCCTCACTATCATTTCACATATTATACTAGCCTTTGTCTTTCCTAACTATTAAATAATGGATTTATTAGTCCAGACTCCAACTTGAACCCAAATAGTAAAGTAGCCGTCGGACCTATTTCATCATAGGGCCAGTGAAGCAGCGTTTGTCAGTTTCTGGGCCAGTGAAGCAGCGTTCGCCAGTTTCTGGGCCAGTGAAGCAGCGTTCGCCAGTTTCTGGGCCAGTGAAGCAGCGTTCGCCAGTTTCTGGGCCAGTGAAGCAGCGTTCGCCAGTTTCTGGACCAGTGAAGCAGCGTTCGCCAGTTTCTGGAGCAGTGAAGCAGCGTTCGCAAGTTTCTGGGCCAGTGAAGCAGCGTTCGCCAGTTTCTGAACCAGTGAAGCAGCGTTCGCCAGTTTCTGGGCCAGTGAAGCAGCGTTCGCCAGTTTCTGGACCAGTGAAGCAGCGTTCGCCAGTTTCTGGGCCAGTGAAGCAGCGTTCGCCATTTCTGTAGCGACGGCATTTACGCTTTAATTATTTTTATTGTTACAATTTATGACTTGCACTTTAAAATTCTTATTGAGCGCATTTATAAATCCTTTTCAAAATGAAATACATGCACGTTTATTGATTGAACTGAGCTATGCATTAAAGCAAAAATTATAGTTATTGGAACGCTTGCTCTATTTTTAGTGCTCTATTGTTGGGCTTTCTCTGCGCCGCCAATAACGCTGTCCTAAACGTTGCCGAAAGACTTGTATACAACTTTCGATATCAATTTGAGTCCTTATCTTAATATCGGCGTGACCGATCTGTGATTGGTCCTTATAGGCTGAAATCAATCATAGAAATGAAACGAATAAACAAAACCTTCGGAAGGCTTAATGCATAACGGAAATATATTTAAAAGGGTTGTTCAATTAAACTAAGGATATTGATGTTCAGTATTTGTAAAACATGTCTATATAAGTTTGCTTTGGGTAACAGGCAACTTATTGGGGAAATACGGCGGAATAGTTTGTTTTTGGTTTTCTTTTTGCTATTGTTCCTATTAATGGAAACTTTTTCTATGTATCTGTCCACATGTTAACGTACAAAGACGATCCCAAGAATGCACGTCCTAGAGAGGCCTGCGGCATGTTTGCGGTGACAAAAATAACAAACGATGTGTTAAATGAGTTGCATTGTAAAAAATTGATGCATTATGTTTGTGAACTTTTTTAGAAGTTATATATATAATATATATATATATATATATATATATATATATATATATATATATATATATATATATATATATATATATAATATATATATATATATCTATATGTGTGTGTGTGTGTGTGTGTGTGTGTGAACACTAAATAATTAAAACAATATTTAACAAAACTTAATGAAATCAACTGGTAGTGTTGTCTCATTTAAATAATCTCCGTTTTTTTATATCAGCTTCTCTTAGTTTTATTCAATATCTCGAGGTCGTCTGCTCGCTGTGACAGGAACTGGCAACCTACGACACGCTTGCCAGACTTGACACGCAGAGAGATTTTCAGTGGCGCACTGAAGACTCATAAATAGGCTGTGCAAGTCTCTTCTACAAGAAATTGATGACTTCTAGCCTAGGCTGTTGGCACGCTGAATGAATTAGAAACCCCACTTTGGCACACTATTGTGAAAAGGTTGTCGACCCCTGATCTATGAAATCAATTAATGTTTGGAAGAAAAAGACGGCCATTTTTGTCTATCCAGAAATCATGTTTTATCGTACATTCATTGTGAACGTATAAATAAATACCTTGTTTATACCGGGATCTTGATGTCTTTTAAATATTTGAATATAACAATGCACTAAAAGAATATTATAATATTTAATGACATAAATTTTAAAGTGATACTGATGTTTGGTAATTTAAGCATTGAGATTAGCCAGATGTATACTTAGGCCTACCCCATGATGTCGATGGAGATAGAAAGTCTTTAAAAAAACAACACTTCAATAAATGCCAACTTCAGTTTGTATATACCTCAGAGAACGAAACATAATATATACTTATATCATTATACTGTTTATTGTTCTTTTCTCTTTCTCATTTCCTCTTAATGTCTTACTTCCCCTCACACACACAAACAATTACACCACAGTGTGCATTGACTTGCTTCAGTTTTACCACAGTGTGCATTGACTTGCTTCAGTTTTACCACAGTGTGCATTGACTTGCTTCAGTTTCACCACAGTGTGCATTGACTTGCTTCAGTTTTACCACAGTGTGCATTGACTTGCTTCAGTTTTACCACAGTGTGCATTGACTTGCTTCAGTTTCACCACAGTGTGCATTGACTTGCTTCAGTTTTACCACAGTGTGCATTGACTTGCTTCAGTTTTACCACAGTGTGCATTGACTTGCTTCAGTTTCACCACAGTGTGCATTGACTTGCTTCAGTTTTACCACAGTGTGCATTGACTTGCTTCAGTTTTACCACAGTGTGCATTGACTTGCTTCAGTTTTACCACAGTGTGCATTGACTTGCTTTAGTTTTACCACAGTGTGCATTGACTTGCTTCAGTTTTACCACAGTGTGCATTGACTTGCTTCAGTTTTACCACAGTGTGCATTGACTTGCTTCAGTTTTACCACAGTGTGCATTGACTTGCTTCAGTTTTACCACAGTGTGCATTGACTTGCTTCAGTTTTACCACAGTGTGCATTGACTTGCTTCAGTTTCACCACAGTGTGCATTGACTTGCTTCAGTTTTACTACAGTGTGCATTGACTTGCTTCAGTTTTACCACAGTGTGCATTGACTTGCTTCAGTTTTACCACAGTGTGCATTGACTTGCTTTAGTTTTACCACAGTGTGCATTGACTTGCTTCAGTTTTACCACAGTGTGCATTGACTTGCTTCAGTTTTACCACAGTGTGCATTGACTTGCTTCAGTTTTACCACAGTGTGCATTGACTTGCTTCAGTTTTACCACAGTGTGCATTGACTTGCTTCAGTTTTACCACAGTGTGCATTGACTTGCTTCAGTTTCACCACAGTGTGCATTGACTTGCTTCAGTTTTACCACAGTGTGCATTGACTTGCTTCAGTTTTACCACAGTGTGCATTGACTTGCTTCAGTTTTACCACAGTGTGCATTGACTTGCTTTAGTTTTACCACAGTGTGCATTGACTTGCTTCAGTTTTACCTCAGTGTGCATTGACTTGCTTCAGTTTTACCACAGTGTGCATTGACTTGCTTCAGTTTTACCACAGTGTGCATTGACTTGCTTCAGGTTTACCACAGTGTGCATTGACTTGCTTCAGTTTTACCACAGTGTGCATTGACTTGCTTCAGTTTTTCCACAGTGTGCATTGACTTGCTTCAGTTTTACCATAGGCTATAATAAGATGGACCGCGTGCTCTATTTTTAGAGCTTATATATGTACCTTTTTTCCCCGTCCGTGCGCAACCAATAAGGTTGTCTTAAATTACTTTTACTCTCCTCGTTGTTTCTTAAATGTTTCCGCTGTATAGAACTATCAATTTTAATTTTAATTTTTCATTGAGAAAATCAAAGCGATTCAACAAAACGAAAGTGCAAAGGAAACAGCGAATCGGGAATTTCGAAAAGCAGTCTTTCGAGTCATCATATAGCAAAAATACTAAAGCAAGCGGTCCATGTGTATTATAGTCTATGGAGTCATCATATAGCAGAAATACTAAAGCAAGCGGTCCATGTGTATTATAGTCTATGGTTTTTCTTAGCTTGCAAATAGCAAGTAAAGTTTTTTTTACATTAAGTACTTAACTATCATATGTATTAGAACTTGGTGTTATTTTTAAGGCTGAAGTTGTAAACTACCTTGTTGAACACAAACATAACATTCAAGACATGATAACTTTTCTGGCTTTCAAGATTCAACCCACTTCCCCGACGCCGAATGTAATGGGAAGAAACATTAGATGTAAGAAATAGAGTTGAACACAGCGCGATGGGTCGGAAGCGTTTTGTATGTCAAGGGTTGGCAACCGTTTAACACTAGTGTGCCAAAGTAGAATTCCTAATTTATTCAACGTGCCAACAGTCTAAAAGTCATCGTGCTCTAGCACAGGGGTCGGCAACCTTTTGCTAACAGTGTGCCAAACTAGGATTTCTAAATCATTCAGAGCGCTAACTGACTAAAAGTCAACCTGATCTATTATACTTGTTTTTATAAGACAAGTATGTAATTTAAATCTGTAGCAAGACCAAGGCCTAAAGCAAAGGAACTCTTTAGAGGAAAATCGTTAAAGCGTTTTATAATTAATGTAACAAATAATGTGTATCATCCTTTTTATTAGCATTTATACCATATAGAGAATAGTTTTACCAAACTTTCACATTTAAGGTAACTATTTTGTAAAGGTTATCATTTGGTTGTGTAGATGAAGATGTTTTAACTGCTAATATTGATTATAATATTTTGTTCACCGTTTAACTGAGAAGTTCTTGCATTTGCTTTTAAGTTTTAAGTCTACGAATTCCGATGTAACAGTGTACAATTAGCGGAATTGTTACAAAGTAATCATATAAACTGGGTAGTTAATGTAATGTTCACAAAATTTACATACATTATTTTAGACATATAATATTTATATAATTTTTAACTGTTTTTTAAAGTTTGATCATGATAAAATTATAAGATAAAGACGATTAAGTCTTTTATAAAATAAAAAAACAACAACCGAATATGAGAAATATTAGCGGAAATAAAAGTTGCTAATTATCCCCCTTTAAATAAAATAAAAAGTATACATTTATATTGAACTAGTGGTTATGCCCGTCGGAATGACGGAGAAATGACTGACTACAATGTGTTTTGTTAAGAGAGAAAGAAAAATATACAATATAATATAAAATAATATATATATACAATAACAACTGGAATGAGAACGTTTCTTTTCAGTATTTAGTTTTTGTTATTTTTACTTGTTTCTGATCGCCCTGACCCACTACTGTACCCATGGGCCTCAAAGACTGGCGTAGTGTGAAAACCGCCGATACATTCCCATTAAGAATACACCGGCGGGCGAACACGTGCGGGACAGCCCCCGCAGCGGGTCCGAGATCCATTGCACTGCCGAGAGGCCACGTGGTCTCGGAGGGGAGGAAGCAATGGACGTTGCATTCCCGTCTCGAGAACCCCCCGGTGCTGGATGCATGTACTTATAGTATAGGATTTGCGCTACCGTGTGACAGTGCAGGTATACGGGCGAGCCACCACGATAATGATCCTTAGGGGAACCTCTGTGAACGGCCGCTGGCCTGCGGAAACCTTAGCTGTTACACGGCTCGCCACAAATTCGACGTGTCGTGGAGTAGCTGGAGCCCGGACAGAGTTTACTCAATCCTAAACGTTACGTCCTGGACACAAGAGCCAACAGGCTCGTCCGGGTTTTCTAAGAGACTTTTTAATTCGGTCGCCCTGACCCTGGCATATGCATAAGAATTGTTGGTGTCAAACTTCTGGTATTAAAACATGGCGAACAGTTGTGTTGACTTGACTTGTTATTAAAGTATTAAATTAACCATAATATACTATCTAAAAGAAAAAAAAACACCACAAAAACCAAACAATAAAAATGTAAAATAATATAGTAATATAATAATTAGAAAATAATATTTCAATACAATAAAAACTTTAGTGAGAACGATTTTTTTTCGGTATTTAATTTTTGTTCTTGCTTATTGTATAAAAAACAACAGCATTGAGAATGTTTCTTTCGGTATTTAGTTTTAGTTATTTTATATTAATATTGTGTCAGTCCTCCTGACCCTGGCACAAGCATACAAATTGTTGGCTTCAAGCTTTTGGTATTTAAAAAGTAATCATTTATAACTTGTAGACTATCATTTAATTTATAGAGTGTATTAAGTCGCCTATTAAAGAATTTTCTCAATAGCTACGTGAATCCATTCAATAATTAAAACCTTTTGTTACTTTAACTTAAAAGGATAATGCAAACATAATTAATTAAAATAAAAAGTATAAATTTATATTGAATAGTGATGTCAAACAAGTAAAGTTTTGTAATATAACAAATATTACTTACTAATTATTACCTATTTCTTTACATAAACTAGCATTATGGTATTCATTACAAGATTTAATTATTAGAGGTATAATATTAATTTACGTTAAACAGTTGTAAATAAACATTTCCTGCATTAGTTATTTATTTTCTGCATTAAATCTCTTAAACCAATAAGCACATTTTCATGTCCATTTCCTTCAATGTTTCAAATTCAACTGGCTACGTTTTAAAGTCGCCATAATTTCTCCACTTAATAAAAAAACAACATCTACATCTAAGAAGGTTGTAGTAAGATCAAGCCAGTTATGCTTGATAAGTTATGAAAAAATTAGTCCGTGAATTTGACAGTCTTGCTTAGAAAACCCCGCTTTGAGTGCCTCGATTCGATGTACATTTGAAAAAGCCGAACTATTTATATTGATATGATAGGTATATGCCTAAATATAGAGAAGTACATATAGTTCAATGTTTTGAAATTTCACTCAAGATATGTATTACCGGAAAATAGAGTTGTTGTTTTTTCAGCAATAATAAAACACCCTTTGAATGTCTCTCAGGTGCCATTGAAAATCCCTCTGCGTGCCACGTTAGGCACGCGTTCCTTAGGTTGTCAACCCCTGTTCTAGCTCATACTGTCCTGTAGAGGTGCCTTTTCAGGGTTCTTCCGCGTGCCATTGTAAATTGCTCTGCGTGCAAAGTTTTGCATGCCTGCCTAAGGTTGCCGATCCCTATTGTAGATCACTTAAAATATCTACATTTAAAGTACAACAACTATGTTTATAGCAAACACAAATTGAATAAAAAGTTATAACATTTCTGGTTGTAGTTAATGAGAGATATTCATTTCATTTCCCTGTAACCAGAAAGACCCTCTATTGATTGGTCAAGGATTCTGTACTATGGCCACCATTAAAGCAAACAGTTTATCAGAGGAAAAACTTTTAGATTTGGTTTTAAGTTGTGGTTCCTGGCAGACCCACTTGAACATTTTGTGTCCTTTTTCAACCATATTATATGAGTGCTGCTGAGCGGTATGGATTCCTGGGACTAGGTTGTACTCTTGGGATGGACCTGATCTCTGACTACCCGAGCTTCCTTTCCACTTTACTTTTGACAACTTCTTCACCTCACTTCTATTTGTTAATTGAACTTTTTGCAAGGTCATTGAATCCACTAAAACTATAAGACAGAATTCGACTGCAGAAATGTCCTTACAAAATGCGTCTAGCTTTTGTAAAATGCCTCAAGGCTCCATTGAATTTCAACTGGACACAAACCCCATTTTGCTTTATATTATGCAACAGCCTTCAATGCAACGTCAATGGAACGAAAATAACCTTTTCAAAATGGTCATCATTATGTATTTGATAAAGATTGTCTTTGCAAGGGTAGCTGATTCATTGCAAGGGAAATATATCGCAATTTTAACACTCCAAAGATTATCTCAGAATGAAATAAAGCTGAAAGTTTCTTAATCCAATATATCAACATGATTTACCAACACTTAACACTTCTAAGACGTACACAATGTCTAATCATTCTGGCGTTTATGAGAGCTATTACAAATCTTATGAACAGACAGTCGATCATGTCGGAGTTTTCTCATAAGGACAACTTTTTTGCTACTCTGTTAAGGTCAAAAAGTCCCAAATGGTGTAGAAAATAAACTTTTAACAGACAACTACTGCATAGTGAACAACAAATGACATGCAATATAACATTATTCTTAAGATTATAATAATTAGAACGCAAACACAATTTAATAAACTTGAACTCTTTAGAATGATCAACTGATTATCCTTAACCCTTTTTCTCTTCCAACATGGAACACAAATTGATTGTATAAAGGGTTTTATGGACGAAATAGTAAAGATATTAAAATATTTAAAGGAAACAAAACAGTTTAAGAACAATAAGTTAGTATAAAAAAAATACATTAAACTAAATTCTTTACCCCGTGTTTTCTGAAGGGCCATTTCTATACTTTCTATTGTATAAAATAGTTCTACATTGTGTTAATTAAATACAATAGTAATAGTAATAATTATAATAAACCGTCTATCAGACTCAGTGTATCTCAATAGACTGACATTACTAATGCAGTTATAATTAAAGAAATATGGTAATAGTTTTAGAAGTAACGCTATATTTATTTAGTGCAATTGTGCAATGTCAATCACCGACGTCCTCACGAGGATCTACGCGGCGCAATTACATGCAAAAAACTCAGATGGTACGGGAATGTGGCAAGATCCGAAGGCCTGGCATAAACCACCCTTTAGGGCAGGGTGGAAGAAAGAGAGGCAGGCAGAAGAGACGTTGGGGAGGATGACATCAGGGTGTTGACCGGCTCGTCTCTTGCGAATTCCCAGAGGGCGGAGCAGGACCGAGACGAGCGGCATACAATCGACCAACTGTCAAAAAATGTTGCCTTAGTGACCCTCACTCGGGTCATGGGAAGGTGAAGGTTAATGTCATTATGACTTTCTTTTTTTTTTGTGGGATTTTGTTCGATTAGCAGTTGGTTAACACGAGAAAATCTATAAGAGCTCAGCTTGACCCATCCTGGATAACGCATCGACGGTATGAAGTCCCCATCAACTACATGTAATATCTACGCTGGATATGACACAACGACGTGTAGCACGTCGTACCCTACATGACTACGGCCTCAAAACAAGCGCTTCTGTTTCGTGGCCTAACTCCATCTTCAGCTCCTACAACACCTCAGAGCGGTAGACAAAGTCACATAATGTACAAGATCATGAATGAAGAACAGAGCACACACGTCCATATTTTTCTGAATATTTAATTGAGAACAGGACATATAGCACTCAACTCACACCTAAATGAATAAACCCAACTCACCCACCTAACTGCAGACACTCTGCTTCCCCCTCAACCTACCATTGCGAACACACGCCATAGCAGTATGGAACAACTTAAGAAGACAAATAAATATGTTTGTCTGGCATTGACTGCAAGAGAGCAACCAGATCTGCAATCTGGCGAACAGAAGAAGAAATCTACATATGTGTATTTTTCTACTTCATATTACTAAATTAATATTGTTTGTAGTCTATTTGTTAAAAGGTTTTATAATTTGTTTTAATTTGCGACAATTCTAAAAATATATTTACATTTCTTGATAATTATTTTTATTTCTGTCAAAAAAGGCACTGATGTGGCCAATGTGGGTCATTTGACCATTTTCCTAAATCATGAGATTTTGTCATCCCTGATACAATAAGTATAAGTATAATACAAAAAAATACAATAAGTTGATTGCTAATTCTCTGAGATCAATAGTGTGCATTACTACTTATAATATTTATAACATACAACAAGAGTATTAAATTTAAGCTGACGACGAAGTTTGATTTGCTAGTCCAACACTTCAGAGATGTCTTGAAAGTCGGCACAGAAGGGTCAGTGATAAAGGCTTGGTCTGCGATTTATCTTCCCGAGGGCTTTCACTTGCTCGCATCATAAGCTCGTCTTGGGAAGCTCACGTTGGGTTGGCGCTTGTACGGTTTCTGTAGCATTGGGTTTTTTAGGGAGTGGGGGTAGCAAGCTTCACGACCAACCATCCAGGATACACCCACGATTGTGATAACCATGCGTAGTGAAATAAAAGAATAAATTGTCGTGTTTACAATTTTAAAAAACCCGCAGTATTAAGTCAACATTATGATAAACATAAACAATTCATTAAGTCAATATAAGTTATGTTGGGCAGATATGATCTTGAGATTTATTACAGATAACTATTGACTGAACACCAAAAAAATAATGAAATTATTAGTAGAAACAAATATAAATAAATTTTCCCACTTAGTGTCGACATCTGTGACATCAGTAATGGCGAATTAAGCAAGTAATAAACACATCTGTCAAGTGAATCCCAATTCTTTTAGCTCTCATGTACCCAAACTTTCCCTACACCTCTGAAAATAAACAAACAACCTAACCATCCATGATTGTTCAAAATCAATTTTTTTTTAATCAGACAAACATTTTCAAACAATTAATCATTTCTACAAATGTAAAATAATTTTAAAAATATGCAGAGTCTAGTGCGATTTAATCGAAATGTTTTTTTAAAAATGCTTTCCGTTTGTAACTTTAGTTCATCGTTTGTGCCGTTGTTCTCTGCCAACAAAAATGTCAATTTTGCATACCAACAACCGGTTTCAATGCAAACTATAAAAGGTATGCGTACACCATTTTATGAACCTCTGTTTTTAGACTCTGATTTATTTGTATGTTCACTATTCTGGCGGACATAATTTTAACATAAATAATCGCATTGACTTAAACAATAAGTTTGTCTGAACCATATAACATAAAACATAAACGTAATTAATTGTTGTAATTTTTGCAGGGCCTGCCCCATGACCGATGACGCCTCATCAAGATAAACGTATTTTTATAAAGAAAATCTACAATAAAGATTGTTACCAGATTTATATTTATATTGTTTTTATGGGTTAGTTTATTATGTATTATTTTTTTGGGGTGAAGTTATTTTTGCTAAAGACATTTGCATAGAGTAGTAAAATTTTTGAACCTCTTAAAAACTACTCGCTTCCGCCCCTTGTTATGTTTGCTCAATGACTTCTCAACCTCTTTCGGTTCACCGCCCCCTTTTACAATGTTTGTTTTCGCTCACAGCCCCCGCCATCTCCCAACACTCCCTTCACCCCACACACACACACATCAAATCAAAAACTACATTTATTAGTTAAATTTGTTCCATTAAATCTCTATAGGCCGACTAGGATAGTATGAGTTTTTTATGATCTTAAAAAGAATATCAAAGAACAAGCTTGTTTCATTTTTTTACTAGTAAATGGCGAAAAAAAAATTAAACTACCAAAGGGTTTAAAAAAACACTATATTAATTTGAACCTAAGGCGCCTTGTGTGTTTCTAGTTTCTTGTATTTTATCTCTGATTGGTTAAATTTTGGTTTTCAAAATCTTGGGTTTCCATGGTCTGTTGCTTGCAGCTTGGGTATCTCTTTTGACAATAGCGTGGTAACAGCACCAAATCATCTTTTCAATAGATATTTTTTTTTCCAAAACCCAGAGAACTGCAGAGATTAATGATACGATCTTTTACAACCGTAAGTCGTGATTATAACCCGTTTCTTACACGTTTCTCTTCATTGATTGTTAATTCAATTAATTCCTCTTGCAGTTTTAAAGATAGACCTGATTTTAATTCTTTTCTATTTGGAAAGGAGGGTCTAAAAATCAATCAGGCATTGTCATGTTTAAAAAATAAATGTCATAAAATTATTATTGAAGTTTGAAGTCATCATTAAGTGCTTCCGGTATTGACAATAAGAGAGAATATCTTCATAAGTTTTCTCTACAAATGCAAGATCTCAGCGTCTAATTTGACTCTAAAGTTTGTTTGTACAATAACATTTCTTAAACCGAGGTCCCAGCAATAGTATAATTTTATGGAACTTACATAGATTAGCCTCCACTACTTCTCTACCTTGAATCCCTGCCTACGCCACTGATAGAGACGTAAGTACAATGAACTTCATACAGTCGTAAACTATATCTAAGAACATTTGTTTTCATCACATTAATCCACGTTATGAGTTCCATTTGACTTTCACGTAGGAGTTCACTATAAAAGAACCTTTATACATGTTGTATGATTTATAAGGTGTTTGTGTGTGTAGAGAGTTACAGACAGAAAAGTCATTAATTAGAGCCACCTAGAAGACATCATGAAGTTCTTGTCGTTTGTACTGGTCATCTTCCTGATATGTTTATTCAGTAAGTACAATTAATGAGGACTTTTACAACCGTTTAAAAAATCAAGGTTAATTTTCGGTATTTGAACCGGACACTAAAATTATGTAGATAAAGAGTTATAACAGTGTTGATTATCACCAACCTCAACGTGTTCTTATCTTATCTTATACATTACAGACGCTCCTTCTATAAAGAAGATTATAGCACCTTTCGCTCATCCGTGGTCTGAGTCTAGTCTTGTATTTTGATTCATGTTTTAAGTTACTGGTTTTCAAGGTTAATTCAAGCAACCCTTTCCATGTCCGAACTTTTTGTTAAATAAAAAGATATACTTATTTAACCCGATTACACATTTATTTAAAATAGATTTTCTAATATATTGCCCGAGGGAAAAAACAGGTCTGTATAAGCTACAGATACACATTTTATACATCAAATATTTCTATTTAAGTTCAGAACGTGAAGCCAGCAAACAGCGACCGGCAGTGGGCCAGGATATGTTGTTCACACGAAGACTTTGGAATGGAAAATATAGGAGTTACAAAAATGTGTCTATTTTGGTCCAGGTCTATGAAAGAATTTGCTGACGCCCAAAAAGATTGCGAAGGTTAGTGTGATAAATTAAAACAAACATATAATCATAATCTTATAACTGTTATTTATATTGTAATATCTTACTGTGTTATAGGCCTATAACTGCTATTTAAATTGTAATATCTTACTGTGTTATAGGCCTATAACTGCTATTTAAATTGTTATAGCTTACTGTGTTATAGACCTATAACTGTTATTTAAATTGTTATAGCTTACTGTGTTATAGGCCTATAACTGTTATTTATTTTGAATTACCTTACGGAAGTATAATTAGGATTATTATTTTAATGATATATTTTGGATAAACACACATTTTTGTTTTTTTTTTTATTGATGTTGTGTGACGAAATGTGGAGGGGTGGATTGTGGATGAGAAGATGGAGAATTTTTTTAAAATTTTTAGCGCTTCCGGTGTAACTCTGCTGTTAATTTCATTTTATCTTCGTACAGGGAGAAATGCCAGATTGGGCGTTTTTAATAATCCAGTATTATTCCAAATTATTGTACAATCAAAGCGTAGACCGGAGGAAGAAATCTGGATAGGTCTTGATGACAGAATAACTGAGGGCACCTTCGTTTGGCACGATGGCACTGTATTTCAACAACATAATTACACTCAATATTTTAAACCAGGTGATGGAAAATAGAAATGTTTAGTGACTTTAAATGTTTTGGTTAATACGAATGTTAAGGAAATAAATGTTTAGTGTCTGGTCTAGATACAAATTATAGAACCTGTCAATTAAAAAATTTAAGTCCACTTCGAAGCAAACTGATCATAAGCAGCGATCAGCAGTTCCTGTGGCCACGGCATACTCGTGGATGTATGGCCAGCACAATGCCCAGCCGCCTTTACATTACCTCCAACTAATGTCAGGTACCCGTCAGAGCTGGGTAAACTCAGGGACACCTACCAGGCCCGGAAAAATCCTAGCCATTAAAAGCATTCGAACCTAGCACTTGTAAGCAAGCAGCATGTAATGTGTGAGACGATCCCTGTGTATACAGTGTTAATATCTTTATATATATTTATATTTATATATTATAGAACCTAAATTAAAGTTTAGTAATTATGTGCGCTACTAGCACAGGCAGACGAATTACTAGGTAATGAAAAGCGAAGGGTATTTTATTTAAGTTGTCTTAGAACATAGGAAAGTATGCCCTAAAACACTAAGTTTCTCCCCGCCGAAGGCACCATAATGAGGGCGCAGAATTTGTTTTCGCCTAAGGCGTCAAAAACTTTAGAGCCTTCCTGGTTATCGAGAGAATACCGTGGAATAGTTTTGTTTTTTATTTTTGCTATTGTTCCTATTCATGGTAACCTTTTCTATGTATCTGTCCACATGCTAACTTACAAAGGCGAACCCAACAATGCACTTGGTAATGAGGACTGCGGCTATTTTGCGGTGAAAAAAATAAGAAATAATTTGTTAAATGACGTGTATTGTGCAAAATTGATGCATTATGTTTGTGAACTTATTTAGATGTTATACATATAAATGTGAACACTAAATAATTAAAACAATATTTAACAAAACTTCATGAAATCATCTGGTAGTGTTGTCACATTTAAATATGTTTTCCGAATTATGAAAAAAAACAAACATACCAAATATATTATGAATACAATTTAAAAAAGAAAAAAAACACATTAAACAAAATTCTTTACCCCGGTGGTTTCCCAAGGGCTATTTCTATTGTATAAAATATTTATACATTTTGTTTATTAAATACAATAGTTTTACGTGACACAATTCCTTCGAACAGAAACCAACAGTTATTTCGTTCTCGTAATTACTGTCCGTGTATTCAACACCACTGACCATCAACGAAGTAAGTAATGGGCTTACCTAATCAGCTATGAGATGTTGTTTCAGCAAACACTAGTGGTCATCCAACACTTTTCATGTCCGCCAAGTTATAATTTATTTATTATACCTGATCAAGTCAGTTCATTATATTGTCCATTATATTTATTTTAGATGACATACTAATCTGTATTAAGAATGTTATTCTTGTATTTTGACTCCGAGCCCCCCTTAATAAATATGAATTCCAGCTCAATTGTGCTGTTGTTTCAATGTTCAAATATTTATTAACAGTTCATCTTCTGACAGAATTAATAAGTAGTTGATGTTTATCTCATGAACTTAGTATGAGTTGAATTACTGTTGTTGTAGTTATTATGGTTGTTATAGTCTAGAGTATGAGTATGCCCAAAGTTGTATATCCTTTTGACATCTGTTATGCAACAATAGTGTATAAGTGTAATTCATCTTGTTTCCTGGTAAATATTTATATCAGCTCAAGTTGGTTGTATATTTTACTTGTCTTGTATATAATATGATTACTATCAGTAATTATAGTTTCTAAGACCACACATGTAAAATAATTCACAAGGAAAGGACTGAGATAATAGTTCAGTTGTAAATACTTTTTAACTTTAATAATGAAAGTACTGAATTGTTCTTCAGTTTCTGATATTCACATATTTGTACAATAGGCTACAGTTCCATAATTGATATAAAACAAGAGTATGGCTTAGATCCATTTAACATGCATTTCAATATGTGTATGTATGGAATCCTTGTCCAAATAATAAATTGAAATATATAAGAAACACATTCCAAACCTTATATTTAGAATTTACATTATTAGGTTGAGGTAGTTGAGCAAACAAGGCAAGTTTCAGAGCACATGCACGAAGTGACTTATTAACAGACAGCGTCATACGCCTAACTGTATTGAAAAAGGCGATAAGCCGAAAAGGGAAAATTGAACGCGGTTGTTCCTTTTATAGTTTAACAGTTTGGGCGTATCGTAATTGTTTTAAGCATATTTTGTAAACAACACGATTACTTAAGGTAAATGACATTGTATCGTTCTTATCGATTATTAACGAGACTTTACAAATCGAATTAAAATGCTTCTAGAAGATTCTTAAAATAGCGTCTCTTCCGGTGTTGATATTTAATAACTTTTATTCTCCCAACGTTAGATTCGCGATTCGCAATTATTAATACTAGAATTTAATAAAGGTAATTATTATGAATCTCCGTTTCATAACAGTCGCCCGAACCAAAAAGAAAAGACAATTCCTCACTAGATAATAGTTATGTGTGGAATTTCTTTTAAACATCCAAGAAAAATCTATTTTAACTATTTAAGTTAAAATTTAATAAGAAAAAAAAAATGTTTTGCTCTTGTACTCTGAATCATCCTTTTACAATCTTTACATAAACAAAATTGATTCAATAGTCAAAATAATTCAATAGCAAAAATTAAAGATCAATTTAACTCAATTAAGAATTATTAATTATAAATCAATCAAGCAACTAATAGTATGAATTTAAGTTTGTGTGTGTGCATGTGGAATGTCTGCACTTTCAATTCAAACCTTTACATTAGCACTATGGTTGTCTGTTCAGAATATAATGTACATTTCCTGTAACTCTAGGTACTGCAAATGTCATTATCTGTTGAATAATAATATAATATTAATAACACACAAAAAAAAAAAATTATTTCACTATATCTTTAAAGTTAGTATGATTATCATTACTTTATCAATAAAGAAATATGCATGGTATAAATGAGTAATATAGCATAGCATAATTAATTATAACATACCATGTATATCTATGGCATACAATTTATAATGTGATTAAAATTAATATTTCAAATCATCAATTTTAAATTTTTCCAATAACAATAAACTAAGGTTTTCTGATTCTTACTCAAGAAGAAGTATCTTATTATCAATACACTATTTTAATGTACATTGTAATATAACTAAGTATTTAAGATTCATAGTTATTCTTATGAAATAAAGCAAGTATTGTATTTACATAATTGTTTTCTATAATCTATTTAGCTATTAGTACAGCATAGGATAAGGTTACATCAGTTATGTAATATAACAATAGATTAAAATACTATAGTTTAGTATTTATTCTAGTCTTCTGGCATAACACGTGACAAAGTGTCAGCAACAATGTTATTTTTCCCTTTAACATGTACTATGTTTAGGTTATAGGACTGTAAAAACAAACTCCATCTCAATAATCTCTGATTTTGGTTAATCTTTGAGAGAAACACTAATGGATTATGGTCTGTATAAATGTCAATTGGAAATTGTGAACCATGGATATAATAGTCAAAATGTTTCAGAGATAAGATAAGGCCTAGCAATTCCTGTTCTATGCAACTGTAGTTAACCTGATATGGAAGGAACTTCTTAGAACAAAAACTAATTGGATGTTCCAAGGAATCATCTCCTACTTGTGAAATTACTGCCCCCATTCCCTGTTTACATGCATCTACCATTATTTTAAAAGGTTTAGTATAGTTTGGTGAAACTAATACTGGTGCCTTAGTCAAAAGATCTTTTATTTCCATAAAAGCATGTTCACATTCCTGAGACCAAACAAACTTAGTTTGCTTCTTTAGAAGATTTGTCAATGGACAAGCTACAATTGAAAAATCCTTACAGAACCTTCTATAATACCCTGCCATTCCAATATAACTACGTAACTACGTAACTGTTTACGCGTTTTAGGAGTAGGAAAATCTTGTATAGCCTTTACCTTTGCATTTACTGGTTTTACTGCACCACTACCTACGATATGTCCTAAATACTCAATGGTTGCACGACAAAAGGTACACTTGTTCAAGTTAATGGTGAGTTTAGCTTCAGTAAGTTTCTGAAATAGTAATGTTTAGATGTTCATTAAAGCTATCACTATATACAACTATATCATCTAGATAAGCATGACATTGAGGAACATCAGATATGACACTATTTATCAACCTCTGAAAACTTGATGGAGCATTGGATAACCCGAATGGCATTACTTTAAATTTATATGTCCCATCAGGAGTAATGAAAGTGGATATTTCCTGTGCTTTATCAGTCATAGGTATTTGAAAATAAGCAGTGAGCAAATCTATTTTAGTTACATACTTAGCATTGCTTACTCTGTCAATAAGGTCATCAATCCTAGGGATAGGATATGTATCTTGTTTTGTGACCTGATTAACTTTTCTGTAATCTATACAAAAACGTATGGAACCATCAGACTTTGGAACCAATACACATGGTGATGACCATTCACTTGTACTAGGAATAATTAGGTCATTTTCAAGCATGTAATCTACTTCTTTCCTAATGTGTTCTAGTTGTATCGGATTAACTCTATAAGGATGCTGTTTTATAGGTTTTGCATTATCCTTCAAAATGATATCATGAGCAACTAAATTAGTTTTGTTAGGAACATCACTGAATAACTGCATATTGTTATCAACTAAACCCTTGATAGAAGTTCGCTCACATTGGTTTAGGTGTGCTAACTTATCATTTAGGTTCTGAATAGCTTCAGTATTTTGAAGTTTGCTAGTTATAATAGGCTTTTTGAATTTTGGCATTTCTTTCTCTACTGTTTTAACAATAGTTATAGGCCTAATATCAGTTTGTTTATCTCTAACAATATATGGTTTTAGCATATTGATGTGGCACAACCTTTGTGTCTTCCTTCTATCATGAGTTTTTACAAGATAAGTTAAATTACTTATTTTCTCTAAAATCTCATAAGGTCCTGTGTACTTAGCACTCATGGGTTGTCCTGCCAATTGTGTCAGCATGAGAACTTGGTCACCTGGTTGGAAGCATCTGGTCTTGGCCTTGACATCGTAGTAACTCTTCATTTTCTGTTGAGCCTGTGAAAGATTAACTTTTACATGATTAAAAGCATTGTACATTCTATCAGTGAATTTTTCCACATAAGCCACTAGTCCAACTGGTTCATCAGAACTTAAGAATGTCTCCTACAATAGTCTTAAGGGTCCACGAACCGAATGTCCGAACACGAGCTCAAAGGGACTATATCCAAGTGATTCCTGCACCGCTTCTCTTGTAGCGAAAAGAGCAAAGGGTATGCCACGATCCCAGTCTTTTTCGTTTTCAAAGCAGTATGCACGGAGCATAGTCTTTAGAGTCTGGTGGTAACGCTCTAGGGCACCTTGACTATGCGGGTGATAAGCCGTCGATGTTACGTGCTTAATGTTCAATTTCTTCAAAACTTGGTTGAATAGCTTGGAGGTAAAGTTGGTACCTTGGTCAGATTGTATTGACTTAGGTAGACCATACCTGGAGAAAAATTCGATTAACGAATCAGATATCTTATCTGCATTGATTGATCGTAACGGTATAGCTTCGGGATATCTGGTTGAAGAGCACATGATAGTAAACAAGTATTGGTGTCCCGCCTTGGTTTTTGGTAGGGGTCCCACACAATCTATCATTATATGGCTAAACGGTTCAGAAAAGGCTGGTATTGGTTTCAGTGGCGCTGCCGGAATGGTCTGGTTAGGCTTTCCTACCATTTGGCATGTTTTACATGACTTGCAGTAGCGGGTAACATTGCGATGAATTCCAGGCCAATTGAAATATGGGAGAATCCTTTGAGAAGTCTTCTTTACTCCCAAATGACCTGCGTATGGCGTATCATGAGCCAAACGTAGAATATCATTTCGATATACCTCAGGCACTACTATTTGATTACTGTCTTTGTAATCGTCATGATTACTTTTCCACCTCTGCATTAGTATACCTTCCTTCATGAAGTATCCACCTCCTTTCTTTTCCGCTTCTTCTTCAGATATTGCCTTCCTTTTCAAGTTAGCAATCCCCTGATCTCTATCCTGTTCCTGTATCAATAATTGTCTTGGTGACATTTCATTTCCTGAAGTCTTATCCGAAAAACCATTCAATATTTCAGCCATAAAAGTAGCCTTCAAGTCAACTTCTGGTTCTGATTCTGGTTTTAATTCGGTTTTATCAGGCTTAGTTTGTTGTTGGGCTGAACCTCGAGTGACAATACATATTGGCTTAGTTATGCATCCACTTTTCTTAAGGTTTTGTTGATTACTGGTTATGGAATGTACAACATTTCCAGCTATATCATTTCCCAAAATGAGTGATATGTTTTCATGTGGGAGAGTTTTACAAATAGCCACAACAATGGTCCCATTGAAGTAGTCACTCTTCAATTGAACTTGATGTAGAGGACATTTTACATTTTTCCTGACCACACCTTGTATAATAACATCTTGCCCAGTATAAGTCAATTGTGACGTTGGTACAGTGTTATTTAATAAGAGAGAGACCTCAGCTCCTGTGTCGCGAAGTATCTTTATTCTCTTTTCTTTAGTGACACCGTTTATATTTGATGACACTATACCCTCATTAATGAAAGGTAAACAATTACTTGGCTTCATAGTAGCTTCTTGACTTTTGTCCAAGTTTTCTTTGTGAGAGGTAGGTTTTTCACTCACTAATATTTCATCTGTAGTGTTCTTATCACAACTCAGATTTGAATTATTGAATACCATGGTTTTCACTGTGGAAACTTTTCCTGGCTTCAATTTATTTGGATACTGGTTTCTAGACAGTTCATTTGTACTATTACCTAGTTCCTTTGTTTGTGATTTAACCTCTTTACTCACATTCTTGCCACTTTTCCTTTCAGTCACTGCTGCATAAGATAGAATAACCTTACTGTTTTTCTTATCTATATTTTTGTTCAATAGAAAACACTTTTCCCTTGTATGACCAACTTTCTTACAGTGGTTACAAACGGGTTTGGAATTCATTAAGCTTTCTTTGCTCTGATCTTTGTGCCTGTTTTTATTATACTCAACTGGATTTGATTGTTTCTTATCTTTCTGTTTATTTTTATCAAAGGTAGAAAATCTGCTGGTATGAATTACTAAATATTCGTCTGCCTTCACAGCGGCTTCTTCAACTTGTTCAATATTACGGTCTGCTAGGTGTATCCTGACATCTGATCTAACATTGTTGTTAAATTCCTCCATTAAGATTAGATTTGCCAATTTCTCATAGTCCTTGTCTACATTCTTAGACCTGACCCATCTTTCGAAATGTTTCTTCTTTTGCCTCAAGAAATCTACATGCGATTGTTCATGTTCCTTCTTCGATTCTCTAAACACTTTCCTGTACCTTTCCGGAGTTAAAGCAAAACTTAACAAGACCCTGTTCTTAATCAACTCATAGTCGTAGAGTTCCTCTTGTGTCAAACTCAGTACTACATCTAACGCTTTCCCTTTGTTTAACGCAGAGCGTAAAAGAATAGCCTTCTTTCCTTCCGGGAATTGATAATCAATAGCATTTTGCTCAAACATCATAAAGAAGTCTTCCACAAAGTTGTCATCTAGAGTTGGTATATGCTTTTTAAATTTATACAACTCAGGATCTGTTATGGAGCTTGCAGTTGAATTATTTGAGGTGCGAGACTTAGCTATTTCAATCCTTTCTAGACTTGCTATCTTTTCTCTTTCCAATTCTATTCGTTTCTCTTCCATTTCCATTTTCAATCTTCTATCTTCTCTTTCCATTTCTATTTCCATTTTCTTCAGTTCAAGTTTGAACCTCAGTTCTTCACTTAATGTACCTGAATTAAATTCATGGTTGGCATTTCCCATTATTCTCTGGGTATCTGAGAAATTCAAGTCATCTTCCGAGTCATTTCCACTATTAGCAGTTACTTCCTCTATTGTTGAACCTTGTTGTTTTAAACCTTCTGTTATCTCTTTAATCATTTTAGTTTTTGATGGTCTTAATTCTGTGATATTAATACTCAAGGATTTAGCAATGTCTTTTAGTTGTGACATAGACATTCTGCTAAGTTGATCAACAGTCAGTGTAAAAATTGTTGGATCCAATGTAAGATTACTGGCACCTTCTGTATCCATATTAAAAATATTATTTAATATAATAATGATGATAAGATTACCACTTACTTAGTCCATAAACTTTCACTAGTTATTGTCCTTGAAATTATTATAATGGTGAATTAATCACAGTCAATTTAACATCAAAAATAATTTATGAATCTGTGAGATATGAATCAATACAGATTGAATGCAGATTGAATACTGTTCATAACCTTCAAGCAAAAATTCTGATAAATTTAACTTGTATAATCAAGATGTATAACACGGTTGTAAAAAGTTCTTGTATATTCCTGAATTATTGTATTATTGTGAATTCACACTTTGTTACATCATACAGATCCCGGACGAGCCCCCATTGTTTTTACGTGACACAATTCCTTCGAACAGAAACCAACAGTTATTTCGTTCTCGTAATTACTGTCCGTGTATTCAACACCACTGACCATCAACGAAGTAAGTAATGGGCTTACCTAATCAGCTATGAGATGTTGTTTCAGCAAACACTAGTGGTCATCCAACACTTTTCATGTCCGCCAAGTTATAATTTATTTATTATACCTGATCAAGTCAGTTCATTATATTGTCCATTATATTTATTTTAGATGACATACTAATCTGTATTAAGAATGTTATTCTTGTATTTTGACTCCGAGCCCCCCTTAATAAATATGAATTCCAGCTCAATTGTGCTGTTGTTTCAATGTTCAAATATTTATTAACAGTTCATCTTCTGACAGAATTAGTAAGTAGTTGATGTTTATCTCATGAACTTAGTATGAGTTGAATTACTGTTGTTGTAGTTATTATGGTTGTTATAGTCTAGAGTATGAGTATGCCCAAAGTTGTATATCCTTTTGACATCTGTTATGCAACAATAGTGTATAAGTGTAATTCATCTTGTTTCCTGGTAAATATTTATATCAGCTCAAGTTGGTTGTATATTTTACTTGTCTTGTATATAATATGATTACTATCAGTAATTATAGTTTCTAAGACCACACATGTAAAATAATTCACAAGGAAAGGACTGAGATAATAGTTCAGTTGTAAATACTTTTTAACTTTAATAATGAAAGTACTGAATTGTTCTTCAGTTTCTGATATTCACATATTTGTACAATAGGCTACAGTTCCATAATTGATATAAAACAAGAGTATGGCTTAGATCCATTTAACATGCATTTCAATATGTGTATGTATGGAATCCTTGTCCAAATAATAAATTGAAATATATAAGAAACACATTCCAAACCTTATATTTAGAATTTACATTATTAGGTTGAGGTAGTTGAGCAAACAAGGCAAGTTTCAGAGCACATGCACGAAGTGACTTATTAACAGACAGCGTCATACGCCTAACTGTATTGAAAAAGGCGATAAGCCGAAAAGGGAAAATTGAACGCGGTTGTTCCTTTTATAGTTTAACAGTTTGGGCGTATCGTAATTGTTTTAAGCATATTTTGTAAACAACACGATTACTTAAGGTAAATGACATTGTATCGTTCTTATCGATTATTAACGAGACTTTACAAATCGAATTAAAATGCTTCTAGAAGATTCTTAAAATAGCGTCTCTTCCGGTGTTGATATTTAATAACTTTTATTCTCCCAACGTTAGATTCGCGATTCGCAATTATTAATACTAGAATTTAATAAAGGTAATTATTATGAATCTCCGTTTCATAACAATAGTATAATAAGAATAATTATAATAAAGCGCTTCGTTCCGTCTATCAGACTCTGTGTATATCAATAGACTGACATTACCAATACAGGTTTAATTAAAGAAATATTGTAATAGTTTTAGTAAAGCAAAGCTATATTATTTGTGCAATTGTGCAATGTCAATCACCGACGTCATCTGCCCTCACGAGGACCTACTCAGCGCAATTACATGCAAAAAACGCATATGGTACGGGCATGTGGCAAGATCCGAAGGCCTGGTACAAACCACATTTTAGGGCAAAGTGCAGGGTGGAAGAAAGAGAGGCAGGCAGAAGAGACGATGGGAGGATGAAATCAGGCAGTGGACCGGCTTGTGTCTTGCGGACTCCCAGATGTCGGGGCAGGACCGAGACGAGTGACATACAATCGTTTAACAGTAAAAAAATGGTGCCTTCAGACGGTTTATGGGTTACGAAAGATGAATGTCATTATAACTTTCTTTTTTTTTTTGTTGTTGCATTTTCTTCGATTAATGGTTGGTTAACACGAGTTGTAAAAAAAACTATAAGAGCCCATACTAGATTAGGCATCGACGGTATGGGATGCTCATTAACAACATGTGATATCTAAGCTGGACGTGCAACACGTTGTATCCTACAGGACTACGGCCTCAAAACAAGCGCCTCAGTTTGGTGGTGTTACGAAACGTAAATTTATGCATTGTGCCATAATTAAATGAATATTAATCGTTCCTAATAGTTGGAATAGAAATGTTAGAAATTGTTTCATCAGCCAAGACTTAGGGTTTTTCCCAACTACGTCACTAGACAACATGGACGATCTTAACGTTGTTGTCGGTGATACTCGAATATTATCTTAGCTTATCTTATACATTACAGACGCTCCTTCTATAAAGAAGATTATTGCGCCCTACGCTCATCCGTGGTTCGAGTCTAGTCTTGCAATTTTATTAATGTTTTAAATGATGTTAAGTTACTGGTTTTCCTGGTCTGTTCAGGCAACCCATTCCATACAATTCGGTACTCATTATTCTACAGTCATCTACTTCTTAATAATTATCTACAAAAAGATAACAAAAGCTGGCTTGTCATTTCTTCTGAAGGACAGGCGTGTCGTAATAAAATGTGTTTGCTCGTCAGCGATCTATTAACCAATGTTTAGAGGATTTACTTCAGTTTCAAGAATCGTTATGCTATTTACACAGACTATTTACAACTGCCTTTATAAATAATCTTGTCTTGGATTGTTTACGTTGTAAAATATGAACAGTATTAATACCAATATATTGAAGATTGTTATTGAATTGAATATTGTTATTGAGGATTGGAATTCTTAACTATTCAGCCTGATAAATCATCTTGTGTATTATCTTGTGAAAGCAAGGTTACTATAAGAAAGTATTATTTTTACAGCCTTAGTGTGATAAATCTGAACTGAGTGGTTTAGTGAATTATTTCAAGGACAGTACGTAAGTTGAACTCTTTCTTATTATAATATTAACAAGATTTTTCAAAACTTTTAATAATAGTGGAAAAATGGAAGCAACGAACAATTTTACACTGGACCCAAATATATTCGCTCTAACTTCAGAACAGCTTAATTAAACGCCAATGACACAATTGAAAGACATGTGTTATGGCCCTCTATTATGATGACTATTATTACGACTCGTTAAATCGGATTCAATGAATATAGTTATATCTTTATTAGAAGTCTCTAGATTCTGCTAATCTGTAGCCCAAGCTAGGGGTTCCTTGACTGACAGGTCTATGCAGTAATGTAGTTATATTCGTGATAATTATCTTCAACACATTTCTCAACAATGATAGATCAAACAACTCCAGTTGTTGAATAAACAATTTTATTTAAATTGTACACTCAATATAAACGATCAATAAACTTTATCAACTGATGGCAACATAAGTTTCAATAAAATGACATTATATGTACAAGTATTAATATAGCGACTTCACTCTACAAACGTTTAAAACCGAACTAACTTTAAGGAGGTCGGAACTTTACAAAGAAAACTATCATCGAAGATTCTACAGGGTCTTAATACGCATTTTAACCTCTTTCTCTATAATTACTACGATCCAGAATTATCCTCCAATTTCCACGGGGTTGGACGAATTATTTTATTTAAACTGCCCTCAGGGCACAAAGGTCAAACCTTGGTCGCCTTGGACTCTAATACGCACTTGTTAAGAGGTCAATGCCTTACTACGTCATTCATTTAGTACCGATATTCGTAACATCCCCCTCCTTCTAAAGTTTTATAATTATTTCTTTTACATTTTAACTACTAAAAATGTTAATTTTAAGGAATAATTATAAAAGAAAATATTCCGGGGAAACAATACAGTTCAATTGGCTATCCCAATAATTCAATCGAACTGATAACAATAACATATAATATATGCAATATACGTTCATCTTAGCAAAGGGCTTAACTACAGTCATTCAATCATTCAATTTTAATTCAAAACAATGGACAATTAAATTGTTTATCTAAATCGTGTATACAAGAAAAATACATAGGGTTAAACATTATACAATTTAATCATTTCCATTCCATTAACATTCCACGTTAATAAAAACTCTCTCGTTCATTTAATTATAAACAAATATCTTTTACAATTTGTAATTATACAACAAAAGAAAAAATCACTTAATGTCTATTCAGACACGACTTATTTTTTCATAAGGAGAAAAAACCAAACGCTCTGATAGAACCCAGACTAGGCCTAACTCAATTACAAAACAAAAAAAATACTAGCCCTGACCTAATTTCACTTTACAACAAAAAATAT
Source organism: Anisus vortex (assembly GCA_949126835.1). NCBI lineage: Eukaryota > Metazoa > Mollusca > Gastropoda > Planorbidae > Anisus > Anisus vortex. The sequence goes on from OX421494.1 coordinate 4,519,541, forward strand.
TATTGCTTCGACAGTATTTTTTTTTCATGTTTGTAGGCTGGCTAACACATTAAACTTTAAACAATACTGTCTGTGACGTGACCCAAAATGTAGGTCAATTCCGCACTCTCTCTCTCTATTCCTTTTTTCACCCTCTCTCATTCCCAATTGATTCTAACAATATTGACATCGCTATGCAAATTTTTACCTCATCACCGCTTAGGTCAAAATCTCTACGCGACCAAAACGTTATCTTGACTAAATGAGCATTATTTAACAACCATTATCTCAAAATTAAATTCATTTATGTTAGTTTAAGGAAATTAAACATAGTCTGTTCCAGAATTAAAATAGTTTATAGACAATTTCATTAAAAATATTTCAATTTCTCATTTTACCATGACCTTTCGACGTCATTAGTTTCTTTTTAAAAGAGTTCACATTGAAACATTCTATCTTTCATGCAGACATGGATTTACTTGAAACAAATTTGGTTAATTTACTTAATTAACTATCAATCAAGCAGATTATATTATCTTCATACAATCTTAGTACTACACAGTAAGTTCTTATTTTCTTTAGATTACATTAAAGACATTTCAAATACAATATTATTTACGTACAAAAGATAAAAGATTAGAAGTTAAAGAGCATAGACTATATTTTTTTCAGACAGAAATCAATTTAACAATTTTTACAAAACAATTTCTGGTCTGAATGGTTCCATCTCCCAGCTTTTCAGTTATGGTAAGGTTGGAATCCATTGCTCTTTTCCATGTTCCACAAAGGTTTTATTCCTTATTCATAGATTCTAGGTTCTCCTGTTCCTCACAGTGTTCAGGTCTACCCAATCTTTTGCTTGTCAATACAATTCATTCAATCTATTTTAACTAATACCAAAAAAAAATAGATTAGTTTTACAATCTTGACACGAAATCCTTAATTAATAATACATTAGTTGAACATTGGTGTGTCAACATTATAAATTCTCAACCATGACATTCTCAACCATTCTGGTTTACAGTGTCAAGTCAGTGGCACATATCCTAAATTTATACAAAACAAGGATAAGTTTTATTTTTCATTAGTTTCACTTCTGGTCTGCTTTTCATGTAACAGTATCCTAAAAGTGAAAAATCATATATAATACATTTCTTGGAATTCTTGTTAGTCATAGTTCTGCCTTGCTGCAACTATTTTTACCCTACATTATCATACATTCAATGATAATATAATAAATTCACATAGAAGAAATTTGCATCTTGACTCAGTGCAATTATTTCAACAACAGTACATGATAAAATAAATTTCCATAGTACAATCATAAACATTTCTCAATACTTTAGTGATAGAAAAATTATCTTTTCTCAAAACCATTTACATCTTTTTCAATCAAATTAACCTCTCTGCCAAATGTTTCAATTATCATTTCCAGAGATTCTCAAACATATCTTATAATCAGTCCACATTTATAATGTCCTCTGATTTAGAAACCAATTCTGCGGATAAAACTGATCTTATTCTCTTATAGCAATTATTTTAAATGCTCAACCTAACAAGTTTGTTTAGAAATATCACACTATAATGATATTTACTCTAACAATACTTTTACTCATTCCTTTTTCTTCACAAGTAAGGGATTTAGTTTTAAAATAGTAAGTTTGGTAACTAACTATCAGTGAATTTGTCATTCAATTCATCCTGTACTCCAGGCATAAATTTTACAATTAAGAGTAACAATGTTAACAACATCAAGCTTATTCCAATTGTTTTCAGAAGGTAAGGTAAGATGATATAATATTTTTGCCTTTCTTTCATCACACAACAATGGCATCTGCATGTGAGCAGTGTACAATTTTTTTCTAACAAAAACAGTTATGTCAGACAAAAAATTTATATACTTATCTAGGTACTTGATCAGCCCAAGGAGGTCCAATTCGGTCTGCCATTCCTCTTGAAGTAGTTTGAGTGGTCCTCGGACAGTGGGTCCAAAGATTGGTCCATAGGCTCCTCGACTTTCCTGATAGGATTCAGTTGTCACCTCATGCTCCAGGCATAAGTTCTTTAGGACTGGATTGAAGAGTTCCGAGGTGAAGTTGGTCCTTCGATCTGTCGGTATGGATTGTGGTAACCCATAGCTTTGGATAGTTTCGGTCCAGCTCTCCGCACTCGTTTCTTCAGTGATGCTCCTCAAATCTTCATCTGTACCGGCAACTGTAGGTTTGCATTGTTGTTTGTTTATGCTGTGGTCTATCTGTTCATAGGCATCAGTAGTAGGAGTTTCTTTTTCGTCGACAGCTTTCTCATGCAACTGTAGCAACTCTGGGTCTACTTTCTGCTCAGCAATCAATTCATTTTGTGATGACTTCTTTGATTGATCATTTCCTTTCGGACAATCCTCAATCATGGAGAAAATAGTAGTATCATGTTCCACTTCTTCTTCCTCTTTCTTCTCTCGTGGGAGAATTTCTTCTTTCTTTTTCTTTTCTTGTGAGATAGTTTCTTCTTTCTTTTTCTGTGGTGTCATACCATTTATGACATCACCTACAGGATAAAGTTCTTTTTCTTTTCCTGTCTCCACAATAGGACTAGGGTCTGGATTTTCCTTCACAATCAGTTCAGGTCTCACCCTCCCTTTCGCCAAATCATTTGCTAGTATAACAGATATGCCCTCAACAGGAAGTTTTGATATTACTCCAACTGTCACATATCCTGTCACCAAGTCAGATGTGAGGTATATCCTATGTAGAGGTATTTCTTCTTTCCATTCAAAACCTCTCAATAGGACAGTCTGTCCTGTCAATGTATTCACATTCAATGGTAATACATCTTTAAGCAGCAGTGTTAATGATGCTCCTGTGTCTCGTAATATGTTTACGGACTTCAGTGGTCCTTCCTTTTGTAAGGCCACACAACCTTCACTAATGAACGGTTGAAAACTGCACAGGGTCTCTGTGTCAATTTTATTCTTCCCTTGACCATGACTTTCGGGTGTTGTTTCATCTTTCGATGACTTCAGACTCTTGTTCGAGTCAAAAATACTCTGGTCTACTTTTTCGTCTCTGTGGACTTGGACAATTAATCCAATAGTAGCCATTCTGTATTTATAATCAGGATATTTATCCTTATTATCTTCAGTTGTAGATTTCTCTACCTTCTGACTTTTGCTCTCAGGCGAATCCACCCTCAGTGTTTCTGGTTTAGAAGAATCTTTCTTCAAATTCAGTTCGTTTGTATTTTCGCTTTCTTGTACATTCTGTATTGGTTTATGGCTTGCACACATGACCACTTTGTTAGGTCTTTTGTCGCTTCGTATACTCCAACAGTCTTCTATGCTATGTCCTGTTCTTTTACAAAAAGTACATTGGACGTTTTTGTTGACAGGTTTCTTATTCACATCATTTTGTTTCACAAAATGCTCTTTTTCACGATGTTGTTGTGTGTTTTCTGCTTGCCGTTGTGCCCTATTAAAATTCTTTTCACCAGCTGTCCTATGACACAATGTGTACTGTTCCGCTAAATCAGCAGCCTTATGTGGGTCAGTGATATCACGCTCGGATAAATACATTCTTATATCCGGCCTCACTTTGTTAATAAAATCCTCTAACAGAATGATATCTTTCATTTCTTTTAATGTGGAGATATTTCTGGATTTTATCCACTGATCCATTAACTTTTCTTCTGCTCTAAGGAAGTCTAAGTGTGTTTGGTAAGGGGACATTGTGTACTGACGGAACCTTTTCCGATAACTTTCAGGTATTTGGTTGTACGCTTTCAGTACAGAATCTTTGATGATTTCATAATCATTTAAATGCTCCTCTTTTAACAATAGAACACAATCTCTTGCCCTTCCCTGAGTAAAAGCTGTTCTGACTAATATTCCCCATTTATCTTCTGGGAACTTAAAATCTCTGCAAGAAATTTCAAAGGTCTGGAAGAAATTAGCTATTTCACTTTCTTTATCAATGTAGGTAGGGACTAGCTTTTTCCATCTGGCCATCTCTACATCATTATGAGATTCTTTTTTAGTAGCTCCTATCTTTGCTAGCTCTATTCTTTCCTGACTTTCTCTTTGACTTTTCTTATCTCTTTCCTGACTTTCTATTTCTCTTTGACTTTTCTTATCTTCCATCTCACGATCAAGACGTTTTTCTTCTATCTCAAGACGTTTTTGTTCTCGTTTATCTTCCAATTCCATCCGTTTCATTTCTAGTTGAAATCGCAACTGTTCGGACATTGAAGATTTCGACGTCTGACCTTCAACTTGATATTCCTCCGCGCTTGATTCTACTTTCAACTTGCCACTCGCAATCAACACATCTTTTATCTGCTGTGTCAACACAGTCCTCGATGGTGTAGTCTCAGTAACTTCTATCTTTAAGATCTCAGCGATCTCTTTTAACTTCTTTATTGATAAAGTTTTCAGAACCTCTTCTTCTGGATTTTCAATAAATTCCATTCTTTAGTTAAGAGATTTATAAAGTAGTAAATTTTTCCAACTTACGTTTTTCCAAATCGGAAGAATGAATTCAGCGTTATTAGGCTTGCTCAGTAGGTCACGGCTTTACACACAACACAACACAACTTGAATATATGCTTCACTATACAACTATATCGGACGCAGCCCTCAAATTGTTATGGCCCTCTATTATGATGACTATTATTACGACTCGTTAAATCGGATTCAATGAATATAGTTATATCTTTATTAGAAGTCTCTAGATTCTGCTAATCTGTAGCCCAAGCTAGGGGTTCCTTGACTGACAGGTCTATGCAGTAATGTAGTTATATTCGTGATAAATATCTTCAACACATTTCTCAACAATGATAGATCAAACAACTCCAGTTGTTGAATAAACAATTTTATTTAAATTGTACACTCAATATAAACGATCAATAAACTTTATCAACTGATGGCAACATAAGTTTCAATAAAATGACATTATATGTACAAGTATTAATATAGCGACTTCACTCTACAAACGTTTAAAACCGAACTAACTTTAAGGAGGTCGGAACTTTACAAAGAAAACTATCATCGAAGATTCTACAGGGTCTTAATACGCATTTTAACCTCTTTCTCTATAATTACTACGATCCAGAATTATCCTCCAATTTCCACGGGGTTGGACGAATTATTTTATTTAAACTGCCCTCAGGGCACAAAGGTCAAACCTTGGTCGCCTTGGACTCTGATACGCACTTGTTAAGAGGTCAATGCCTTACTACGTCATTCATTTAGTACCGATATTCGTAACACATGGCTAAATCATTGAGCATTTCTATCACAGAAACTAGGCCATCAAAAACTAAATTACTTCAAGAGGTAACAGAATGCCTAAAAAAACAGGATACACTGAATATTGAAGAAACTACTGCTAATGATAATAGTAATGATGAATCAGATGATGAATTACATTTCTCAACAGAGAGAGTGAAACATACAACTAGCAAATTAAGTGAAGAATTCACAATTAAATTCAAACTTGAAATGAGGTAGATGGAATTAGAATTGGAAAGAGAAAGATTAACAATAGAAATAAAAAAAATAGCAAGCCAAGAAAGAATTGAACTAGCAAGGTCTCGTACTTCAAATCATTTGAATGCAAGCTCTGAAGCAGATGCAGAACTGTATAAGTTCAAGAAACTTATTCCAGTTCTTGAAGATAATTCGGTGGAAGAGTTCTTCATGATTTTCGAGAGAAACGCTATAGACTATCAATTTCCCGAGGGCAAGAAAGCTATACTTCTACGCTCAGCTCTAAACAAAGGAAAGGCACTTGATGTTGTATTAAGTCTTACTGAAGAGGAATTGTATGATTATGAACTGATTAAGAATAGAGTACTGCTAAGTTATGCCTTAACACCGGAAAAATACAGAAAAGTGTTTCGAGAATCTAAGAAAGAACAGGAACAATCAAATGTTGATTTCCTAAGACAGAAAAAGAATTATTTTGAAAGATGGATTCGATCTAAAGGTGCAAACAAAGACTTTGAAAAATTAACTGATCTTATTCTAATGGAAGACTTTAATAATAACATCAGAAGTGATGTAAGAATACATTTAGCAGACAAAGGTGTAGAACAAGTAGAAACAGCAGCAGTAATGGCAGACGAATATGTTTTTATACATTCTAGCAATAAATATACAACAGTTGATAAATCTAAATTCCAGAATCGAGATATGAAGGTAGACAAGAAAGCCATAAATCCAAACGAATCTTATAAATCAAAGAGAAATCAGCAGAGCAATGAAGGTTCAATACATTCCAAGTCAACCTGTAGCCATTGTAAAAGAATTGGGCATACTAAGGAAAAATGCTGGATATTCAATAAGAACCCAGATAAAAAGAATAATCATGTTGTCTTGTCATATGTAGCAATGCCAAAGCAAAGAACTCATAAAATGTAAAGAAGGTTAATACTCAAACAAAAGTACTTAGAGATAGTGCAGATAAACTGACAGAACACACGTATGCAATAAATTTGAAACCAGAAATAGTTCCTAAAATAGAGACAATGGTTATCAATTATTCTAATTCTAATCTGAGCTCAAAGAAGTCTACATCAGATAGAATAACAATGAGTAATAAACTTACCTCTTACAAAGATAGCTTGGATACAGATCGTATAGATACTGAGATACCAAGTAACTGTTTGCCTTTTGTTGAAGAAGGTACTGTATCATCCATAATAAATGGTGTCACTAGTGAAAAGAGAATCAGAATACTCCGTGATACAGGGGATGAAGTTTCACTATTTCTAAAGATTACTGTTCCTACGTCGCAATCGACACATACAGGACTGAATCTTATAATTCAAGGTGTAGCAAGGAAAAATGTACAAGTTCCTTTACATCAAGTACAGTTGAAGAGTGCATTCTTCACTGGAAACGTAGTTGTGGTTGTATACAAATCACTTCCGTTTAAAGATGTCTCATTAATACTATACTATGATATTGCTGGAGATGTGGTACGTCCCATGACCAAAGAAAAACAATACCTTACCAAAAGTGAGAGCATAAGAAAGCCTAAATGTATTGTCACTAGAGGTCTGGCCCAACAACGAAAGTCTGTCGAAACCATGTCAAAATCAAAAGCAGAACCAGAAATTGACCTACAGGCAACTTTCCTGGCTGACATTTTGAGTGGTCCTTCAGTCAAGACTACTGAAAGTAATCTGTCACCTCGACAATTACTTATTTTTGAACAGAATAGAGATTCGCGAATTGAACACCTGAAGAAAAAGTTAATAACTGAACAGGAAGCAGAAACTAAGGGAAATGGTTATTTTCTGAAGGAAGGAATATTGATGCAAAAATGGAGATATGTGAAAAGTGATAATGACAATTATTGCAGAGAAGGTAGTCAAATTGTAGTACCAACAGTATATCGCAACAATATATTACACATGGCTTATGATACGCCATATGCTGGTCATTTATTCTTGATCTCCATCTTTTGCAGCATTTGCAGGAGCGTGCATTGAATCGTGCAGTAATTAATTTTGGCGGGGCTGGTTCCCACACAGTCATGACCCTTTGTTACTTCTGATGACACCATCAGTACTATTTCCTGTGCGAGGTCAAGGTTTAGATTCTCGTGGACAGATAAGATGATGGTCTCTCCTGTAGCTGACCGAGACTGGCCGCAACCGTTCCATCCGTGCCTCACATACTCCCAGGGCCTTGATCTCATTATCATTTTGCTACCGAAGGAGACTGCTGGGTCCATGTAGAGCTCTATGATTTTTTATATGCCAGTTCTCAATCTTGGGTTTTTGCTCTGGTCGTGATCAGGTTGGTCTGCGATTAATCTTCCCGAGGGCTTTCACTTGCTCGCATCATTAGCTCGTCTTGGGAAGCTCACGTTGTGTTGGCGCATGCATGCACGGTTTCTGTAGCCTTGGGCTTTTCACGGAGTGGGGTCGCAAGCCTCCCGACCAACCATCCAGGATATACCCACGATTGTGATAACCAGGCGTAGTGAAATAAAAAAAAAAATGTCGTATTTACTATTTAAAAAAAAAAACGCAGTATTAAGTCAACATTATGATTTACATAAACAACTTATTAAGTCAATATAAGTTATGTAAGACAGATATGATGTTGAGATTTATTACAGATAACTATTGACTGAACACCAAAATTAGTATGACATTATTAATAGAAACAAATATAAATAAAATTTTCACACATTGTCGACATCTGTGACATCAGTAATGGCGAATTAAGCAAGTAATAAACACATCTGTCCAGTGAATCCCAATTCTTTTAGCTCTCATGTACCCCAACTTTCCCTACACCTCTGAAAATAAACAAACAACCTAACCATCCATGATTGTTCAAAATCAATTCTTTTTTTAATCAGACAAACATTTTCAAACAATTAATCAATTCTACAAATGTAAAATAATTTTGAAATATGTAGAATCTAGTGCGTTTTGATAAAAATGTTTTTTTTAAAAATGCTTTAAGTTTGTAACTTTAGTTTAGTTCACCGATTGTGCCGTTGTTCTCTGCCCACAAATGTCAATGTTGCATACCAACTACCGGTTTAATGTTAAACCATAGAAAATACGCGTACAACATTTAATGAACCGCTGTTTATAGACTTTGATTTATTTGTATGTTCACTATTCTGGCGGACCTAATTTTAGCCATAAATAATCGCATTGGCTTAAACGATAAGTTTGTCTGAACCTTTAGGCATTAAACATAAGCGTAATTAATAGTTGGGATTTCTGCAGGGCCTGCCCCATGGCCGATGACGCCTTATTAAAATAAACGTATTGTCATAAAGAAAAGCTACAAAAAAAGTTTGTTACCAGTTTTATATTTAAAACAATTAAGGTAAAACCACTACTATTAATAAATAATATGAGCCATAAACCTACCATAATTTTTTTTCTTTATATTTGCATAAGCAAAAGATAACAGGGCACTTTCTTTATTTTAGTCCAGGCCAATAATGTTCATAGAGTTAAGTCCCATTAACATATTTTCCTTATAGAGATATAAATGATCGCAAGTATTTTCTTTTCAGTTAGAGCTGCTTTACTTTTCTGCAAATCTTTCTACTTTAAGAATAACCTTCTCTATAGAAGGAGCGTCTGTACTGTATAATATAAGAGTTGGACCACGGATGAGCGTAGGACGCAGTAATCTTCTTTATAGAAGGAGCATCTGTAATGTATAAGATAAGATTAGTTGGGCTCTACGTATTATTCTGTAGCTTTGTGTTTTAAACAGACTCTATCTCCTTTTCATATAAAATTTCACTAGCGCACAAAAGTGTCTTAGCTTCGTCTTGCAGCACCGGATCACACAAAGCCCTTTTTGAAAGTTACATAAAAAGCTTCTGAGATTCCTACATCTCGCGTCTTTCACATACTCTATTCCGAACTTTCTCCTTAACTCACATTTTATCTAATATTTGATTGTATCATAAACAAATTGTATTCATTACTGTATTTAAGCTCCAGTTATACGATGGTGCTCCTCTGTTAATAGAACCTCTAGCTCTTGGCACCCTTTTAAGCTCACGACGCCAACTGTAACAGCTAGAGTTTGATCGAGTTTTGAATGACCACTGATTGTATGTGTCATAAGATATAGACTACAGAGATCATAGGCGTAACCACGAGGGGTGGGGTGATTGATAGGATTGTTTAAAGTTGTAATCATTAAGCCTATATATGTTATACATCTTGTATTACAGTTAATAAAAAATTCAGACTGTAGGCCTAATCATATGTTAAATACAAATTTAACATTATACTTTTTTTTTCAATTACAAATTTTGTAAACATCTTTTTTACTCGTTTTATTTATTACTTTTTTTTGGGTACGTAGTTTACAAAGAAAGGGAGTATAATAAAATCTGTGTTTTTATGGGTTGGTTTATTATGTATATTTTTTTTGGGGGGGAGGGGGGGGCGGGGTGAAGTTATTTGTGCTAAAGACACAGAGTAGTAAGATTTTTGAACATCTTAAGAACTACTCCGTACTCGCTTCCACCCCTTGCTATATTTGACTCAATTACTTCCCCTACCTACACCGCTGACGGAGACGTTACCTACATGCAATAAACTTAATACAGTCATAAACTAAAATGACCATTCATTAGATCTAGTTCCATTTAACTTGCAGGTATGAGTTCACTATAAAAGAACCTTTAAACATGTTGTATGATTTATAAAGTGTTTGTGTATGTAGAGAGATACAGACAGAAATGGAGTCAACGAGAGTGCAAAGGTTCTCAACCTTTTTCGACTTACCGCCCCATTTTACAATTGTTGTTTTCGCTCACCGCCCCACACCCTCCCACTACATTTACGAACTCCCCCCCCCCTTCACACACACACATCAAATCGAAAACTAAATTTAGACACATTTGTTACATTAAATCTCTATAGGCCGTCTATTATTGTATGTGTTTTTTATTATCTTAAAAAGAGTAGTAAGAACAACTTGTTTCATTTTTTTACTAGTAAATAGCAAAACAAAAATTAACTACTAAAGGGTTTAAAAAAAAAAAACTTTATTAATGTGAACCTTGTGCTCCTTGAGTGTTTCTAGTTTCTTGTATTTTATCTCTGATTGGTTCAATTTTGGTTATCAGAATCTTGGGTTTCCACGCTCTGTTGCTTGCAACTTGGGTATCTCTTTTGTAACACGTTAGAACCAGGTGTATGATGGTTGTTTCTTTCTCGTGGATTTTAACTTGATTTCATAGACGAAGTCAACTCATTTCGTTTCACATAAAAACTCTTTAATTGAAAACCAACAAGTAGGCTACATAAAACAGAAAAAAAATTGATCAGTACGACGACTTAAAAAGTAAGCTAGCGTCCACGGGACACACACACATACACCCACGCAAGCCCAATCACTGGTCCAATCAATGAAAGTAGAGGTCAGCTATAAGGGGAAGGTGGGGAAAAAATGACATTCGTACGAAACCATTTTGACAATAGTTTGGTAACAGTACCAAATCAACTTTCAACTAGTAGCCTATAAAAAATTGTTTCCAGAACCCAGAGACATGCAGAAATTAATGATATGATCTTTTGCAACCAAGAGTCGCGATTATAACATGTTTCTTACAACTTTCTCTTCATTGATTGTTAATTCAATTAATTCCTCTTGCAGTTATAAAGATCGACCTGATTTTAATCCTTTTCTAGTGGAAACGAGGGTCTAAAAACCAATCAGGCATTTTCATGTTAATAAAATAATTTCATAAAATTGAATGTTGAAGTCATCATTAAGTGCTTCATGAATTGACAATAAGAGAGAATGTCTTCAGCAGTTTTCTCTACAGATGCAAGATCTCCGCGTCTAATTTGACTCTAAAGTTGTGTTCGTTCAATATAAGTTTTGAAATAAATGTCAAAATAACATCCTTGTTTTAATTAAACCGAGGTCACAGAAATTGTCTAATTTTTAGGAACTTACATAGATCAGTAAGCGATATCACTTTTCTGTTTCATTAGATTTTCTCTTAAAGAATTGTCTCTACTTTCCAAAAACTTTGTAACACTAAATCAAAGACTTATAAAATCTATATAAACAAGCTCATTTTTACGCACCTGTATGTAAGCCTCACCTGCGTAAAAGCCGCAGGTATATATTGAGAGTGAGATGCAAGTAAAATTGTAGTTTACATGTATAAGGCGCAATAAAAATCTATTTGGTGTATTTGTATGATATATATATTTATTTATATTATTATTATTATTATTATTATCATTATTATTATACGTCATTTTAAAGTCTGAAAGGCCAGGATCTCAAACAGAAAGTTATAAATTGAATTTGAGATGATATCCAAACCACAGCAACAAACTATCTTTTGCTACACATGTATAAGCCACACCCTTTTCTCGAACCTAAAAATGGGGTTAAAAAGTGCGGCTTATACTTGAGATAGTACGGTACTTGGCAGTTCACTTTTCTATATTTGAAGCAATAGAATTTGTGTCCACATAATTCCCATAAACATTATTTTCTGTATTGAGAAATGAATGATGAAACTAATATTTAACTTTAAGTTGAGAACATTGATAATTGATATTCGTTGTGTGAATAGTTTAGAATAAGGATGTTAAACGAAAACCAGACTACCGGATTTCGGTTTGTTGGTTGGAAGGTAATCATTACTTTAAAAAGCACAACTTTTTTTTGCTCTGGTGAAAACATTTTTAATACATAATGTTGGATTTGCACAAAAAAGTTCTTGAAATGCCTTTCTAACACTATTGAGTCTTAGATATTGTGTTTCTTTTTTTCCAAATACCAATTAGATCTATGGCTTGCGATAAAAACAACATAAAACCAAATGTTAAGTTATAGTTACAATCCTTTGAGTGAGAAAATTAAATATAAAATGTCTTTAACGATTGCTTGTTGTAAGCTATGTTCCCAAAAGGATAAGCCGTAGCGGTGGCAGTATCACTGAATTGCGTACGCATCTATGTTCTAAATATCCTGGATTAGCATCGTCATCCTCTTCATATGCCTCTTAATATTATGGTCAACGATAATCGGAAATTTGATTATCACTATGGAAAGCTATTATCGGTTTTAATCAATTAGCCCAGATTTTTTTTGTTATAAAGAATTTTATGGAAAGTGTACAAAATCATCATAATATTGTATTCAAAAACATTAACCTCTTGAATGCCCTTCAAACACCAAATAGTAAAAATAAAAGTGCTCACTATTTCATGTGCTTTAAAAAAATGTTTTAAACCTTAATAGAGCAAACCAACTGTAGATAACATATCTGAAAGCTTAAAGTATTCGGATAAGTGGTTATCGAGTAATTATCAAAAATATACCATGGACGGGTCAAATTGACCCACCTAGAAGCGATAAGGTTAAATTTGAACAATTTTTCAAAAATGCCTACACAACTACACACATTTGGATTTTCCGGCCTGTGACTATTGTGACATAGCGCGTGTGGGTGGGGGGGGGGGGGGCGAGATACCGAAATCCGTATGTACAATGAACTTAATATATAGTCGTAAACTAGAATGACCATCAATTCGATCTAAAAGCATTTGTTTTCATCACATTGGTCCACGTCATGAGCTCCATTTAACTTGCACGTATTAGTTCACTATAAAAGAACCTTCAAACATATTGTATGATTTATAAGGTGTCTGTGTATGTAGAGAGATACAGACTGAAAATTCATCAATTAGAGCCACCTAGCAGACACCATGAAGTTCTTGTCCTTTGTACTGGTCATCTTCCTGATATGTTTATTCAGTAAGTACAATTAATGAGGACTTTTACGATCGTTAAAAAAATCAAGGTGTATTTTCGGTATTTGAAACGGACACTAAAATTATAAAGGTGTGGTGGGTTTACACAATGATTAGACAAACAGCTTTGATTACTTTACTCTGGTGGCAACACGCCTAGCAAGCATTTATTCTCAAATAACAAGACAGGTACCCAGCGTTGAGCTTGCCACTTGGCAAGAGCACCTATTATCAAAATCAAAAGGAATATAATAAATGTAACTAAATAGACCATAACATAACACTATGACTTAAATAGTCACTACTCAATGAAACAAATCAATCATGAATTAATAATGATATAAAACTAAGAGTAAACAAATAGCCGGGACAAATGATGTAAAAAGGATTATTTATAGGGCCTACTTAATATTGAACCATATCTTAGATTTACAATGCAGCACAGGGCTTCAAACAACTTACTACAATGACCAGGGTGGGCAGACTTATCGGAATTAGTGAGTCTAAAAATATCTGACAACTGCGCTGCTAAACTAGGCGTTCTCTTGGGCACTACACTACATAGGTCAAGAGTTATAACAGTGTTGATTATTACCAAGTTTAACGTGTTCTTATCTTATCTTATACATTACAGACGCTCCTTCTATAAAGAAGATTATTGCGTCTTACGCTCATCCGTGGTCCGAGTCTAGTCTTGCATTTCGATTCATGTTTTAAATTTTGTTAAGTTACTTGTTTTCCTGGTTTATTCAAGCAGCCCGTTCCATGCCCGATTGTCACTTTTAGAGCAAAAGAAAAAAAAATAAGGGGCATATATATATATATACACAAAGTAGACTGAGTGTGGTTGCCGATCCCCATTGGTTAATTTAAAGACACGTGACCTTATTGTCTAATATTTTACTTTTGCAATCTGGTTTCCAGCACGTGTCGTCCCTGTTTAAGTTGTTAGCGTATCCGACTGCCATGCGGGTGACCTGGGTTCGATTCCCCCATTGATGGCTTTTTTTTTTTCTTTTTCTTTATTACTTTTATTAAAGATTGTAAAGTATTTCAGGACTTAATGGTGCCCTAAAATGTTTTCAGTAAGCAAAGTCTAATAAATATATTTTAAACGCATGCGAGAGACGAGTGTTCGACTCTCAGCCAGAGATAGTCCTAAGTTTTTTGTAAATAAAAAGACATGCATAATTTAACCCGATTACAAATTTATTTAAAATAGATTTTCTAACATATTGCCAGAGGGAAAAAAACAGATCTGTATAAGCTATAGATAGACATTTTATAAACCACAATGAACAGAAAAAAGAAAAAAAAGCTAGGGCAGTATTTCTTCAAATATTTCTATTTAAGTCCAGGACGTGAAGCCAGCAAACAGCGAGAAGCGAAGGTTGAGGAGATGTTGTTCACGCGAAGACTTTGGAATGGAAAATATAGGAGATACTAAAATGTGTTTATTTTGGTCCAGGTCTATGAAAACATTTGCTGACGCCCAAAAAGATTGCGAAGGTTAGTGTGGTTGATTAAAACAACATGTAGTTATAATCCTATAACTGTTATTTAAATTGTAATAGCTTACAGTGTTATATGCCTATAACAGCTATTTAAATTGTAATAGCTTAAGGTGTTATAGGCCTATAACTGCCATTGAAATTGTAAAAGCTTACGGTGTTTAGGGCCTATAACTTCTATTTAATTTGTAATAACTTACGGAAGTATAATAAGATTATTATTTTAATGATATATTTTAAATAGACACAATTTTTTTTTCTACATAAGATTAGTGATATAGATGTAATCTATTGTTTCCCTTTAAATAAAAAAAAAATTATAAGTAAGTTATTCAAATGTTTATGGGAGGTATCTATTTATAGAGAAAGTCATTTGCGTAGTTAATTCCTTCACCCAATTACAATTTTTTTTTAATCAGTAAATGTCTAAGTCAAATTTATTAGACCTATACAAAGTGTAAAAAGTATTAGTTGTCCAATGAGCTTACGTAAACTCTAGATTCATTAAAAGAAACTTTCAAGTGCTCATCTCTACGTGAATAATGTCAAAGATAGAAGCAAGGCCATTATAGCCATAACATAGGCAATGTTCAGGAGTTGACATATTGATGGCAGTTTGACTGCTTTTGAATAATACGCTTATATCAAGTTCTTCTTCTATAGACTTTTTCGTTTTGAGGAAACACTGAGCTGCCTTTTACTTCTTCTCCTTCTGAAGTTGGTCATAACATTGTCATTAGCAAACTATCGAGGCATTTCTCGGGAAGTGGGCTGGATAGATTGACTCAAAAGCTCGACATCATAGGTTCGACCCACGGTGCAGACAATCAGATATAAAAAAAATCGCCGACTTGGAGAGGGGATGGGCGCCGTCAAGTATGCCAAGGCCACTAAAAGGAATTAATTGACACTCATTAGCTTTTCCCAACGACATATTAAAGACCAAGTGAAGAGCTTTTTATCGAAATTGAGTTAACATTTGATTTTGATAGTAAAAAGTGTATATTTAGTATCTGAATGTTAATACAATCATTTATACAAAGTATCAAATATAACTTTTAAGGCATTAGTTTAATATTTGAACTTAAATGTGTGGTTTTGTTCGGATGAAAAATCCAAATCGCGTAGCCATTTTAGATGTTTAATTTCCAGCAAGATAGAAAAGTGACGTCAAAGAAAGGATTTTGAATAGGAAAAATGAATATTGTCACGTGTTTCGAATCTATTGCCACGTGATTTGAATCATTTCCCGTTTCTTATTTTGAACAAAATGGTTAAATATAGATTTATTGCATCGAGTTTGTTTATTGATTTTCTTTCTCAAACGTCACTTCTGTATGAGGCTATTCCAAATCTCGACTCTTTGAGAATAAGCTCTTCAGTTGGTCTTTAATGTTAAGTGAGTAAACAAAAATATCGACGCAAAAAACCCTGTACGCCAAAATTAACAAAAAATAAATGAACGAGAGAGACGATTCCAAAAACAATAACAAACACTATTATAACATGCTATACACACATAACGACATGCTATACACACATAACAATATGCTATACACAAATAACAACATGCTATACACATAACAACATGCTATACACACATAAAACATGCTATACACGCATAACAGCATGCTATACACACACATAACAATATGCTATACCCAAATAACAACATGCTATACACAACATAACGACATGCTATACACGCATAAAACATGATATACACACATAACATCATGCTATACACACATAACAACATGCTATACACACATAACATCATGCTATACACACATAACAACATGCTATACACACAGAACAACATGCTTAGAGAAGATGGAGAATTTTTTTTAGATATTCCGGTGTGACTTTGCTGTTTATTTCATTTTCTCTTCATACAGGGAGACATGCCAGATTGGGCGTTTTTAAGGATCCAGTAATGTTCCGAATTCTCACATATTCAAAGCGTAGACCGGAGGAAGAAATCTGGATAGGTCTTGATGACAGAATAACTGAGGGCACCTTCGTTTGGCACGATGGCACTGTATTTCAACAACATAATTACACTCAATATTTTATACCAGGTGATGGAAAATATAATGTTTAGTGCCTTTAAATGTTTGTGGTTTGGTTAATACAAATGTTAATGAAATAAATGTTTAGTGTCTGGTCTAGATAAAAAGTATAGAACCTGTCAATTTAAAAAGTAAAGTCCACTTCGTACCAAACTTTTCATAAGCAGCGGTTACCAGGAGTTTCTGTGGCCAAGGCATACACGGGAATGTATGACCAGCACTATGCCCAGCCACCTTAACCACAACTAAAGTCAGGTAAAGCTGGAGAGACTCAGATACACCTTCCAGACCCGGAATAAAAATCCTAGCCTTTACCAGGGTTTGAACCCAGGACTTATAAGCTAGCAGCATCTATTGCAATACATTGTTACTATGTTAATGATTTTTGTTGTAACTATTAGGCGAATAATTTTGATTATTTTTTGTTGAAATTACACTTTTCGGTAAATATGGATTTACGAATTTTAATGATTTATTTTTGCTGTAGCTGGGATATAAATTAAAGCAAAGGTTATACAAATTGGAACGCTTGCTCTATTTTTGGTTATTAATTGTTGTGTTTTCCGTGCGCAGCCAATAACGCTGTTCTTAACGTTGCCAAAAGACTTCCGTTGTATACAACTTTCGATTTTAATCTCAATTTGAGTTCTTATCTTATAAATTTTTAATTACATTCATACCGAATCACCAAACCGGAAGTCCGTGTGTGTGATTGGATATTCCGAAGGTTTCAAAAAGCAGAAACATCAAAACAAGTGGTTCATCTAATTTGAGATAAACGAAAAAAAAAAACAAAAACATCGCAATCGGCAGGCTTAATACATAATGAAAATATATTTAATGGATTTAAAGAAGAAATAATTTTTTAAACGGTTGTTTGCTTATAAACTAAGGTTTTTGATAGGCTCAGGATAGGCAAAAGTGGAGACAGTTGACTGCTGATGTGTCCATTCGCCCCCCCCCCCCCAACGACCACAACGGTCATGGGATTGATGATGATGATTGATATTGAGTATTTGTAATAACAAGTCTATATAAATTGTGGTTTTGGTTATTGGGGCCGTGGAATAGTTTTGCTTTTCGTGTTTTTTTGCTATTGTTCCTATTAATGAAAACTTTTTCTATGTATCTGTCCACATGTTAACTTACAAAGGCGAACCTAACAATGCTGAGGGTAATGAAGACTGTTGCTATTTTGACAGACAATATTATTTCTTAAATGACTTTTATTGTACAAAATTGCTGCATTATGTTTGTGAACTTATTTAGAAGTTATATAATATTATATATAAATGTGAACACAAAATAATTTAAACAATATTTAAAAAAACTTCATGAAATCAACTGGTAGTGTTGTCTCATTTAAATAATCTCGTTTTTTCTATATCAACTTTTCTTAATCTAATTCATTATCTCGAGGTCGTCTGTTCGCTGTGACTTTGGTAATTTAAGCATTGAGAATAGCCAGATTTATACTTAGAGCCTTGATGTCAATGTAGATAGAAAGTAAAAAAAAAATTTTATTAATAATTTATAAATGTCTAATTCAATTTGTATATAACTCTGAGATCGGCATATATACTTTTATCACTACAACATAGGTTCTCAACCTTTTACAATTTTGTTTCCGCTCAACAATTTTTTTAGCGCCCGACCCCTTCCCCCTTTTGCCCATCTGGACTATAGTTTCCGCAATTTTTTTTAGGCGGACTAGACTTTTTGTGTGATTAAGTATTTAAATAAACTGAAAAATAAACATATTGTAAGAATTAATAGATAAAAAAATTGCCTTAACAAAAGGTTTAAATTAATCAATGCGAATCGTTGGCCTGGTGTGTTGATAGAAATTTGTCTATTTTTGTTTCAATTTTGGTTGCAAAAGCCTTAGGTCTAATAATCAGTAATATTTGTTACATTAAAAAATAGAACTTGTTCGGCATCACTATTGAATCAAATGTGGAAACATTTTTTTTGTTAAAGCGAGATAATTAGCCCGTTTTATTTGAGCTAATATTTCTTTTTTTTTTCTTTTATAAAAATAAATGGCTTACAAACTGTAAAAAGTATTTGAAAATTATATAAATATTATATTATATGACTAAAGAATTTATATGTATATTTTCAAACATTACAATAACTACCCAGTTTGTATGATTACTACTTATCTATACGGCTTAACAATATTTAGATTATATTCCAAAAATGATTTAAAATACAATAAGGACAACTCGGTTAAACTGAGATCAAAATATCATTAATATTAGCAGATGTTAAGGTGACAGTGATCGGTCAGCAGGGTTGACAGTCCGGTGAACCAACCACAAGACCAGCCGGCCGCACACTATATCGAAAAGTCGAAAAGTCACTGCGATTCCTATTTCTTATTAATATAATAATATGTAGGCATACTGTTGGGGGATATTAGATATTTAGCGGCACTTGCGTTTACATCACATTTCATCCTCCAAAAACTAATCGATTCAAATAGCTGAGGTGTTAAAATATATCAGGTACGTTTGTACCGCCCACTTGCCTTTCATCGCCCCCCCCCCCATCGCCCCAGGGAATGTCAGCGCCCCCCTTAAGCTTCTCACCGCCCACCGGGGGGCGATATCGCCCCCGTTGAGAACCTATGCACTATAATGTTTTTTTTTTTTTCTTACTCTCTCTCTCTCTCACTCACTCTTACTGTCTTAATTTCTCTCTCTCTTACACGCACACAACAATTACACAACAGTATGCATTGATTTGCTTCAGATTTTCTTAGCTTGCGAATAGCAAGTAAGGATTTTTACATCAAGTCCTTAACCCAGTTGAACTATTAGAACTGTATTTGTTTTTTTAGGCTGAAGCAGTAAACTACCTTGTTGAACACAAACATAACATTCAAGACATGATAACTTTCATTGCTTTCAAGATTCAACCCACTTCCCCGACGCCGAAAGTAATGGGAAGAAACCTTAGATGTAAGAAATAGAGTTGGCAACGATGCGATGGGTCGGAAGCGTTTTGTATGTCAAGGATCGGCAACCGTTTATCACTAGTGTGCCAAAGTAGAATTCCTAATTCATTCAGAGTACCAACAGCCTAAAAGTCATTGTGCTCTAGCACAGGGGTCGGCAACCTTTTGCTAACAGTGTGCCAAACTAGGATTTCTAAATCATTCAGAGCGCTAACAGGCTAAAAGTCAACCTGATCTATTATACTTGTTTCTATAAGACAAGTAGGTAATTTAAATCTGTAGCAAGACCAAGGCCTAAAGCAAAGGAACTCTATAGAGGAAAATCGTTAAAGCGTTTTATAATTAATTTAACAAATAATGTGTATCATCCTTTTTATTAGCATTTATACCATATAGAAAATTGTATTACCAAACTTTCACATTTAAGGTAACTATTTTGTAAAGGTTATCATTTGGTTGTGTAGAACCTAGATAACGATCTTTAAACTGATAATATTGATAAAAATATTTGGTTCACAGTTTAACTGAGAAGTTCTTTAATTTGCTTTAAAGCCGATATAGTTACCTAGAAGAATTAATATTAAGCGGAATTGATACAAAGTAATCATGTAAACTGGGTAGTTAATGTAATGTTTAGAAAATTTGCATATATTATTTTAGTCAAATAATATTTATATAATTTTTAACTTTTTTTTTACAGTTTGTTCATTATGAAGTTATAAGTTGGAGACGATTAAGTCTTTTATAAAATTAAAATTAAAAAACATAATATTAGAAATATTGGCGGCAATATAAGTTGTTAATTATCTCCCTTTAATTAAAACAAAAAGTATTACCTTATATTGAATAGTGATGCCAAACAAGTTAAGTTTTGTAATATAACAAATATTACTGACTAATTATTACCTATTTCTTTACATAAACTAGCATTGTGGTATTCATTACAAGATTCAATTATTAGAGGTATAATATTAATTTACGTTAAACAGGTGTGAATAAACATTTCCTGCATTAATTATTTATTTCCTGCATTAAATCATTAAACAAATTGGCACATTTCGGTGCCTATTTTTTTAAAAGTTTAAAATTCAACTGGCTTTGTTTTAAAATCGCCAAAATCCCTCCATGTAATAAAAAAAAACATCTACATCTAAGAAGGTTGTAGTAAGATAAAGCCAGTTATGCTTGATTAGATATGAAAGAAATAGCCCAACTATCTTTATCGATAGGTATATTTGCCTAAATATAGGGAAGTACACATAGTTAAATGTTTTGAAATTGATTTCACTCAAGATATATATTACCGGAAAATATAGTTGTTGTTTTTTCATCAATAATAAAACACATCTTGAATGTCTCTCAGATGCCATTGAAAATCGCTCTGTGTGCCAAGTTAGGCAAGCGTACCTTAGATTGTTGACCCCTGCTCTAGAACATACTTTCTTGCAGACGTGCCTTTTCAGGGTTCTTCCGCGTGCCATTGTAAATTGCTCTGCGTGCAAAGTTTGGCATGCTCGCCGTAGTTTGCCGATCCCTATTGTAGATCCCTTAAAATATCTACATTTAAAGTACAACAACTTTGTTTATAGCAAAGACAAATTAGCTAAAGTTAGAACCTATCTGGTTGTAATTAAAGAGAGATGTTCATTACATTTCCCTTTAACCAGAAAACCTCTCTATTGATGAGTCAAGGATTCTGTACTACGGCCACCATTAGAGCAAACAGTTTATCCGAGGAAAATCTTTTAGATTTGGTTTTAAGTTGTGGTTGCTGGCAGACCCACTTGAATATGTTGTGTCTTTTTCAGCCTTATTTGAGTGCTGCTGAGCGGTATGGATTCCTAAGACTAGGTTGTACTATTGTGATGGACCTGATCTCTGACTACCTGAGCCTCCTTTCTACTTGTTTTCTTCACCTCACTTCTAATTGCTAATTGAACTTGTTGCAAATTTCATTAGATTCACTAGAACTATAAGACAGAAATCGACTGCAGAAGTCCTTACAAAATGCGTCTAGCTTTGGTAAAATGCCTCAAGGATCCTTTGATTTTAAACTGGACACAAACCACATTTTGCTTTATACTATGCATTAGCCTTCAATGGAACGAAAATAACCTTTTCAAAATGGTCATCATTATGTATTTTGTTATGTGTTTAGATTATATTTTGTTTCCCTCCTATGTAACTAACTGCACCACTGCCAGGGCCTTAGTCCTGACCTCTAGTTGAGCTCTGCTACTGTTGCGTCAAGAATTGTTGTTTACTAGAGTGTACCTAGATCATTCTTTCACCCTCTGGAACATGTTAGAAAGAGATGTTGACAATTTTTGTGAGTTATTCTTAGCCTACTTTTATTCCAGAAATCTCTAACATGTATAGTATAAATATAGGAGATTCGCGTGATAGAAGGGAAGTTTTTACATCGATGTAGTATTCTTGAGTCTTGGTTTAAGCATATTGTAAGCGCATCAGTGGCAGAGCTGTATTGTATCTTTTATGTACCTGTACGCATTATTACATTGTTGTTTTATTCTGTTGTAAGGATATTCGTGAGTTGATTTTTCTTTTCTATTTTTCTTTTGATATTAATTTGACTTAGTAAATAAATTGTTTTAAAATTGGTATCGTCTGAAGGGTTGTTTTATTAAATAAATTTTTTAAATTTTTATTAATTAAGTTAGCTACAAATAATTAATATTGTTTGTTATTTATTACAACCTCTTTAACGAGACCACTTAATTTAAATTTAATACTACAGGAGGTCTGTAATAAAATTGGGGGCTCTTCCTACGGATATAAATATTATATAATATTTATTCATAGAAAAGAAATTTTAAAATTTTCTTTTACTTTTCTTTAGACGATATCAAGTTTTATACATTGTAAGTGCTGACCAAAAACTTTTCTCTCTTAGTTGATTGTTTAAATTAAGGTTATACATTAACATGGATTATCAGGCTTTCATTGCTAATCCATCTTTGCAAGAACTCGACCAATGCAGCAGAAAGGATCTGTTGGCTATTTCTAAACTTTTAGGACTCAAAATCAAATCTAGTGCTGTAAAACAAGTTATTAGAGATAGTATAGTCCTACATTTTGTAAACGAAGAATTTTTGCCAGAAGAGGCGTTATCCACAATTAGTAGAGAAGGAAACGAAAACACACCCAATGTTGTAGATTTAGAAATACAGCTAAAAATTAAGCAGTTGGAAATTGAAGCACAAAAAGAAGCACACTTAGCACAAAAAGAAATAGAACGGATGAGATGTGAGAAAGAAATAGAATTAAAGAAATTAGAAATAAGCTCTAAAACTCCAACAAATCTTCCTACCACCAATCAGAATGTGGACCCAGCTAAATACTTAAAACTTATTCCACGTTTTGTGGGAAATGTGGATAATTATTTTGTTCAATTTGAACTTGTTGCAAAAAATTTTGCTATTCCTGAAACGCTGTTACAAATTGTTCTGACTGGTAGGGCTGCAGAGGTGTTCTGCTCACTCACTGGGGAACAACAAAGGGACTACCAAGTTGCTAAGCAACTAATTTTGAAATCTTTTGAATTTGTCCCTGAGGCTTATTGAAAACAGTTCCGTGAACTACGTAAACTGGATGGCCAGACCCATGTTGAGTTCTTACGAGAAAAGCAGAGAAGGCTAGATCGCTGGCTGACATCTAAAGAGATTGGTTCTGACTATGCAAAGCTCAAGAACTTGATTCTGATGGAGGAGTTTAAGAATTGTGTCCGGCTGGACGTCCGAACACATATGGCAGACCGTGGCGAAGATGATGTGTACAAGGCAGCAGTGTTGGCCGACGACTTCGTCATCTCCCATCAGTTCGCAAAGTCCACAGCCGATGTTAGGCCGAAGCAGCCGAAACTGCCCGAAGAAACAAACAGCACTTCAATGAAAAACACCCATGACAAGAAGGTGACACAACCAAAAGCCTCATGCATATACTGCAAGAAAGAAGGACATAAAGTGGAAGAATGCTATAAATTGAAAAGGAAAAACGAAAAGGCTTCTCCGAAACCTACTTTATGTGCCGTGTCCTATACAACAGAACAATTTTTACACACTCAAGCAAATGATACTAAGCCTGCCACACCAAGCTCTACTGACTCTACTACATCGTCAACATACTCATCAAAGAGTTCTAATACATCGTCAAGATGTCCTCAATACACATCAAAGTGTTCTACTACATCGTCAAGATGTTCTCCACACTCATCCGAGTGTTCCACTACATCGTCAAGATGTCCTCAATACACGTCAAAGTGTTCCACTACATCGTCAAGATGTCCTCAATACACGTCAAAGTGTTCTACTACATCATCAAGATGTTCTCATGACTCCAACAAGAGTTTTTCAAATACATCATCAAGATGTTCTCACGACTCCAAAGAGAGTTTATCAACTGCATCATCAAGATGTTCTCATGACTCCGAAGCGAGTTTATCAACTACATCACCCAGATGTTCACAAGACTACAACACAAGTTTGTCAACTACATCACCAAGATGTTCTCAAGACTCCATCGAGAGTTCTAACAAAGTCCAGATGTCTACATCAGTCACCCCTGATGTTTTAGAGGAGTTCAAGCCTTTCATTTCGGAAGGATTTATATCACTACCAGGTGATCATACCAGTCTGCGACCTGTAACAATTTTGAGAGACACAGGTGCCTCGCAATCGCTACTGCTTGAAGGCATTCTTCCCTTATCAAACGCAACTGCAACGGGGAAAAGCATACTCTTACGAGGCGTAGAACTAGGTTGCCTAGATGTACCTCTCCATCTCATTGATCTCAAGTCAGATCTTGCTTCTGGACCTGTGGTTGTAGGTGTCCGACCAACATTACCATTGGAAGGCATCTCGTTGTTGCTAGGCAATGACTTAGCTGGTGGGAAGGTTATCGCCGAACCCATTGTCACTCATGAACCTCAACTATCTGCACCTGAAGAAGAAGATGATCCAGAATTATATCCAGCATGTGCGGTAACTAGAGCCATGAGTTCACAAATCTCCAAAGAAAGGAGTACTTCCAAAAATAAATCAAACATTGAAGTGGACCTTGAGACCACATTCTTCTCCAAACTCGACGAAGATCCGATATCAATCTCAGAAAAGCCGGTATCAACTCGAGAACAGTTGATCGATGAACAGAAAAGGGATCCTGAGTTAGACAACTCCGAGAAAACGCTTTGTCGCCACAAGAAGCTGAAGAAGTACCTATATGTTACTACGTCAAAGATGATGTACTTCTAAGAAAGTTTCGACCACCAGACGCATCTGCAGATGAAGACTGGAGAGTTGTCCATCAAATTGATGTGCCTGAGAAATATCGTGCTGACATTCTGAATATGGCACACGATTCTCCACTGTCGGGTCATCTAGGCGTCAACAAGACGTATCAGAAGATAACAAGTCACTTCTTTTGGCCTGGATTAAAGAAGCACGTCATTGAATACTGCAGATCGTGTCACCCTTGTCAAATGGTTGGCAAGCCAAATCAAACGATTCCTGTAGCTCCTCTCAAGCCGATTCCAGCATTCGAAGAACCTTTCAGTCGAGTCATCATTGACTGCGTTGGACCTCTTCCAAAAACTAAAGCAGGTCATCAATACCTACTAACCATTATGTGTGCTTCGACAAGATTTCCGGAGGCAGTTCCTTTGAGAAACATTAAAGCTCCTAACGTTGTCAGGGCACTCACAAAATTCTTCACTCTATTTGGTCTACCTAAGTCCATACAGTCGGATCAAGGATCTAATTTCAAAGCCACTCTTTTCAAACAAGTAATGGACCAATTGGGCATTAAACACTGCATGTCAAGTGCATATCATCCTGAGTCGCAGGGAGCCCTTGAACGCTTCCATCAGACCCTGAAGAACATGATAATAACCTATTGCCATGAACATGAGAAGGACTGGGATGAAGGAATACACATGCTACTTGTAAGTGATGCATGACTTGGTGTGAAGTTATAAGGAATAAGTTTGTGCAATAGGTGCGATTAATGGGTAACTAGGAAATGTGTGTTTGACGTCATGTAATGTTTACTTGGGAGAGAGAGATGGTAAACAAAGTCAGTGTATGTTAGGCCGTGGAAGAGTGATGTTCTTGGTCTTGATATGGTAGTAGTAACGAAGTGTAGAAGTGATGGTGATATACAATACGTTGATTAAAGTTATTATCCTCAAGTGAAGTCTTATCAAGTTTATTGAGTTGTGTTACTACATGTTATGAAGATCTCTCAGTTACAAAATGGTGGAGCAGCAGTAGAAATCAAGACCATAGAGAGACACATCACAGAGCCTACTTTATGTACAGTTGTTGGAACTGTTAGAAGTTGACCTGCCTGCCTGTCTTGGAGGAGGTAACTTGAGGGAATCGACGTTTGATTGCCCTGCGAGTCATTGTATATGACTGGTGGATTTATTGATTTGTGGAGTTGCACTGTGGGTCATGGTATATGACTGGGATGTTTATTGACCAGTGGAGCGTTTTGTGAGTTGTGGAGCAACCCTGTGGAATGGTTACAGAATTGTACTGAAGCTGATGAGCTGCGAAGTCCGAAGCTGTCTGGTGGGTGTCCTGAAGTTGTACTGTCGTCTGTGAGCTGTACTGACGAGCTGGTATCTATCTGGTGTCGAAGTCTGTCAAGGTCGACGTCGTACTATCCGGTTTGCCGTGGATACACACTATTGCCTATTGCCAGCCGTAACTGCTTACGAAAGCTTTCTGGCATAGTAAGCGGGCGTCATTGCATCGTTGCAACCGCTGATAAAGGCATACATCGTCTGCGTCCTTGTGCAGAGGGCATATTATTGCGGGCGTCATTGCATCGTCGCAACCGCTGATAAAAGTATACATCGTCTGCGTCCTTGTGCAGAGGGCATATCATCTCCTGGCGCCGGATGTGTAACTTTGCTGTTGATCTCGTTTGCTGACTGTATACAATACGTCGGTGGAAGTTAGTCAAGTTCAACTGCAATTTTGATAGGTGATTTCAAGGTCGACGCAACGGACGCTGGTTGTAGACTTGAAGGTTGGGAGGACACTCAAGGTTGATCCGTTGGATGCTGTGGAACATTTGACGTTGATTTGGTTGGACAGAGCTATCAAGGTCGAGGAATTTGGACGTTGGACAAGGGACGTGCGTGGACCTGGATTGGAGACAGCACTACTGAAAGCTAAGTTAAATATTTTTTTTAACTTGTATGATAATACCTAGGGTATAATTTATTATCATTGCTATATGTATATTCGTATATTTGTATTCTGTATTTTGCGGGCGGTTGGATGGGATTGTCGTGAGGCCACATAGTTTATATCTGGGTGACCCCATGACAATGGTACTCTATTAGGTTACTTATATGTATTTTTCTTCATTGGGGAGATTCGTCCTTTGAAAAAAGGATTGTGCGGACTTAGACTGTGGGTTTGAGTGGGCTTCCCAACGAATTAAAGTATATGTTATTCGTTTAGTTTGTTAGCGTGCTGGTATCTTGTTTTGGGCTGTTTTGTTTATCGATTTGTGTCAAAACATTAAGTATAGTTTACTTGTGTGTATTCTTCTGTCTTTCTGCTAAACTATCTGTGTATATATATATATATATTTATTTGCTTTATGATTTACTTCTAATTGTAATTTTAATTGCAACTATAAATGTTATATGCATCACATTGCTATGTCGTAAGTATATATGATTTATGCTGGTGTGTTGGTTAAGGTAATGTGCTATATGGTCAACGTTTACACGCCTTTATGTTAATCAAAACTTAAAGATTTTAAATTAAAAACATTGCACATATTAGGACGGTATTTGTGCTGATTTGGAGGTTGTGCATACATTTATTTTGGTACACATATTGCATTGTATTATAATATCGTGTATAGTGGTATTAGAACGATACTTGTGCTATATGCACACGCATAGATTTTCTTTATAGTATATGCTTTTTAGTATAGTATAAATAGCGATAATGTCGGACATGGATCCGTTGAGGCTATGGGTGGACATTGCCAAGAGCATGGGATTAAAAGGGGATGCCTTGGGTGATTTCTTGGAGAAAAAAGGGCAGGAGTTTAAGGAAGAGAGGGAGAAGGAGATACAGAGGGAGAGAGAAGATAGGGAGAAGGAGATACAGAGGGAATTGGAAAAAGAACAAAGACAAAGAGAAGAGAGGGAGAGAGACAAAGAGAGAGAGCATGTATTAAAAATGAGGGCACAGGAACTAGAAATAGAATTGGCTAGGCAGCGTGCAGCACCAGTGCATAATACTAATGAACATAATGGTGCGATTAAGAACATTAAGATACAACCTTTTGATGCTAAGACTGAAAGCATTGAGAAGTTTATAAGAGTTTTTGAGACTCACATGAAGATGGTAGGAGTCGCTGAGAACCAGTGGAGTATCCACTTATACCAGGCTATGAGAGGGGGTGCGCGTGAGGCACTCGCGTGTATAGAGAACTCTGAGGGATTAGCTTACAGTGAGTTAAAAAAAAAGTTGTTAGTATACTTTAATAAAACCGAAGATTATTACAGGATCCAATTTAATACTAGGGTAATTAATAAATCGGATGATCCGCAAAACTTTGTCGCGAATTTAAAGTCTGATCTAATGAATTGGATTGAAATGTCTGAAATTAAGCATGAGTTTGGTAGCATGTTAGAACTCTTATTAGTAGACAAAGTGCTGAATATGGTGACACCTGAATTATATGCATTTATAAAGGGGAGAAAGATATATAAAGAAAAAGATCTAGTAAAGGCATTGGCTGATTTTAAAGATAGCCACCCAAATTCAAATTTAGCTAAAAATGAGACCAGTAGTGGAGAGCTATTTGTTATGAGAGGTGTAAGACAGAGTAGTAGTTTACCTTCCCGGATGGATAGGTTTAGAAAACCTGGTACTTTTGGTATTAAATGTTGGTCATGTGGTGATGTGGGTCACACTCAGGCTAGGTGTAATAAAAAAAAATCAGAATGACAACTGGCACAGGAATAATCAGAGAGGTTTTAGAAGGGGTGGATGGTTTAATAGGTCGGGAAGAGGCCGGATTAATAACAATAGAGATTGCCATGTTATAATTCAAAGTGACCGGACATCAGACTATAGTCCAGAGTCCAGAGGTGACAGAGGTAGATCTAGAGATAGGGAAGAGTCCAGAGGTGTCAGGGATAGATCTAGAAATAGGGAAGAGTCGAGGTCTGGACATAGGGAAGTTTCGAGAGATGCTAGAAATAGATCTAGAAATAGGGAGGAGATTGTATCTACGGTTTTGGATAATACAGGAACATTGGTCCTTTATCCCGCTTTTGTGAATAATCAGATTACACATATGCTGAAGGATTCTGGGTGTAGTACGGTCGCGGTGCGGAATAGTTTAATTAAACGAGAAGATATGACTGACAATAGAAGAAGAGTTAGGTTAGGAGATGGTTCTGTGGTTGATTGTAGAACCTCATTTATTGATATTGACACACCTTGGGTTAAGGGACGAGTGGAGGCATTGGTTATGGAGTCGCTTCCAGCACCATTGGTATTGGGAAATATTCCAGAAATGATTCAAGACAATTATGACAAATTATTAACGGACTGGATGGATAGAAAGCAGGCACAATTTAAAATTATGTTGCCTGGTAAACATGTACTGTGTGGTATGAGTGAGCCGGAAACAGACGTTAGGGAAGTTAGTTTAGTGCATGAATATAATATGGTAGATAGTTGTAGCGTGATGACTAGGGCACAACAGAAGTACGAAAATAAAGAAAGAAAGGTAGAGATGGGTGTGAGTGTGGAAACTATAATGAATGTTACTAAAGAGCAAATAATTGCTCAGCAACAAGATGATGCTGAATTAAATGTGGTAAAAGAAAAGGCTAGAGTGAGTAAGAATAAAGGGTTTTTTTATATACAGGGAGTGTTAGCTAAACGTAACTATAACATAGGGCGTGATAATAAACCCGAGTATAGAGTGGTGGTTCCGAGGACTTTAAAAAAGTTAGTTCTAAAAGCAGCACATGAGATTCCGTTAGCTGCGCACATGGGTCATAATAAGACGTGGCAAAGACTTAGCCGACATTTCTATTGGCCAAAGATGCATGAAGATATAAAGTCCTATGTAAAGGCATGTCAAATATGTTGCAGACATAATAGTCTGGATGCAAAACACAAGGCTCCATTACAACCGATGGATTTAGCCTTGGGGCCGTTTCAGAAAATCGCAGTAGATATAATAGGACCGACTGCTACTATGACTGATAGGAAACATAGATATATGCTTGTTATAGTAGATATGTGTTCGCGTTGGATAGAGGCTATTCCGTTGAAGAACATTTTGGCAGACACTATATGTCATGCGATGTTAGGAGTTTTCACAAAATTTGGGTTTCCTGAAAAAATATTGTCAGATAATGGGACACAGTTTAGGTCTCAACTGACAGCTGCATTTGCGGAGATGTTACAAATAACGCAAATATTTGCGGCTAGATACCATCCGCAATCGAATGGCGCAGTAGAAAGGGCTAATAGAACTGTAAAAACTATGTTAAGAAAAGTAGTGCAAGATAAAGAGAGAGATTGGGATAGATTTTTGCCTATGGTGGTGTTTGCTTATAATGAAACTCCACATGAAGCTACTAACTTTAGTCCGTTTCAACTTATTTTTGGAGCAAATCCGAGAGGTCCGTTAGATATATTAAAAAACGAAATAATTACTCCGGATGTAAAGAATAGATCTGCGTATGATATGATTACGGAAACTAGAGAGGAAATTGCGTATTCAGTTAAGGAGGCCAGACATAATTTAGAGAAAAGTAGTGAAAGACAGAGAACAATTAAAAATAAACATAGGTTTTTAAGACAACTTGATGTAGGGGATAAGGTATTAGTGTACTTGCCGAATGGAAGTAGTGGAGGACAATCGTGGCAAGGACCTTACACAGTAGAAGAAAAACTCAGTCATGTAGACTACAGAGTTAATATAAAGGGAAATAGCAAAACTTTTCACATAGATTTACTGAGACAATATTATATTGATCTTGTGATGTCCAATATTGCAGTGGAAGAGAATAGTGATAATGTGACAATACACACTGTAGAAATGGGAAATAGTAAAGTTAATAAATGGGAAATGGAAATGGGAAATAGTAAAAATAAAGTTTAATAAAGATATTGCCAGTGAAGTTAAGAAGGAATTAATACAATTGATTGGAGAATATAAGGATGTAATTTCTGAATTACCAGGACAAACTAATGTCATTCAACATGAAATTAAGGTGAATAGTGACAGTTATTTGAAGCAGAAAAAGTTAAAAACAATAGGGTAACCAGGTGGGCACTGGTATTGCAGGATTACAAGTTTCAGATTAGGTCAATAAAAGGTTGTGATAATCATATTCCGGATATACTATCTAGAATGGGTAATGATTATGTGTAAATTTGGTTTAAGGATAGGGATTGTTGTAGATAATATTGTAAATAGTGTTTTTTATATTATTATTTTGAGATATTAACAAATGTTACATTTTTCACAGATTTTGATTTGGTTATTATGATGATGATATTTTGATGATGATGATGATGATGTTGATGATGATGTTATATTGCCACACATTGTACCCAAGTCAAGTTATATGTTCTATATTGGTGTTGTGGTTAAGTGGAAATAAAATGGGTGAACATGAGTAAATGAGTGAATGAATTAGATGTAATGACTGGTTGAGGAGAACACATGTTGGTGTGCAATTTACATTTTACAATACTTTGTTTACTAGGTGCGTAATGGATTTAATGAAAGGAAGTGGATATTTGTTATGATTTGTTGAAAATTTTAATTAAATAGAGTTGGAGCATTTGTATAATAGCAGATGTATATTTATAAGTTTAAAAAAAAAAAAAAAAAAATACTAAAGGTATTTTTAAATGTGAGAAGGAGGGTGTAAGTGATGCATGACTTGGTGTGAAGTTATAAGGAATAAGTTTGTGCAATAGGTGCGATTAATGGGTAACTAGGAAATGTGTGTTTGACGTCATGTAATGTTTACTTGGGAGAGAGAGATGGTAAACAAAGTCAGTGTATGTTAGGCCGTGGAAGAGTGATGTTCTTGGTCTTGATATGGTAGTAGTAACGAAGTGTAGAAGTGATGGTGATATACAATACGTTGATTAAAGTTATTATCCTCAAGTGAAGTCTTATCAAGTTTATTGAGTTGTGTTACTACATGTTATGAAGATCTCTCAGTTACACTACTGTTTGCAGCCCGTGAAGCCGTCCAGGAGTCTTTAGGCTTCAGTCCGTTTGAATTGGTGTTTGGCCATACGGTTCGCGGTCCTTTAAAATATCTCAAAGAAATGTGGATGTCTCCGACACCCACTGAGGGACTTTTAGACCATGTCTTAAAAATTAAAAGTAGACTTTATGATGCCTGTAATTTAGCCAAAACAAATTTAAAGGAAAGCCAGTCTAAAATGAAAAACTGGTATGATAAAAAGGCCAGATTTAGATTGTTTGCCCTAGGGGACAAGGTTTTGGTATTTTTACCTTTACCTGGTCAACCATTACAAGCTAGATACTTTGGTCCATATGAGATAGAATCAAAAGTCAATGATTTAAATTATATTATTAAAACTCCAGACAGGAGAAAGAAAAGGCAACTTTGCCATGTAAATATGTTAAAGAAGTATGTCAGTAGAAATTCAGAAACAGATAGCAAGAATGTATCTGACCAGGTACAGTGTAATTTAAATGTAACCCCTGTTGTTCCTCCTGATATTGTAAAGGAGAAATTTGGTCAGTACAAATTGCCAAATTCTTTTATACTTAAAAATTTGGATCAAAAGCTGTCACATCTGCCACTGAAAGAGAAGATTGTAATTGAAAATGTAATTAAGGATTTTTGTAATATATTTCCTGATGTGCCAAATAAGACTAATTTAATTGTACATGATGTTGATGTTGGTGATGCAACTCCGGTCAAGCAACACCCATATAGAGTTAATCCTGAAAAGTTAGAAGTTCTTAGATCTGAAATAAAGTATATGCTTGATAATGACATTATTGAACCAAGCTCAAGCAATTGGAGCTCACCTTGTGTTTTGATCCCTAAACCAGACAAAACATTTAAATTCTGTACAGATTATAGGAAAGTAAATACTTTTACAAAATCTGATTCCTTTCCAATTCCTAGAATTGATGATCTTATTGATCGTATTGGTGATGCCACCTACATTACCAAGATTGATTTATTATCAGGATATTGGCAGGTACCTCTATCAGACCGTGCCAAAGAAATATCAGCATTTGTTACACCAGATGGGTTGTATCAATATAAGGTTATGCCTTTTGGGATGAAAAATGCCCCTGCTACTTTTCAAAGAATGATTAATAACCTCATTGCTGACCAGGAGAATTGCAATGCCTACATTGATGATGAAATTATTTACAGCAAAGTTTTTTCACATCATGTTAAGCAGTTAAGATCTCTTTTTGAAAATTTGTCAAAAGCCAATTTAACTGTTAATTTGAATAAGAGTGAATTGTGTCATGCTCATGTAGAATACTTGGGTCATGCTGTAGGACAGGGTCATATAAAACCTGTTACTGCTAAAGTTGAAGCTATTAAAGCACTCCCTACTCCCACTGATAGAAAACAACTCAGAAGATTTTTGGGAATGGCTGGTTATTATAGAAAGTTTTGCCAAAACTTTTCTATAATTGCCAATCCTTTAACAAATCTGTTGAAAAAGAATGTTAAATTTCTATGGACAGATTCTTGTCAAAAAGCCTTTGAACAACTTAAAGTTGTATTATCTCAATATCCCATTTTATTGGCTCCTAATTTTCAAAAACAATTTAAATTAGCAGTAGATGCCAGTGACATTGGGATAGGTGCTGTTCTTTTTCAGGAAGACAATCTTCATATAGACCATCCAATATGTTTCTTTTCTAAGAAGTTTAATACTCATCAAAGAAATTACTCTACTGTAGAAAAAGAATGTTTAGGACTTATCCTATCCCTTCAACAATTTGAATTCTATGTTAAGGGCTCAAATATACCTGTACTGGTTTTCACAGACCATAATCCTTTAACATTTTTACACAAAATGAGTTGTAAAAATCAACGATTGTTAAGATGGAGTTTATTTTTACAGGAATATAATCTAAATATTCAACATATCAAAGGCATTGATAATGTTATTGCTGACACATTATCCCGCTGTTAGAAAAAAAAATTATTATTATTATGTTTATTATTGTACATCCGGTAACATCCTATTTAATGTACTACTACAGTATATTTAGTGTATCTTATACATTTTTAATTAAGCTGTAAAAAGATTTACATTTCTTACTAAATGTAAACTTTTTATTTTTAGGAGGGAGGTGTTATGTGTTTAGATTATATTTTGTTTCCCTCCTATGTAACTAACTGCACCACTGCCAGGGCCTTAGTCCTGACCTCTAGTTGAACTCTGCTACTGTTGCGTCAAGAATTGTTGTTTACTAGAGTGTACCTAGATCATTCTTTCACCCTCTGGAACATGTTAGAAAGAGATGTTGACAATTTTTGTGAGTTATTCTTAGCCTACTTTTATTCCAGAAATCTCTAACATGTAGAGTATAAATATAGGAGATTCGCGTGATAGAAGGGAAGTTTTTACATCGATGTAGTATTCTTGAGTCTTGGTTTAAGCATATTGTAAGCGCATCAGTGGCAGAGCTGTATTGTATCTTTTATGTACCTGTACGCATTATTACATTGTTGTTTTATTCTGTTGTAAGGATATTCGTGAGTTGATTTTTCTTTTCTATTTTTCTTTTGATATTAATTTGACTTAGTAAATAAATTGTTTTAAAATTGGTATCGTCTGAAGGGTTGTTTTATTAAATAAATTATTTAAATTTTTATTAATTAAGTTAGCTACAAATAATTAATATTGTTTGTTATTTATTACAACCTCTTTAACGAGACCACTTAATTTAAATTTAATACTACAGGAGGTCTGTAATAATTTGATAAAGATTTTCTTTGCAAGGGTAGTTCATTCATTGCATGGGAAATGCATCGTAATTTTAACACTCCAAAGATTATCTCAGAATGAAATAAAGCTGATAGTCTATTAATCCAAATATATCAACATAATTCACCAACACTGAACACTTCAGTTTTTTTAGGCCCTACACAATTCATAAGCATTCTGGCGTTTGAGAGAGCTATTAAAAAACTCTTATGAACAGACATTCAATAATGTCGAGTTTTCTCAAATGGACAACTTTTTTGCCACTTTGTTAAGATAAAAAAAAGTCCCTAAGGGTGTAGAAAACAAACACTTAACAGACAACTACTGTATAATGAACAACAAATTATATGTAACATAACATTTTTCTTAAAGAGTATAATAATTAGAACGCAAGCTCAATTGAATAAATCTTTTAGAATGATCAACTGATTATCCTTAACCATCCGTCTCTCCCAACAAGGACCAAAATTGATTTGAAAAAGGGTTAATTGAAGAACAAGTAAAGATATGAAATATTTAAAGGAAAGACAACAGTTTAAGAGTAGGGTGTAGTGAAATTGATCAAAATGTCAGAATATTCAATTTTTAAGCTTTTGCCTAAGTTCTATACTTTAACTATTCCTGGATCTAAAACATTTAGTACGAAAATTTTTGTAACATTATTTAAATGTGAAAATTGCATTTGAAATGGGTATACTACATCAGAATTGTATTTTATTTTTTTTAAACATATTAAACACTACAGTAATATAAAAAATGAGTTTAATTATATAATAATATTAATAATATACAACTGCAGGTATATTTAACATCTTGTCTTTGTGGGGGGGGGGGGGGGAATCTTACAACAAACCATTAAAAAGTAGATGAGAAAATTGATTTTTTTCAATTCAACTCCCAAAATTATATTTTTCCAAAAATTGTCAGTTTTTCCGTTTTTTTTTCAAAATACTACTTTTTCTTCTTCTCATTGTATTAACGTCCTTATTTATGAACCAATCTGTGTGAAATTTTTTACATACATTTATGACATGTAAATAATCAAATTTACCTGATGAATTTTTGATACGAGTTATAGTTTACTTAAATTAAATTTTAATTACAATTTTTAGTTAATAATTTTGTTTTTCCTATGTCCTACTAAATAATTCAGATAAACTTTATTTATCAATTTAACCAAAATTCATCCGCCAATTTTATAACGATATAGCTTATAAATATTTCCGCCCAGTTGCAATACATTATCTTGATAAACAATCAAGGTAAAAAAAAATGTTTGCATGGTAAATCGTTAACTAAAAAATCCAAAATCGCCATTTCGATCGCAACCATCAGAAAATATTTTGTTAGCGTATACTTACTCGGGTCTGTTTGTACTATCTATATACCGAAAATGATCATGATGCGTGTAGAAATAAAAAAAAATAGGTTTCTACTGGCTCCCCAACCCTTAAGAACAATGAGTTAGTATAAAAATAAGCTGTTTTTTTTTTACATCCAATTATATCAACTTTTTTTCTCAAAACTAAACACTAGATTTTTTTTATGACGTCAACAATTTCCATCCATTCTGGCGTTTGTGATTGGAATAGAATTGGTCCGAAATGATGACAGAAACTATTTGGTGAAATCTTGCGATCTGTGACGTTTCACCGGAGCTACCCTATAAAACAATTTTTTAGGTGCAGACATTCATTGTTGCATGAGTTATCTCATTTGGACATTTTTTTCGTCGCTTTGCTAAAGTAAAAATGACACAAGCATGGAGCAACCAAACACTTAACAGACAACTACTGCACGGTAAATAACAAATTACACTCAATATTGTTTTTAAGGAAATGCTTTGGCTTTAAATTTCTTACATTGAAAAATAACAAACTATGTATTTGTTTTATTTAGCCCAGAAATTCGTTAAAATGTAAAAATCACCAAATAGAATCGTCATTTCTCAAATTTACAAGCATGAATTAGGCTTACTTTACTTCCGATTCACGTTTCCCGAAAAAAACAAAAACAATAAATACAATTTAAAAAATAATAAAATACATTAAACAAAATTCTTTACCCTGTGTTTTCCCAATGGCTATTTCTATTGTATAAAATAGTTATACATTTTGTTTATTAAATACAATAGTAATAGTAATAATTATAATAAACCGTCTATCAGACTCTGTGTATCTCAACAGACTGAAATTACAAATGCGGGTATAATAAAAAAAATATGGTAATAGTTTTAGAAGTAACGCTATATTTATTTAGTGCAATTGTGCAGTCAATCACCGACGTCATCTGCCCTCACGAGAATCTACTCAGCGCAATTACATGCAAAAAAAACTCAGATGGTACGGGCATGTGGCAAGATCCGAATGCCTGGCGCAAACCTCCCTTCAGGGCAAAGTGCAGGGTGGAAGAAAGAAGGATAGGCAGAAGAGACGATGGGAGGATGACATCAGGAAGTGGACCGGCTTGTCTCTTGTGGATTCACAGAGGTCGGCGCAGGACCCAGACGAGTGGCATACAATCGATCAACAGTCAAAAAATGGTGCCTTAACGAATCTCACTCGGGTTATGGGTTAGAGAAGGTGAAGGTGAATGTCATTATGATTATGACTTTATTTTTTTTTTGTGGGATTTTGTTTGATTAATAGTTGGTTAACACGAGAAAATCTATAAGAGCTCAGCTCGACATATCCTGGATTACACATCGACGGTATGGGGTCCCCATCAACTACATGTAGTATCTACGCTGGATATGACACAACGACGTTCAGCACGTCGTATCCTACAGGACTACGGCCTCAAAATAAGCGCCTCTGTTTCGTGGCCTAACTCCATCTTCAGCTCCTACAACACCTCAGAGCAGTAGACAAAGCCACGTGATGTACAAGATCATGAATGGCCACGTAAACATTTCCACACAGACAGGTCGCATCCAACAAGAGTCTCGCTCTACCCGTGGTCATCAGCTCAAACTGAGTGTTCCTCACGCACGCATTGACGTTTACAAATATTCTTTTTTTTCCGTCAGCTTTAAGAATGTGGAACTGACTGGACCAAGCCTTTATCACTGCCCCTTCTGTGCCGACTTACAAGCCATCTCTGAAGTGTTGGACTAGCAAATGAAACTTCGTCGCCTGATAAACCTTAAAACTCTTGTTGTATGTTATAAATTAAATATTGTTATGGGGTCTCTAATACTCTGATGACTATTATTACGACTCGTTAAATTGGATTCAATGTATATAGTTGTATCTTTATTAGAAGTCTCTAGATTCTGCTAATCTGTAGCCCAAGCTAGGGGTTCCTTGACTGACAGGTCTATGCAGCAATGTAGTTATATTCGTGATAATTATCTTCAACACCTTTCTCAACAATGATAGATCAAACAACTCCAGTTGTTGAATAAACAATTTTATTTAAATTGTAGACTCAATATAAACGATCAATAAATGCCTCAACTGATGGCAACATAATTTTCAATAAAATGACATGAAATATACAAATATCAATATAGCGACTTCACTCTACAAACTTTCAAACTGAACTAACTTTAAGGAGGTGGGGACTTTACAAAGAAAACTATCATCGAAGATTCTACAGGGTCTTAATACGCATTTTAACCTCTTTCCCTATGGACTACTACGATCCAGAATTATCCTCCAATTTCCACGGTGTTTGAACGAATTATTTTATTTAAACTGCCCTCAGGGCATAAAGGTCAAACCTTGGTCGCCTTGGACTCTAATACGCACTTGTTAAGAGGTCAATGCCTTACTACGTCATTCATTTATGACCGATATTCGTAACAATATTAAAAGTAGTAATGCAGATTTTTTGTTATCTCAGAGCATTTACTATCAACTTTTCCTTTCAATGTATCAGGGATTACTAAATCTCTTAATTTAGGAAAATGGTCAAATGACCCACATTGGCCACATTTTGAAAAAAAAAGACTTATCAAGAAATGTCAGTTATATTTTCAGAATTGTCGCAAATTAAAACTAATTATAAAGCCTTTAAACAAATAAAATACAAACAATATTAATTTAGTAATATGAAGTAGAAAAATACACATATGTAGATTTCTTCTTCTGTTAGCCAGCCTGCAGAGCTGGTTGCTCTCTTGCAGTCAATGCCAGACAAACATATTTACTTGTCTTTTTAAGCTGTTTCATACTGCTCTATAGTGTGTTGGTAATGGTAGGTTGAGGGGGAAACAGAGTGTATACGGGTTAGATTAGCTCAGGGCATTCAAGCAGGAAGTGGTCAACAGTTTCTTGTGGGCAAGAGCAATGTCTGCAGTTAGGTGGGTGAGTTGGGTTTATTATATTTAGGTGTGAGTCTAGTGCTATATGTCCTGTTTTCAATTAAATATTCAGAAAAATATGGACGTGTGTACTCTGTTCTTACTTTACACGTTTAGAATACATATTTACACGTTTAGAATACATATTGTTATAAACCCACGGATATTGTAGTGTTTGTCTAGGATATTGTTCACTATATAATAATAAACTCAAGCCACTCCATGTATGTTCAAAGAAGAATTTAATGCTTCTACATATATGCAATAATAACACTTCCCTGGTTACTAATAAGTAGCATTCCTTGCAGATAAGAAAAAATCAACAGCACCCTAATTACACTTATACGTGCTTAGAGTATAAAGATTTTGAAGCAGAAAGTACTAGAAATGGATTTTCCCGAAGCTTTCCTATGTAAAAGAAAAGGCATACTAGAAACTCTTACAGACTATCAGAAAAATATATTGGTTTATTACGTCATATCTCTCAATACACATACTCTCTGCGCCAAAATCAATTGTAAATAAACAACTCAACATGAAGTAGCAAGGTGACCTCAAACACAATATAGAAACTATTATTACATAATATACACGACATATAACACTGTGATCGTGTCTCTCTTGGGTGTGTGGTCAATTCAAGCCTGTAGTGCAGGGGTCGGGAACCTTTTTGTCTGAGAGAGCCATGGACACCGAGTATTTTGAAAGGTAATTCTGTGAGAGACATACATTATGTTTCAAACTAAAAATTCAAGTAAATGTGTGCCTTTGTGTAACGTAAGGCAAGAGTTATTTCTCTTTAATTACAATGAAAGCAGGGTTGCAGTAGACTTTAGTTCATTTTTAGAATGAAATATTGATATGCAATTAATATGTAGATCAAAGGAGTCTAAAGAAACCTTTTTTTTATAATCGAACATTTGTCTGCCAGCCAGATGCAGCCATCAATAGAGCCACATCTTGCTCGCGAGCCATAGGTTTCCGACCCCTGCTGTAGTGACTCATATATGTCTTCTTTATCTTCCTCTTAAGCACCATTTGAAGGAGCGTCGCGTTAGCTAATTGTCGTCGTATTTCTGCCGTGAGTATTGAGTCGTGCATAAATTAATCTTGGCGGGGCTGGTTCCCACGCAGTCATGGCTCTTTGTTGCTTCTGATGACACCATCAATGTTACTTCCTGTGCGAGGTCAGGGTTTATATTCTCGTTGCCAGATAAGATAATGGGCTCTCCTGTAGCTAACCGAAACTGGCAGCTACCATTCCATAGTGCCTCACATAGTCCCAGGACCTTGGATACACCCACGATTGCGATCACCAGGCGTAGTGAAATACAATAATAAATTGTTGTATTTACATTTTTTTTTAAAAACGCAGTATTAAGTCAACATTATGATAAACATAAACAACTCATTATGTCAATAAAAGTTATGTTAGACATATATGATCTTGAGATTTATTACAGATAACTATTGACTGAACACCAAAATTAGTATGACATTATTAGTAGGAACAAATATAAATAAAATGTTCCCACATAGTGAAGACATCTGTGACATCATTAATGACGAATCAAGCAAGTAATAAACACATCTGTCCAGTGAATCCCAACCCTTTTAACTCTCGTGTACCCCAACTTTCTCTACATTTCTGAAAAAAACAACCTAACCATCCATGTTTGTTCAAAATAAATTATTTTTTAATCAGACAAACATTTTCAAACAATTTATCATTTCTACAAATGTAACATAATTTTGTAAATATGTAATGCGTTTAAAAAAAATAAATATATTATTAATTAATTTGTAACTTCAGTTTAGTTCACCGTTTGTTTGTTCCGGTGTTATCTGCCATCAACAATGTCAATGTCAATGTTACATACCAACAACCGGCTTAATGCTAACGAAGACTTATAAAAGGTACGCGTACACCATTAAAATTTATGAACCGCTTTTTTAGGCTATGATTTAATTGTATGTTTAATAATCTGACGGACAGCTAATGTTTGCCTGTGTTTTGAATCACTTCTGATTGTATGTGTCAGAAGATATAGACTACAGAGTTCATAGGCGTAACCACGAGGGGTGGGGGATTGATAGGATAGTTTAAAATTGTGATCATTAAGCCTATATATGTTATACATATTGTATTACAGTTACAATTCAACACTAGAAAAATCTAGCACCCGCTCGATTCGGGGAGATGCCTCCATAGAGAGACAGATGACGCAGCTGGTGAAAGCCTAACGAAAACCAGCCTGCTGACGAATCTCCTGACGATGACAGCTAAAACAAAAGTAGGGACCTGGAATGTCCGAACGATGTATGAAAGTGGAAAAGCAGCCCAGGTAGCAAACGAGATGAGGAGATACGACATCCAGGTTCTGGGCATCTGTGAGAGCCGCTGGAACGGGTGTGGTATGAAAACACTCAACAGTGGAGAGAAAATTGTATATTCAGGACACGTAGAAGAAAACCATGGACACTCAGAAGGTGTTGCCATCATGATGTCTCCACTAGCAGCAAAAGCACTTATAGAATGGCAACCAGTCTCACCCAGAATCATGACAGCCAGATTCAATTCCAAGGGGAGGAAAGTCACCATTGTCCAATGTTACTCGCCTACCAACGACGCGGATGAAGAGACAAAACAGAATTTCTACGATTCCCTACAGACCACAGTAAATGATCTCCCTAAAAGAGATATTATGCTAGTGATGGGAGACTTCAACGCAAAAATAGGAAAAGACAACATAGGTAAAGAAACGATCATGGGAACCCACAACCTGGGTATAATGAACGAAAACGGGGAACTTTTTATAGACTTCTGTGCCTTTAACGACCTGGTCATTGGTGGCAGCATATTCCAGCATAAAAACATACACAAAGAAACCTGGATCTCTCCGGATAGCCGCACCAAAAACCAGATCGACTTTATCAATATCTCTAGAAAATGGAGACGATCCCTACAAGACACAAGATCCAAAAGAGGGGCAGACGTAGCCTCAGACCACCATTTAGTGATGGGAACCCTCAAAGTCAAGCTTCGAGCCTATTGAGACACAGCAAATCGACCCCACATAAAGTTTAATACCCAGCGGTTGAAAGAGAAAAACTGCAGAGACACTTTCTCAACTTCCCTAAACAACAGATTTGAAGCTCTCAGCCTAGTGACAGAAGAAACAACCCTAGAGGAACACTGGAGCGGTTTAAGAGACACACTGACGGACACATGCCAAGAAGTGCTGGGCAAAAGAGAGTGGAAATCGAAGGAATGGCTCTCTGGTAAAACATGGCAGATGATTAGAAGCAGAAGAGAAATAAAACAAAAAATAAACTGCAGCGAGAATGAAGAGGCAAAGAAAGCCCTCCGGGATCAGTTTGCACAAACCAACAAAGAAATTAAGAAAAGTGCCAGGAAAGACAAACGGCTTTTCTACGAAGAGCTTGCAACAGAGGCCGAACTAGCAGCAGAAAAAAGGGACCTCAGCACTCTATACAAGGCTACCAGGACACTTTCAAACAAGAAGACAAACACAGGCAAACTGATTAAAGGAAACCCCATTAACAAAGAGAAAGACCAGCGCCAAACATGGGCTGAACACTTTAATGAACTACTTAACCGCACCCCGCCTTTGGAAAAGCCTATATCCCACCTGCAGAAGCACTGCTTAAAGTCAACACTAATCCTCCAACGAAGGCAAAAGTCCTAAAAGCCCTGAAGAGTATGAAAAATGGGAAAGCAGCTAGCCCAGATGGAATCCCCGCAGAGGCACTTAAAGCAGACCCCTCTACAACAGCCAATATGTTGCTGCCTTTACTTCAGAAAATTTGGAGGGAAGGCAAAGTACCAGTAGACTGGAAAAAGGGCCACATGGTAAAACTCCCCAAGAAAGGAGACCTAGGATCCTGCAAAAACTGGCGCGGAATTATGCTGCTATCAGTACCTAGCAAAATACTGACCCGCATTATTCTCGACCGACTAAAGGATGCAGTGGAAGAAAAACTTAGACCCGAACAAGCTGGTTTCAGGAAAGATAAATCGTGCACAGATCAAATAGCAACTCTCCGAATCATTATCGAGCAATCCCTAGAGTGGCAGTCAACCCTATATTTAAATTTAATCGACTTTCGCCAAGCCTTTGACAGTGTTGATAGAGATACTATCTGGCAGCTTCTCCATCACTATGGAATCCCTCATACACTGATCAACCTAATACAAGAGCTTTACGAAGGGGCGACCTGTCAAGTTATCCATAACGGCAAATTGACAGAGGAATTTGAGGTTAAAACAGGAGTCAGGCAAGGATGCATGCTTTCCCCAATGATCTTTCTTTTAGTGGTTGACTGGGTGATGCGCCAATCAACAGAAACTGGAAAAACTGGGATCCAGTGGACACTAAACCAGTTCCTTGAAGACCTGGACTTTGCAGATGACCTGTGCCTAATGTCCCAGAAGAACCAGCACATGCAACGAAAAACAGATAACCTGGCCCAAGAAGCATCCAAGACCGGACTGCAGATCAACTTGGAGAAGACAGAAACGATGACCCTCTTTAAGAAACAAGAGAAACCAATTAAGGTTGGAGACACTGAGTTGAAAGAAGTCACCTCTTTTACATACCTGGGCAGTATAGTCTCAGCAACAGGTGGCTCGGACGAAGACATCAAAGCCAGAATAGGGAAAGCGAGACATGCCTTCATCACCCTGAGACCATTCTGGAGGTCAACAGCCCTGTCTATCCGAAACAAACTGCGAATTTTCAACACCAATGTAAAGGCAGTGCTTCTCTACGGATCATAGACCTGGAGAGTCACCAACACTCTGAGCAATAAGCTTCAAACCTTTGTTAATGGCTGCCTCCGCCACATATTAAAGATTCGGTGGACAGAAAAAGTAAAGAACACCGACTTGTGGCGACAAACAAATCAGGATCCTCTCGAACAGCAGATCGCCAGGAGGAAGTGGCGGTGGATTGGGCACACCTTAGGGAAGCCCCCACAAGACATCACGCGACAGGCTCTGCAGTGGAACCCCCAGGGAAAAAGACGGGTTGGTCGCCCGAAGACCACCTGGAGACGCTCCTGCGAGGAGGAAACGGCAAGCTGCAACCTGTCATGGGGTGAACTAAAAAAGGCTGCCCAGAATCGAGTGCGCTGGAGAGCTGTTGCGGAGGCCCTATGTTCCACAAGGAACCAAAGGAATTAATCAAGCAAGCAATTACAGTTACTAAAAAAGTGACACTGTGATCAAATGTTAAATACAAATTTAGAATATTAATTTTTTGTTAAATTAAGAATTTTGTAAACATCTTTTCACTACTTTTTATTTATTACTTTTATTGTGTAAAGTTATTTTTTCTAAAGATATTTACATAGAGTAGTAAGATTTTTGAACATTTTAAGAACTACTCGCGTCCGCCCCTTGTTATATTTGCAGCAATTACTTCCTCTACCTTGAATCCATTCCAACGCCGATGTT
This sequence comes from Anisus vortex, assembly GCA_949126835.1. Classification (NCBI taxonomy): domain Eukaryota; kingdom Metazoa; phylum Mollusca; class Gastropoda; family Planorbidae; genus Anisus; species Anisus vortex. Next base: position 4,564,163 of record OX421494.1, read on the forward strand.
AAAGACATTACCTACTATAAAATTAATACAGTCGTAAACTAGAATGACCATTTATTAGACCTAACAGCTGATTTGTCCACGTTATGAGTTCAATTTGACATGCACGTATGAGTTCACTATAAAAGAACCTTCAAACATGTTGTATGATTTATAAAGTGTTTGTGTATGTAGAGAGATACAAATAGAAAAAGAGTCAATGAGAGATCATGGGTTCTCAACCTTTTTCGGCTCACCGCCTCCTTTTACCATTGTTGTTTTCGCTGACCGTCTCTCCATCCTCTAACCCCCCCCCACCCCCCACACACATCAAATCGAAAGCTAAATTTAGTAAAATTTGTTACATTAAATATCTCTAGTCCGACTAGGATAGTATGTGTTTTTTTATGATCTTAAAAAGAATAGCACCGAAAAATCTCTGATTGGTTCAATTTTGGTTATCAGAATCGTGGGTTTCCACGCTCTGTTGTTTGCAGCTTGGGTATCTCTTTGACAATAGCGTGGTAACAGCACCAAGTTCAACTTTCAACAAGTATACAAAATTTTTTCCAAAACCCAGAGACATTCAGAAATTAATGATATGATCTTTTGAAACCGAAAATCGTGATTATAACCCTTTTCTTACACGTTTTTCTTAATCGATTGCTTTATCGATTAATTCCTCTTGCAGTTGTAAAGATAGACCTGATTTTAATTCTTTTCTATTGGAAAGGAGGGTCTAAAAACCAATCAGTCATTTTCATGTTAATAAAATAATTTCATAAAATTGAATGTTTAAGTAATCATTAAGTGCTTCAGAAATTGACATTAAGAGAGAATGTTTTCATCAGATTTTATCTACAGATGCAACATCTCCGCGTCTAAGTTTTGTTTGTACAATAAAAGTTTTGACATAAATGTCAAAATGACATTACTTCTTTTAATTAAACCGAGGTCCCAGCAAGTGTCTAATTTTATGGAACTTACATAGATCAACCTCCACTACTTCTCTACCTTGAATCCCTGCCTACGCCACTGATAGAGACGTATGTACAATGAACTTAATACAGTCGTAAACTAGAATGACCATCAATTCGATCTAAGAACATTTGTTTTCATCACATTGGCCCACGTCATGAGTTCCATTTGATTTTCACGTAGGAGTGTACTATAAAAGAACCTTCAAACATATTGTATGATTTATAAGGTGTCTGTGTATGTAGAGAGATACAGACTGAAAAGTTATCAATTAGAGCCACCTAGCAGACACCATGAAGTTCTTGTCCTTTGTACTGGTCATCTACCTGATATGTTTATTCAGTAAGTATATTTAAAGAGGACTTTTAGAATTGTTAAAAAATCAAGGTGTATTTTCGGTATTTAAGATAAGATAAGATTTATTTTTTGATCCAAACAAATGGAAATTTGTCTTGATTACAGATGTTTTGTCCTTCAGCATATTTTAGACAAAATAAAAGAATTATTTGTAATTTGGATACAAGCACAGAAATATACTTATAAAGAAAAAAAAATAGACAAGCGCACATACAATCACACACACAATCACACAATTTATTTGAACCGGACACTAAAATTATGTAGGTAAAAATTTATAGGTCGTTGACATTTTAGGTCTCGAGAGACGATCCATTTCCCGTGCAGGCTCTCATGGGGCCAAAGAAGCCAATCCTGGACGTACAGGCACGGTCACACTGGCTGCAGTTGAATGTAGCGGGGAGGACCAAATTTTTCTCCACCGTCTTGTTCCTGGCGGGCTCCTCTCCCGCAAGCCTGGAACCTTATTTGATTCCTCCCCTCCAGGTGGGCCTATTCTGCGCCATGATCTCCCAATTGTTTGGGTCAATTTGGAGGTGCTTCATATTGTGACGATGTGGACATGGGATTGCGTGGCTAGCAGAGTGAGATGTCTCCGGCCAGTGGTGCTTCCACACGAAAACCCTTGTTGACTCGGTAATCGTTGGAGGATGATAACCGAACTGACTCTATGACTGGTGTATTATTCGTTCGATATTTATATTTGTTAGAACAGGCTATCTAAACATTATACTTGACATACACAAACAGGCTATCTAAACATCATACTGGACATACACAAACAGGCTATCTAAACATCATACTGGACATACACAAACAGGCTATCTAAACATCATACTTGACATACACAAAAAGGCTATATAAACATCATACTGGACATACACAAACAGGCTATCTAAACATCATACTTGACATACACAAACAGGCTATCTAAACATCATACTTGACATTCACAAACAGGCTATCTAAACATCATACTTGACATACACAAACAGGCTATCTAAACATCATACTTGACATACACAAACAGGCTATCTAAACATCATAGTGGACATACACAAACAGGCTATCTAAACATCATACTTGACATACACAAACAGGCTATCTAAACATCATACTTGACATACACAAACAGGCTATCTAAACATCATACTTGACATACACAAACAGGCTATCTAAACATCATACTTGACATACACAAACAGGCTATCTAAACCTCATACTTGACATACACAAACAGGTAAGTAATTACTCCAACAGGCTATCTAAACATCATACTGGACATATGCAAACAGGTAAGTAATCACTCCACACAGTAAGCTGGTTTACGATTGAGGCAAAAGACACAAGTTTATTGATCTGAATTCAGTATCTCAACTTAGGTGAACGCGACTACAATGTCTGATACATCGATATACAATTCCTATGACAGAGTACTGTTGAAATAAATCTAAACAGCTAAAATAAAACACGTTAGGCAACCTAAACCACAGCTACAAGTATGGAAAATACACGTTAATCCTAGTCTCGGAATGTTTAACAGTCGAACTTAAAGAGTCTAAATGGCGTTGTCACGTCGTTGACAACTCGGTAGTACTGTCAAGACGTGCACAGTCATTGGTCTCGTGTCGGATCCGCAGAAGACTGCCTAGACTCTTGTGGAAAGTAACTCCAATCCTTAAAAGCAGGGCTGTGGAGTCGGAGACGGAGTCGGAGTCGGAGTCGGAGGAAATTTGGGTACCTGGAGTCGGAGTCGGGGTCGGCAAATAATGCACCGACTCCGACTCCGACTCCTACTAAATTTAGATTGGAAAAAGATATGGCTTCATTTATTTTAAACAACCGATAAATAGGCTTTCAGAAATTAGTAATATGAGAAAGTAAAATATCTGTTTCTTCCTCTAAGTACCCATCCCTACTCAAGATCCTATCCCTATTGTCATACTATAGCGGGTCGACACACAAAAAATCTCTTTGAACTAATTTGAAATGCGTCATTAGACTGAACGTCATATAGACCGCTCGGCGCCGGTATTGAGGACGCTATACAAGTGCCCAAATTACTAATTACCATTCACATTGTTTTTAATGATTTCAAATGCTAGGACATGGCACGCGCGGTTTTCTCGGAATGCTAAACACTGCCTTAGTAGGCTATAGGCCTAGGCCATAGGTCCTAAATAAAACGCTTCTTAATTAAGCTACTAGTGTACAAGCATACCTTTATTGGAGGCCTAGAGAGGCTTTTACACATTTACGATTCTTTCCATAATGTAATTTGCGTTCAATAGGCCTACAAAAAAAATGCCGCCTTTACGAGTTATAAATAAGCTACGCACGCAACGATCAATTACGAGCAGCAATCAGTGGCGTATTTAGGCATGTTCTACATGTTCCATTGGAACAGGGGCCCCCACACAAAAGGGGCCCCCACACATCCCAAAAAGAAATGTTTGAGTGACATCCCCGTATTTCGTTGAAAATGTAAAATAAAATTCATTTATTCCAATACAATTTAAAGCGTTCCTGTTCAACCAAGCTACGTGCAACATAAAATGTATGATTTTACAGAATTTAATATGAATTAAAGGCCCTTTTCTGAGGTAGGCCCTATGTGGAAGGCAGGGCGAGACCACGAGGGGCCCCACATACATTTGGGAACAAGACCCCCACATAAATTTGGGAACAGGGCCCCCACAATCTTAAATACGGCCCTGGTGGCAATATTTATACTTTTCATACCGTAGTGTTGTGTTCTGCTTAAAGATGTTTAACGAAAACCGGAATACCGGATTCCGGTTTTGAAACCGAAAACCGATTTTTATTTTCAAAACACCGCGTCTGTGCTTTATTATTAACGGCACTATTAACCCTGTCCGTACCGACCTACTTCTATCTATGCTGCCTTCAGTTCCGCTATATACGCGCCCGGGACTGTAAGGGTTAAATACACATTCTTTTGATTCTCTTTCAACACATTATTTTACAAGTTACCATAAATATATCTTCATATGCTTCTTAATATTATGGTCAAACGATAATCGGTAATTTGATTATCACTATTGAAAAATTGTAAGCTGTTATTGGTTTTAATCAATTAGCCCAGGGGCCCCATGAATATTTAAAATTAAATACAGTAGACTGTTGGCTTTCCAGCCAGTAGACCTGTGGTAATGACACGTAGATGTATTTTGCCTTTCTTTCCTTCAAGGAATGTACAAAATACATTCGCATATTAATACAGAGGAGTCGGAGTCGGAGTCGGAAGTAAAAAAAAATGGAGGAGTCGGAGTCGGAACATTTATCTACCGACTCCGCAGCCCTGGTTCCACGATCAGTGAGACTCTTTCAAAAGAATCATCTTTCAGCCAGGAAATAAGCTCATCATCTCTCTCCTATTTTCCCGCTTGGACTATTGTAATTCGCTTTTGGCTGGTCTCCCGGCCTCCTCCCTTCAAGGACTCCAACGTATCCAGAACTGCGCAGCCCGACTAGTTCTCAAGAAGAAGAAGTCAAATGATATCAATCCTCTGCTCCGATCTCTGCACTGGCTACCCATCAACAACCGGATCTCATATAAGCTGGCTTCCCTCTGTTATAGGTGCCTGAATAACTGCGCCCCGGATTATCTTCGCTCTTGTATGGAGCTCTACACCCAGTCCCGCCCACTTCGTTCGGCATCTGACGCGCTTACTCTGCGGATCCCTCGTGTGAGGCTAGTGTCCGCTGGCGAACGTTCATTTTCCTACGCAGGACCGTCCGCTTGGAATCACCTCCCACTACAGCTTCGCCAGAGCCCTAGCTATGACACCTTCAGGAGCCGGCTGAAGACTCACCTATTTCGTCAGCAGAATTAGCGTATTACTATATATTTCGTTGTCTGTCTGTATTCTGTAACTGTCGTCTGCGCATAAAACTGTCACCAACGGGATATGCGCTATATAAGCACCGTTATTATTATTATTATTAATACAATGGCTCAATTGCTGACTCCTAAATGATACTTTTTTTTCTTGTATAATAAATGGTATGATAGTTTGCGCGAATGTCTATTGTGTTTGAGTACAAATGATTCTTTAATATTGTTTTAAGTATGCTATAGTAGACTATAGATGTAGAGGTCGGGAACTGGGAGAACCTTGCTCAGCACAGAAATAGTTGGAGAGGCACCTTACACACCGGTATAAATGCGGCAGAGGGCAAACTTCGCCTTATGGCGGAGGCTAAACGAGCAGCGAAGAAAAGTAGGCTGCCCCTAACAATCTCCAACGGTCCAGCTTTCAAGTGCCAGAGATGCGATAGAGCCTGTCTCTCAAGGATAGGTCTCCACAGGCACAGTCAATTTTGCAGGGCTGGCCAAATCACAGACGCGCAAATCTAATCGTCTTTCGAGACTATGGAGCCAATGATGATGATGAAGTATGCAGAAAGACGGAACTTTTGTCATCAAATCAAATTTCCATTTATTTGGATCAATAAAGCAATCTTATCTTATCTTACCTTAAAGAGACGACCGCGGTATTCCAGGTGGCTAATCAATAGGGGAAAGTACAAGGGCTTATAGGTCAACACTGCGATACAATAGCATGCCGCCCCCCCCCCGCCCTCTAAGGGGCGTGATTGGGAGAAACCGGCCATGTACGACGATAGAATGGGAATTTACGAAGCGCCTAAACTACTAAGGTTGCACACTAATAAATTATATAATTGTGTACTAATTAATTTCCTGCAACATTACGCATGACTTCATGACACGTATCTCTTTTACAGACATCCGCAAATCTCAGTTTTTGACATCCAGCAGGTCTCTGTCCCGAAGCTAGCGTTCCATAAAGGATGTCCTATGGAAGTCGACCCTGTGGCATTCGGCTTACATGACCTAGTCAGCTGAAACGTCTTTTGCTGAGAATAATGCGGATGTCTAGACAACCTGCTCTTCATAGGACCTCTGCATTTGTAACCCTGTCCTGCCATCGTATATCTAAAGTGCGTCTGCTTTTCTACCATGCAGGCAGTGTCCAAAGGGATGGGTAACCGTCACTGTTTGGGGCCAGATGGCTGCATGAGTTTGTCGGAAAGCAGAGGTTGTACATCCGCCTAAGGGGCTCCGTTTTTCTTGGTGATTTCTCTAGATCAGCGGTTCCCAAACACAGGGGCGCGACCCCATTGGGGGTCGAATTACCATTTTGCGGGGGTCGCCAAAGCCCTTCTGAAAACGTATGTTTTTGATGGTCTTAGGAGCCAAAACACAGTTCATCTTTCCGTCACCAAGCGAGTCCACCGACATGCAGATACATCCGCATACTACGTGTAGGTTACTTGGCATAATGACATCAATACAGGTGTATGTGACAATTTCGGCACCTTAATGCACGTATGCGGATCAGTTACACATGTGTAGAGAGTTGTGTTAAAAAGCCTCTTCTCTGTTAAAGTTAAAATCAGCCATTGTGTTAAAAGCAGTAGTATTGGCGATAAAACGACCGACACTTCATGAATATTTTGGAATTTAGTGAAGATTCTGTTCGGCCTGGATTTCAAAATAATTAGTGACCAAACGTAATCGGAGCTCACTTTATGATTTATGGACAAATATTAGCAACAAAGACATTGCCACACAGTTCAAAGAAGTAATATAAAACGTCATAAGTTGTGCCCTTTTGTAAAAACAAGATCTTTAAACAGACGACTGTTTTCGCAATTGTGCAACGAGTATGATGCTCCGAACAATGCTCTAGCTATTTCACACTTGTGAGATGATTGTCGAGAGAAATTAAAACGTTTTTTAGCTTCATGGTAAACTAGTATTTTTCTATATATATTTTATATCTGAAAGCAAGACTGCTCTTTGAAGCACTTTTCGGCGATAAAAATGAACTGCAGACAATAACTTACTTGGTTGACATTGTGTCGTCTTGAATGAGTTAAATTTATCACTGCAAGGAGGAAAATATGACATGCCTTAATTTTTTCTAAAAAGATCCGATCATTCCAAATGAAAGTTAGCTTTTGCATAAAAAAAATTGATGAAAATGAAATGTATATACTGTCTACTTCAAGCCCCACGAAGAGGGCGTGTGTTTGTGTGTGTGTTTGTGTGCGTAGTTATTACGCTGCGCCGGGGCCAATAAGAGTTTATCTTTGTAAAATTATTTGTAAGATCAATGCTAATGATTAGGAAAAGTTACATTAATTTAAATTAAAAACCGTACTTGATTAAAGTTTGTGAATAGGCTTGTAAGGTTGTGAATGATATGATTACATTCTAATGGTAATTCTTATGGCAGTTTCATAATATGGTCCACAGGCCTTTAAAAGATTCCTGATTTCTATAAACGTATGTAATGCAAATTATAAATCATCTAGATTTGACTAGTGTTGAAAAGTGGGATCGAACCGGCACTTTTTTTTCTCATGCGGCTTCTAGTCTACTTTATCTGCTTTCTTTGAAAAACATGACAAAATGATTACGATGATAAATTCTGTGAAATAACACTTTCACATGCTTGCAGCCGAAATTTCATTATATTTTCCGAATCTACTTGACACTACATATCTATGTACTTGCCAGAAGCCCATTCACATTCAAAGTTTAAGATATTCCTGAGAAAGCACAAAGTTCATTGAGCGTATTAACAACGATGAATAGAGAACTGATTTCTCTATAATGCCAGGTACAAAATTCTGAATCAAATGTTTGCAGTCATAAACTATTTTGACTGAGATTGTGTTGCGCCATTTTCTTCCATTTCCAACAAAATATCTTAGTAAACATGCTTTTCCATCTTGTTGGTTATCAAGTATAATCACAGTATACTTATTGTTGGAGGTGAAATGCTTAGTTGTGCTCTTGCAAAGACTGTCCCAATAATTTCTGAACCGATGAGAAATACGCAATTTTAACCAACACAATAGATGACGTTCGTGTTGTAATTAGAAATATAGGCCTAAGCCTATACAGGTATCTTGCAATATTAAATTACAGTTGTTTTTATGTCTTCTTTTTTTTTTAAATGATTAATCGCTATGCTTTAATTAGGTTCAATTTGTAACAATAAAAATACATCCTGCATATTAGATATTTACATTACAATTCATAACAGTCGCAAAATGCAGTAACAAACTAGAAACGAATTTTTTTTTATGGGGGGGGGGGGTCGTTAATGCATGATCAACTAAAAAAAGGGGTCGCGGCCTAAAAAAGTTTGGGAACCACTGCTCTAAATGCTGTCTCACGGTCTCAGTGTTGATGGCTGTCCTTGTAGACCTTGGCCTATCATTATGTCCTTTATTCGCATTGGTCACACGTCTTGTTACCCTGAACTTCTGCAGAAGACGTCTGATTGTGAGTCTACATGTAGGGATTCTTCCCGGAAAGTCAATTGTGAAACTTTGCTGAGTGTTGGTTACCGATTTTAATTCCAAATATGCTTCCACGATCTTCACTCTTTCCTCCACAGTATAGTGCTTTCGATCCAGTGTTTCGTCGTTAATAATCTTGAAAATGAAACAAAAATCTTTGTAATTTTGAAAATTGTAAGAGTATAAAAAATGGTAACATTTTATTGAATATACATATAATAATATATATTATATATATGAAGACTCCACTGAAGGAACGCACGTTAAAATCTTCTTTTTTCACCTTTTAGTTTTTGATGAGTTGACATAAATTGGCAACCTTCCTTCTACAAGTGACATTGCTTTAAAACATTCCAGCCCTTTAAAAATCGTTTGTAAAGAATGAAATAATTTTGAGGCAGTTTAATATACTAATATTAAAAGAAATGAAAGAAAATAAGCCAGATGTATACAGATACAAATATAATTATGAAGAAATATATTGTACATGCTAAAATTTCTCTCTCTAAACATTTGGGTAATTCTACCCACCCCCACCCCTCACCCACACATACCCTCATTATTGGGTTAACATTTAGAAATAAGAAAATATAAAATCAAAATTAATAATGATAAAACTAGATTCTAAAGGCATATGTTTTCCACTCATATATTACATAATTATATTGAGCGTAAAAAAATTAAAATACTAAAATAATTGAAGGCTTAATAACTTATTAAGATCTAGTCTAGCCCTAACCTACATCATAATGGAACAGCGAATGCAACTTGCTTATGAATATTTAAAACAGTGTTAGTTATCTATAATAATTGCAACTAGCCTGTTAAGTAAGTTTTCATTGTTAGGTTGTTTTAAACACTTTCGTAAAATGCTTTAAAGAAAGCTTAAATGCTGTTAGCCTATACTAGTACAGCCTAGGCCTATGCTATTGGAGAACTAAAACAGGGTAGGCCTAGTCGTAATCATTAGGCTTAGGGATATGTAAGTGGGTTTTTAAATATATTGACTTTTAACAGTTTTTACATTCACCAAGCGTTTAAATGTAGGTATGATGTCCTTATTTATTTTTAATGAGCATTGTAAGTCATCGAAACATTCAACCATAACCCATGAATGACGCTTATAGTTAGGCCTATAGCCACTAGCCTAGGCCTAGTCTCTTTTTTTCAATTGTTAACACCAACAACATTAATATTGCTTTAATAAATGCGTCCATGATTTTTTTTACACGAATATTAGGATTTGTGCGTTTTTCTTAAATTTCATTTATGACCTATCGATATAATAACGAGTCGGCCATGTCGCTATAACAACGCGAACAACGCAATGAAAACAGACGATTAGCCAATTTGCGTCACGTGACAAAAAACAATGAGGACTATGCACGTTTTATCAAAGTAATCATTGGACTACACATCTTTTTATCAAAGGATATTTTTTTTTTGTCTAATATCTCCGTTACTTGATCGATTTAGAACATTTGAGTTGGTCATAACGCAGAGAGATATATGACGAATAACACAGGGTTCATGTCTCAAAATTTACCAAAATGTGACTAGGTGCGTTCTTTCGGTTGAGTCTTCATATATGTATATATACATGTATATATGTATAAACAAAGTAGACTGTGTGTGGTTTCCGATCCCCATTGGTTAAATTAAAGACACGTGACCTTATTGTTGTATATTTTACTTTTGCGATCTCGTTTCCAGCATGTGTCCTCCCTGTTTAAGTGGTTGGCGTATCCGACTGCCATGCGGGCGACCTTGTGTTCGATTCTCCCACCGATAGCTTTTTTTCATTTAATTTCCCTTAATATTGATTTTTTTTAAAGATTGTAATAAATTTCAGGACTTAAAGCTGCCCCAAAATGTTTTCAGTACGTAAAATCTAATAAATATATTTTAGACGCATGCATGTGACGCGTGTTCAATTCTTATCCACAGGGATAGTCCTAACTTTTTGTTAAATAAAAAGACATGCTTTTTTTTAACCTGATTACAATATTTAATTTAAATTAATTCCTTAAATGTTTTCAGTAAATAATTAATAATTATTTTGTTTTTAATTATTATAGCGTAATTTTCATTATAGTTTATAAATTGTTCACCTGTAGTTATATGCACACACATTTCTCCCCAGGCAATCTAGGTTAACTTAAACGCATTTTTTTCAAGCTTAACAGAAAACACAATCTAATAAGTGATTTATATTTTAGACATTGCGGGAGACGGGTGTTCCATTCTCAGCCAGAGATGGTCCAAACTTTTTGTTAAATAAAAAGACATGCATATTTTAACCCGATTACTAATTTATTTAAAATTACTTTTCTTATACATTGCCCGGGTAGAAAAAAAACAGGTCTCTATAAGCTACAGATACACATTTTATAAACCACAATGAACAGTAATTAGAAAAAAAGCTAGATCAGTATTTCATCAAATATTTATATTTAAGTTCAGGACGTGAAGCCAGCAAACAGCGAGTGGCGACTGTCCAGGATGTGTTGTTCATTTTTTGACGATTTTGGAATGGAAAATATAGGACATACAAAAATGTGTCTATTTTGGTCCAGGTCTATGAAAACATTTGCTGACGCCGAAAAAGATTGCAAAGGTTTGTGTGGTAAAGTCAAACAACATGTAATTATGATCCGATAACTGTTATTTAAATTGTAATAGCTAACGGTGTTATGGGCCTATAACTGCCATTTAAATTGTAATAGCTTACGGTGTTATGGGCCTATAACTGCTTTTGAAATAGTAATAGCTTACGCTGTTATGGGCCTATAACTGCTATTTAATTTGTAATAGCTTACGGAGTTATAATTAGTATTATTTTTTTATGCTATATTTTAGATATACAAACATTTTTTTTTGACATAAGATGTTTGATAAAGATGTAATCTATAGTTTCCCTTAAAATATTTTTTTTTAAAGTAAGTTATTCAAATGTTTATGGGGGGTATCTTTTGATAGAGAAAGTCATTTGCATATTTAATTCCTTAAGCCAATTTTTTTTTTTAAATCAGTAAATGTCTAAGTCAAATTTATTAGACATATACAAAATATTAGTGTCCAATGAGCTGACGTAAACTCTAGATTCATGAAAAGAAACTGTGGATATTGCCTTTCCCCAAATAATTATTTGATAAATTTTGTATTTATATTAGATGTTTACATTTAATTACACAGTATTGTTTAATATTCATAGTCAGCTTTTCTTTTGCCACTTTATAATAATATATAAGCTTAGATCAGTGACTTTAACCTTTATTTTGATCGTCTGCAGAGTTATACTTTTTAATTAACTTCCTCTTGTAACTTGGGCAGAAGCCCCAGAGTAGTTAAATGGGAGCTGATTTGATATTAGAACTTTGAGTCTTTGAGCATTGTATTTTAAATTTAATTCCTTGAAAGAATATAATTTGAAGATAAATTGTGATTTCCTGATTCATAGAAGAATATATCTGTGTTTGTCTTGAAGCAAATAAAATATTGAAGTAAGTGAAAAGAATATTGTTTTCTTCATCATTTGTTCATTTGTTCTCAAGTTTGCATATGACTCGCAAATTGATTGATAACAAGTCTCAACAAATTCATTATAATAAAAATAAAATGTTAGTATGCTTATTACACGCTACCAATAATATACAAGGAAATAGATCTAAGCACTAACAGAAACTTTCCCGTGCTCATCTCTACGTGAATAATTTCAAAGATAGACGCAAGGACATCATAGCTATAACATGGGCAATGTTCAGGAGTTGACATATTGATGGAAGTTTGACTGCAATTGAATAATAAGTTTAGATCAAGTTCTTCTTCTATCACAGTTTCGCTTTTTCTAGATAAGCGGGCAATTCTCAGTTCCAGTCCACACGAAGAAACTAATTTTGAGGAAACACTGAGCTGCCTTTTACTTCTTCTCCTTCTGCAGTTGGTCAAAACAATTTCATCAGCAAGCTATCGAGGCTTTTCTCGGGAAGTGGGCTGGATAGATTGACTCAAAATCTCGACATCGTAGGTTCGACCCACGGTGCAGGCAATCAGATATAAAACTATCCACCGCTTACCTGGAGAGAGGATGGGCGCCGCCAAGTCTGCCAAGCCCACTGTTAGTGCCCATAATTATTATAGCTCATTATTATTATGGTAGCGTGGTAGTCTATGGGCAGCTAAACATTTATCTTCAGTTTTATTATAATATAATATTATTCAGCCAAGCTTACAACTTGAGTTCGATCACAGTTCATAAACTTGTTATGACGAAGTAACAATATTTCTTTCTTTTACTTCAAATTTATTTTAAAAGCATAAAACACAGATATATGTATTCTTCTAAGAATAAAAATGTAGGAATTGTAGGCACATATGATATACGTTAATTAAACAATTTTACAATGGAGATATTAAATCAGCACCCATCTGGGGCCTCCATAAGCAGACTATCTTACTCACAGTCTATTTTCTTACAAAAACGTAATCTTTTTCTATAGAAATTTTCCCAACATATATTGGGTGCACTGACCTATACAATTTTAATAATGGATACTAAATAATTAATGTAATAAAATGGAAATGTCTTAATATAATTATCAAATCAATTAACTCATTAATATAATAATTATTTTGGGAAAGGCAATATCTACACCCACTAAAAGGAATTAATGGACACTCATTAGCTTCTCCCAACGACATCGTAAAGACCAAGTGAAGAGCTTTTTATTGAAATTGAGTTAACATTTGATTTTGATAAAGTAAATAGTGTATTCAGTATCTGAATGTAAATACAATCATTTATACAAAGTAACAAAGATAACTTGTAAGGAAAAATTAAATCTCGTATCAGTTTTAGATGTTTAATTTCCAGCAACTAGGAAAGTGACGTCAGAGAAAGGATTTCAACTAGGAAAAATGAATATTGTCACGTGTTTTGAATCTATTGCCACGAGTTTTGAATCTTTTTCCCTTTCTTATTTTTAGCCAAATGGACAAGTCTTAACGTGTATGCATGCATAAAAGGTCACGTGCAAAACATTTCCGTTCTTATTCGATAATTTTTTTTCGAAACAATGTCTGTGTGCTGGGTTACTGGTTGTGCTCAAATTTGTTGGGTATTAAATATTATTTAATTTCCAAAAGATGTTTACAAAACAAAACAATATATTGTGATAGTCAGAAGTGAAAAATCACCTTTTTATAATATCAAACGAATTGCTCAATGCAAAGGAATTTTTGTTATTCGTTTTTATGAACATACGCATTTTGTTTTTTAATAACCAAGAAAACGCAACTCTTGACTAATTTATTTTGTAAACAAATAAACATTTTACCTCACGCGATTAACACTTGAGTATTAATTATCGCCTACTCACTTTTGATGTTAAAAACGGATTCCTCATAGACTAGAACTGGCCGTCGAGGTTGAAATCAATTGTCAAACACCAGCAAAAGTATGCTTTTTTGTTATTAGTTTAAAAATAGAACAGGAAGTTCACGAACATCCGGGTTCAAAAGTTCACGCTTCATTAAGACTTGTCAATGGTTAAGTATAGATTGATAGCGTCGAGTTTTGTTTATTTATTTCCTTTCTCAAACATCACTGCCGTATGAGGCTATACCCAATCTTCCAAATATATATATACATATATATATATATATACTAAAGTATCACAATGCATATAGTTAGAGTGTTTGCATTTACAATATATGTTTATCAAAATGCTAATTGATGTTGTCCTCAATTGATGTTGTGTGACAAAATGTGGAGGGGCTGATATTGGTTGAGAAGATGGAGCAAAAATTTTTTATTAGCTCTTCCGGTGTGACTTTGCTGTTATCGACGGGATATGCGCCTTATAAGCATCATTATTATCATTTCATTTTCTCTTCATACAGGGAGACATGCCAGATTGGGCGTTTTTAAGACTCCAGTAAGGTTCCAAATTCTCAAAAATTCAAAGCGTAGACCGCAGGAAGAAATTTGGATTGGTCTTGATGACAGAAAAACTGAGGGTACCTTCAGGTGGCACGATGGCACTGTTCTTCAAAAACAAAATTACACTCAATATTTTATACTAGGTGATGTAAAATAGAAATGTTTTGTGAATTTAAATGTTTTGGTTAATACGAATGTTACAAAATTCTAGCCTTTACCAGGGTTTGAACCCAGGACTTATAAGCTAGCAGCATCTATCGCTATACATTGTTACTATCTTAATGATTCTTGTTGTTACTATTATGCCCATAATTTTGATTATTTCTTGTTGAAATTGCAAATTTCGGTAAATATGGATTTAGGATTTTTAATTATATTTTTTTCACAATTTATGACGTGCATTTAAAATTTGTATTGAGCGCATTTATAAAACCTTTTCAAAATGAAATAATGGGCTATACAATTTAGTGAAGATTTTAATAATTGGAACTCTTGCTCTATTTTTTTTACTGCTTAATTGTTGCAAATAACGCTGTCCTAAACGTTGCCTAAAACTTTCGTTTTTAATCTTGAGTCCTTAAGTTATTTATTATTACATTCATATCGAATTTATAAACCAGAAGTTCGTGTGTGATTGGATATTCCGAAACAGAAGGTTTCAAGTTTTCAAAAAGCAGAAAAATCATTTAATTTGAGACGAACGAAAAAAAAACCCACAACATCGGAAGGCTTAATGCAAAACAAAAATATATTTAAACGATTTATAGAAGAAATATTTTTATTAAGGCAAAAGTGGAGAAAGTTGACTGCTGGGGTGTCCATTCGCTCCCCCACAACGACCACAACGGTCATGGGATTGATGATGATTGATGTTCAGTATTTGTAATAACAAGTCCATATAAATTGTGGTTTTGATTATTGGGGGAATACCGTGGAATAGTTTTGTTTTTAGTTTTTTTGCTATTGTTCCTATTAATGAAAACTTTTTCTATGTATCTGTCCACATGTTAACTTACAAAGGCGAACCTAACAATGCAGAAAATGTTGAGGACTGTGCTTATTTTCACAAAGACCGTTATTTGTTAAATGACTTGTATTGTACACAAATGCTCCATTATGTTTGTGAACTTATTTAGAAGTTATACATATAAATGTGAACTCTAAATAATTAAAACAATCTTTAACAAAACTTCATGAAATCAACTGGTAGTGTTGTCTCATTTAAATAATCTCCGTTTTCTATATCAGCTTCTCTTAGTTTTATTCATTATCTCGAGGTCGTCTGCTCGCTGTGACAGTGATAGGCAACCCACGGCACGCTTGCCACACGTGGCACGCAGAAAAATTTTCAGTGGCACACTAAAGACTCGTCTCTTCTATAAGAAACAATTTGGCTGTTGGCACGCTGAATGAATTAGAAATCCCACTTTGGCACACTATTGTGAAAAGGTTGCCGACCCCTGAACTATGATATCAATTAATGATGGGAAGAAAAAGACGGCCATCTTTGTCTGTCAAGAAATTATTATCAATTCACCGTGAACGTATAAATTAAATAGCATGATTATACCACAAAATAGGTATAGAACAGAATACACAACCTCTAAATGTGCAGCTCGGCTTCCGCCATTTTCTTTTGACTCAAGGCAGTGGTCACCAGAGACGCTACTATAGTAAAATGAGAAATGCTTATTTATTACTGATATCTAGTCTTGGCAAGCTTAGGACTAAAGCAAGGCTACTAATTTTTTGTAATATGAGCTTACAATTTACCGTTATTTATAATTTACGGGGTCAGGAAAGCCTTGTAGTTTGACATGCTTATTTCTTCGATAATCAATCGTTTTCGCATCATTGTTGCAGTTTATTACACAACAGTCTTTGTACCCTTTGCCTGAAACACTAGCTATGAGGGTTCGAACTAGTAGATTTGATGAAAAAGACATTGTAAATAAGCATAAATATATAGTGTTACGAATATCGGTCATAAATGAATGACGTAGTAAGGCATTGACCTCTTAACAAGTGCGTATCAGAGTCCAAAGCGACCAAGGTTTGACCTTTATGCCCTGAGGGCAGTTTAAATAAAATAATTCGTTCAAATCCCGTGGAAATTGGGGGATAATTCTGGATCGTAGTAATTATAGAGAAAGAGGTTAAAATGCGTATTAAGACCCTGTAGAATCTTCGATGATAGTTTTCTTTGTAAAGTTCCTACCTCCTTAAAGTTAGTTCAGTTTAAACGTTTGTAGAGTGAAGTCGCTATATTCATACATGTACATATAATGCCATTTTATTGATACTTATGTTGCCACCAGTTGATGAAGTTTATTGATCGTTTATATTGAGTCTACAATTTAAATAAAATTGTTTATTCAACAACTGGAGTTGTTTGATCTATCGTTGTTGAGAAAGGTGTTGAAGATAATTATCACGAATATAACTACATTACTGCATAGACCTGTCAGTCAAGGAACCCCTAGCTTGGGCTACAGATTAGCAGAATCTAGAGACTTCTAATAAAGATACAACTATATTCATTGAATCCGATTTAACGAGTCGTAATAATAATCAACCTAAAGAGGTCCATAACAGTTTGGGGTCTTCGTCCGATATAGTTGTATAGTGAAGCATATATTCAAGTTGTGTTGTGTTGTGTGTTGGAGCCGTGACCTACTGAGCAAGCCTAAGAACGCTGAAATTATTCTTCCGATTGGAAAAACGTAAGTTGGAAATTTACCACTTTATAAATCTCTTAACTAAAGAATGGAATTTATTGAAAATCCAGAAGAAGAAGTTTTGAAAACTTTATCAATAAAGAAGTTAAAAGAGATCGCTGAGATCTTGAAGATAGAAGTTACTGAAACTACACCATCCAGAACTGTGTTGACACAGCAGATAAAAGATGTGTTGATTGCGAGTGGCAAGTTGAAAGTAGAATCAAGCGCGGAGGGATATCAAGTTGAAGGTCAGATGTCTGAACAGTTGCGATTTCAACTAGAAATGAAACGGTTTGAGATGGAACAAAAACGTTTGGAAATAGAAGAAAAACGTCTTGAGATGGAAGATAAGAAAAGTCAAAGAGAAAGTCAGGAAAGAATAGAGCTAGCGAAGATAGGAGCTACTAAAAAAGAATCTCATAATGATGTAGAGATGGCCAGATGGAAAAAGCTAGTCCCTACCTACATTGATAAAGAAAGTGAAATAGCTAATTTCTTCCAGACCTTTGAAATTTCTTGCAGAGATTTTAAGTTCCCAGAAGATAAATGGGGAATATTAGTCAGAACAGCTTTTACTCAGGGAAGGGCAAGAGATTGTGTTCTGTTGTTAAAAGAGGAGCATTTAAATGATTATGAAGTCATTAAAGACACTGTACTAAAAGCCTATAACCAAATACCGGAAAGTTATCGGAAAAGGTTCCGTCAGTACACAATGTCCCCTTACCAAACACACTTAGACTTCCTTAGAGCAGAAGAAAAGCTAATGGATCAGTGGATAAAATCCAGAAATATCTCCACATTAAAAGAAATGAAAGATATCATTCTCTTAGAGGATTTTATTAACAAAGTGAGGCCGGATATAAGAATGTATTTATCCGAGCGTGATATCACTGACCCACATAAGGCTGCTGATTTAGCTGAACAGTACACATTGTGTCATAGGACAGCTGATGGAAAGAATTTTAATCGGTCACAACGGCCAGCAGAAAACACACAACAACAACATCGTGAAAAAGAGCATTTTGTGAAACAAAATGATGTTAATAAAAAACCTGTCTACAAAAACGTCCAATGTACTTTTTGTAAAAGAACCGGACATAGCATAGAAGACTGTTGGAGTATAAGGAAAGATAAAAGACCTAACAAAGTGGTCATGTGTGCCAGCCATGCACAAATACAGAATGTACAAGAAAGCGAAGATACAAACGAACTGAATTCGAAGAAAGATTCTTCTAAACCAGAAACACTGAGGGTGGATTTGCCTGAGAGCAAAAGTCAGAAGGTAGAGAAATCTACAACTGAAGATAATGAGGATAAATATCCTGATTATAAATACAGAATGGCTACTATTGGATTAATTGTCCGAGTCCACAGAGACGAAAAAGTAGACCAAAGTATTTTTGACTCGAACAAGAGTCTGAAATCATCGAAAGATGAAACAACACCCGTAAGTCATGGTCAAGGGAAGAATAAAATTGACACAGAGACCCTGTGCAGTTTTCAACCGTTCATTAGTGAAGGTTGTGTGGCCTTACAAAAGGAAGGACCACTGAAGTCCGTAAAAATATTACGAGACACAGGAGCATCATTAACACTGCTGCTTAAAGATGTATTACCATTGAATGATAATACATTGACAGGACAGACTGTCCTATTGAGAGGTTTTGAATGGAAAGAAGAAATACCTCTACATAGGATATACCTCACATCTGACTTGGTGACAGGATATGTGACAGTTGGAGTAATATCAAAACTTCCTGTTGAGGGCATATCCGTTATCCTAGCAAATGATTTGGCGAAAGGGAGGGTGAGACCTGAACTGATTGTGAAGGAAAATCCAGACCCTAGTCCTATTGTGGAGACAGGAAAAGAAAAAGAACTTTATCCTGTAGGTGATGTCATAAAGGGTATGACACCACAGAAAAAGAAAGAAGAAACTATCTCACCAGAAAAGAAAAATAAAGAAGAAATTCTCCCACGAGAGAAGAAAGTGGAAGAAGGAGTGGAACTTGATACTACTATTTTCTCCATGATTGAAGATTGTCCGAAAGGAAATGAACAATCAAAGAAGTCATCACAAAATGAATTGATTGCTGAGCAGAAAGTAGACCCAGAGTTGCTACAGCTACATGAGAAAGCTGTCGACAAGGAAGAAACTCCTACTACTGATGTCTATGAACAGATAGACCACAGCATGAACAGACAACAATGCAAACCTGCAGTTGCCGGTACAGATAAAGATTGGAGGAGCATCACTGAAGAAACGAGTGCGGAGAGCTGGACCGAAACTACCAAAAGCTATGGGTTACCACAATCCATACCGACAGATCGAAGGACCAACTTCGCCCCGGAACTCTTCAATCCAGTCCTAAGAAACTTATGCCTGGAGCAGGAGATGTCAACTGAATCCCATCCGGAAAGTCGAGGAGCCTATGGACCAATCTTTGGACCCACAGTCCAAGGACCACTCAAACTACTTCAAGAGGAATGGCAGACCGAATTGGATCTCCTTGGGCTGAGCAAGTACCTAGATAAGTACATAAATTTTTTGTCTGACATAACTGTGTTTGTTAGAAAAAAATTGTACACTGCTCACATGCAGATGCCATTGTTGTGTGATGAAAGAAAGGCAAAAATATTATATCATTTGAAAATGATAAAGCCTTACCTTCTGAAAACAATTGGAATAAGCTTGATGTTGTTAACATTGTTACTCTTATTTGTAAAATTTATGCCTGGAGTACAGGATGAATTGAATGACAAATTCACTGATAGTTAGTTACCAAACTTACTATTTTAAAACTAAATCCCTTACTTGTGAAGAAAAAGGAATGAGTAAAAGTATTGTTAGAGTAAATATCATTATAGTGTGATATTTCTAAACAAACTTGTTAGGTTGAGCATTAAAAATAATTGCTATAAGAGAAAAAGATCAGTTTTATCCGCAGAATTGGTTTCTAAATCAGAGGACATTATAAATGTGGACTGATTATAAGATATGTTTGAGAATCTCTGGAAATGATAATTGAAACATTTGGCAGAGAGGATAATTTGATTGAAAAAGATGTAAATGGTTTTAAGAAAAGAGAATATTTCTATCACTAAAGTATTGAGAAATGTTTTATGATTGTACTATGGATTTATTTTATCATGTACTGTTGTTGAAAATATTGCACTGAGTCAAGATGCAAATTTCTTCTATGTGAAGTTATTCATTTATTATATTATCATTGAATGTATGATAATGAAGGGTAAAAATAGTTGCAGCAAGGCAGAACTATGACTAACAAGAATTCCAAGAAATGTATTATATATGATTTTTCACTTTTAGGATACTGTTACATGAAAAGCAGATCAAAAGTAGAAACTAATAAAACTTATCCTTGTTTTGTATAAATTTAGGATATGTGCCACTGATTTGACACTGCAAACCAGAATGATTGAGAATTTCATGGTTGAAAATTTATAATGTTGACACACCAATGTTCAACAAATGTATTATTAATTAAGGATTTCATGTCAAGATTGTAAAACTAATCTATTTTTTTTTGTATTAGTTAAAATAGATTGAATGAATTGTACCGACAATCAAAAGATTGGGTAGACCTGAACACTGTGAAGTAACAGAGGAACCTAGAATCTATGAATAAGGAATAAAACCTTTATGGAAAATGGAAAAGAGCAATGTACCCCACTGAAAAGATTGGAAATGAAATGTTTTACCACACCAGTCAAACAAGCAGTTTGTTTTGTACATAAATTGTTACATTGATTTCGCTCTGAAAAAAATTAATAGTAGCCTATGCTTAACTCTTTTCTACTTCAATAATATTGTATTTGAAATGTCTTTAATGTAATCTAAAGAAAATAATTACTTACTGTTTAGTAATAAGATTGTATGAAGATGATAACTTGCTTTAATTGATAGTTAATTAAGTGAATTAACCAAATTGTTTTAAGTAAATCCATGATTGTCTGAATGTGTCAATTCAAAACTGCTACGATGTGAACTCTTTTAAAAAGAAAATAATGACGTCGAAAGGTCATGGTAAAATGAAAGATTGAAATATTTTTAATGATTTTTGCTATAAACTATTTTAATTCGTGAACAGACTATGTTTAATGTTCTTAAAATAACATAAATGAATTTGACTTTGAGAAGATAATGGTTGTTAAATAATGCTCATTTAGTTACGATAACTATTTAATCGCGTAGCAATATTTTTTTGACCTAGGCTGTGATGAGGTAAATTTGCATAGCGATGTCAACCTTGTTAAAATCAATTGAGAATGAGAGAGAGAGAGAGAGAGAGAGAGAGAGAGAGAAAGGCGGAATTGACCTCAATCTGTTGTCTCGCCACAGAAAGTTGTCTAATGTGTTAGTCAGCCTACAGGCTTAAAAAAATACTGTCTACACGAGCAATAATGTTTGTAACGTGTAATTAGGTCAGGTCTAGTAGTATTTTTTTTGTTTTGTAACTGAGTTAGGCCTAGCATGTGTTCTATTAGAGCGTTTGGTTTTTTTTCTCCTTATGAAAAAAATAAGTCGTGTCTGAATAGACCTTAAGTGATTTTTCTTTTGTTGTTTGATTACAAATGTAAAGGATATTAGTTTATAAATTAAATGAACGAGAGAGTTTTTATTAACGTGGAATGATAATGGAATGGAAAGTATTAGATTGTATAATGTTTAACCCTATGTATTTTTCTTGTATCCAAGATTTAGATAAACAATTTAATTGTCCATTGTTTTGAATTAAAAATTTAATGATTGAATGACTATAGTTAAGCCATTTGATAAGATGAATTTATATTGCATATATTATTATGTTATTGTTATCAGTTCGATTGAATTATTGGGATCGCCAATTGAACTGTATTGTTTTTCCCGGAATATTTTCTTTTATAATTATTCCTTAAAATTAACATTTTTCGTATGGTTAAAATGTAAAAGAAATAATTATAAAGCTTTAGAAGGGGGGGGATGTTACGAATATCGGTCATAAATGAATGACGTAGTAAGGCATTGACCTCTTAACAAGTGCGTATCAGAGTCCAAAGCGACCAAGGTTTGACCTTTATGCCCTGAGGGCAGTTTAAATAAAATAATTCGTTCAAATCCCGTGGAAATTGGGGGATAATTCTGGATCGTAGTAATTATAGAGAAAGAGGTTAAAATGCGTATTAAGACCCTGTAGAATCTTCGATGATAGTTTTCTTTGTAAAGTTCCTACCTCCTTAAAGTTAGTTCAGTTTAAACGTTTGTAGAGTGAAGTCGCTATATTCATACATGTACATATAATGCCATTTTATTGATACTTATGTTGCCACCAGTTGATGAAGTTTATTGATCGTTTATATTGAGTCTACAATTTAAATAAAATTGTTTATTCAACAACTGGAGTTGTTTGATCTATCGTTGTTGAGAAAGGTGTTGAAGATAATTATCACGAATATAACTACATTACTGCATAGACCTGTCAGTCAAGGAACCCCTAGCTTGGGCTACAGATTAGCAGAATCTAGAGACTTCTAATAAAGATACAACTATATTCATTGAATCCGATTTAACGAGTCGTAATAATAATCAACCTAAAGAGGTCCATAACAATAGTGTAACCAGGTCTGCTAAGTTTAAACAGTATGGCGTCGATATTACTTCCGGAAACAGAAGAAACTGCGATTGTGCATTCTGTTCTTATTTATTATGTGGATTATACCGGGAACTTAATGACTTGTAAAAGCTTTTTTAAAGGATATTATAATATTTAATTACATGAATTTTAAAGTGATACTGATTTTGATAATTTAACCCTTATAGTCCCGGGCGCATATATAGCGCCCTGAAGATAGCATAGATAGAAAGTAGGTCGGTACAGGAAGGGTTAAGCCTTGAGAATAGCCAGGTTTATACTTAGGGCCTTGATGTCAATGTAGAAAGAAAGTAAAAAAAAAAATTACAAATGATTTATAAATGCCTACTTCAGCTTGTGTATAACTCAGATATCGGCATATATACTTATAGCACTATAATGTTTATTATTTTTTAAATCTCTCTCTCTCTCAATCTTTCTTACTGTCATAATTTCTCTCTCTCTCTTACACACACACAAACAATTACACCACAGTGTGCATTGACTTGCTTCAGTTTTTATTAGCTTGCAAATAGCAAGTAAAGATTTTTTACATCAAGTCCTTAACCCAGTTGAACTATTAGAACTGTGTTTTTTTAAGGCTGAAGCAGTAAACTACCTTGTTGAACACAAACATAACATTCAAGACATAATAACTTTTCTGGCTTTCAAGATTCAACCCACTTCCCCGACGCCGAATGTAATGGGAAGAAACCTTAGATGTAAGAAATAGAGATGGCGATGGGCCGGAAGCGTTTTGTATATCAAGGGTCAGCAAATGTTTAACACTAGTGTGACAAAGTAGGATTCTTAATTCATTCAGAGTACCAACTGCCTAACAGTCAACATGCTCTAGCACATACTTTCTTGTAGAGCTGCCTTTTCAGGTTTCATTCTAGTGCCATTGAAAATTGCTCTGTGTGCCAAGTTTGGCATGCGTGTCCTAGGTTGCCAATCTCTATTGTAGATCACTTAATATATCGACATTTAAAGGACAACAAATATGTTTATATAAAAGCCAAATTGACGAAAGTTAGAACCTATCTGGTTGTAGTTAATGAGAGATGTTTTTTATTACATTTCCCTCTAACCAGAAAAACCTCTCCATTGATTAGTCAAGGATTCTGTACTAGATCTATGTCCACCATTAGAGCAAACAGTTTATCCGAGGAATACCTTTTAGATTTGGTTTTAAGTTGTTGTTCCTAGCAGACCCTTTTTAATATGCTGTGTCCTTTTTTTGGCCTTATTTGAGTGCTGCTGAGCGGTATGGATTCCTGGGTCTAGGTTCTACTATTGTGATGGACCTGATCTCTGACTACCTGAGCTTTCTTTCCGCGTGACTTTTGACAACTACTTTACATCCCTTCTATTTGCTAATTGAACTGGTTGCAAAGGTCATTGGATCCACTAAAACTATAAAACAGAAAGCGACTGCAGAAATGTCCTTACAAAATGCGTCAAGCTTTGGTAAAATGCCTCAAGGTTCAATTAATTTTCAACTGGACGCAAATCACATTTTTCTTTATATTATGCATTAGCCTTCAATGCAACGAAAATAACCTTTTCAAATTGTTTTTCAAAAAGATTGTCTTTGCAAGGGTAGTTCATTCATTGCTTGGGAAATACATTGCAATTTTAACGCTCCAGAGATCATGCAATAAAGATGATAGTCTTTCAATCCAAATATATCAACATGATTCACCAACACTAAACACTTCTAGGACGTAAACATTGTCTAATCATTCTGGCGTTTGTGATAGCTATCTTATGAACAGACATTCAATCATGTCGGAGTTTTCTCAAATGGACAATTTTTGACACATTGTTAAGTCCAAAAAGTCCCAAAAGGGTGTAGAAAACAAACACTTAACAGGCAACTACTGCATAGTGAACAACAAATGACATGTAATATAAAATTATTCTTAAGATTATAATAATTAGAACGCAAGCACAATTTAATAAACTTGAACTCTTTAGAATGATCAACTGATTATCCTTAACCCTTTGGCTCTTCCAACAAGGACACAAATTGATTTTAAAAAGCGTTAATTGAAGAAATAGTAAAGATATTAAAATATTTAAAGGAAACACAACAGATTAACAACAATGAGTTAGTATAAAAAAAAGTTGTTGTTTTTTTACATCCAATTATATCAACTTTTTCCTCAAAACTAAACACTAGCTTTTTACTATGACGTCAACAATTTTCAAACATTCTGGCATTGTGATTGGAATAGAATTGGTCCAAAATGATGACAGAAACTATTTGGTTAAGTCTTGCGATATGTGACGTTTCACCGGACCAACCCTATAAAACGAACTTTTTAGGTGCAGCCATTCATTGGTGTATGAATTATCTCATTTGGACAATTCTTGTCGCTTTGTTAAAGTCAAAATGACACAAGTATGGAGCAAACAAATACGAAACAGACAACTACTCCACGGTAAACAACAAATTACACTCAATATTGTTTTTAATGAAATGCTGCGGTTTTGAATTGAAAAAGCAAACTATGTATTAGTTTTATTTAGCCCAGAAATTCTATAAAAATGTAAATATCACTAAATAGAATCGCCATTTAATAAATTGATAACCACGACTTGGGTCTACTTTACTTCCGGACAGGGGCGAAGCCAGGATTTTTTTCGAGGGGGGAGGGCCAAAATTTCGCATAAATTTTTTTTACATATTTACGCGAATCGCTCTTTACAACAGGAGAAGCAGCGTTCGCAGATTTTTAATGTTTTTTTAAAAAAAAGAAACATCCAGCGTATAACGATGTTAAATGGTGGATCGGGGTGGGGGTGGGGGGGGGGGACACCAAAATCCTGTCCGAGACTAGCCTCCCTATGACACCTCAACCAATATGGCGTACTGTCTGCACTCTTCACCCCATGTGCGGAATGCCCCAGAATCATTAACGTGGCTGCTCGCTCGTATAACTACACTGTCGCCAGGTAGCACATATTCCAGACTATAGACCTGTCGACATCCAGGCACCAGGTTGTGGTAGAGATGGACTGTTTCCCACCGAGTTTCGTAGCCTCTCGGTAGTGCAATGATTCTCAGACTTACAACAGGAGCTGTCCCACATGCTTTAGCCCACCGGCGTACTTTTAAAGGGTGTGTCCATGGAAGGGATAGTACATCTGGTTGGCTGAGCTGATGTACTCTTTCGGGGTGTCTCATCTAACTTTGGTCCACACCTGGCACACAGCTCTCAACTGTGGCTCCATGTAGCCGTAGCATGCACTGAGACCACACTACGGGAAACGGCCTCATCTGGACGGCTAAATCATTTGAGAGTAACCGTTAGATTTTAATTCTCGGTGAAGTAGGCTCTATATACCAAGCATGTGAAGAAGTCTCCATGGAAGAAAAGCCATTCTTACAAACAACTACCCAGAGAAACAGAGCTGCCAGTCTGACATAGCAAAGGCAAGCAAATTGGAACGCTGAAGAAAAAGGTAATCGTCGAATAAGACAGACGCAAATCACACTCTTTAACGGAGCGTATCGGTGGTTTCCACACTTCGCCGGTTTAAGGCCCATGGG
This sequence comes from Anisus vortex, assembly GCA_949126835.1. NCBI lineage: Eukaryota > Metazoa > Mollusca > Gastropoda > Planorbidae > Anisus > Anisus vortex. The sequence goes on from OX421494.1 coordinate 4,590,689, forward strand.
TACAGAAGTGCAGCGTTCACCAGTTTCTGTGGTCACTGCATACTAGGGACACCCTCTAGACCCATGAAAAAAATCCTAGCTTTAGCCACCATTCGAACCTGGACCTTCGATACGCCAGCTGAACGCGCCTCGCTCGTCCACCATGACCTCGTTTTATTTAGATCTACTTGAGTTTCAAATATATTTCTATCAATTTTTTAGATTATTTGTAGGCCTACTCTACGGAACGACGTTAGCATTGAAGTAATTAATAACTTCTAAATTCTTTTGACGGTCCTTTTTCAATGTAAATCATTATTATAGTTACTATCGATTCACCCCCTCTAAGTGTATGCAATCTTGTTTTTATTATTTACAATATTGCTATATTGCTCGATTTTCAATTGATTTGAGCTGGCTTTTCCAATTGATACCAGTCAGTGTATGGATATTCTGTTCTTGATTCATTCCACGGCCAGTCTGGAGTTACAAGCTTCAAGCATCTTAGACAATATCATGAAGCATATTTCTTCTCTTGTTAGATGCAATTACAATGTTGTAGATGTTTTGAACATCCAGAAAGAACCGGCGGAGTAAATTATTATTCTTTAAAACTGCAACAACAAGGCTTTGTTTGTGTGTCCAGTGTGCTGTGAAAATTGTGCTTCAAATGACGTTTTATGTGGGTGTTTTAAAAGGTTTGAGAAGTGTATCCTTAGCATGCATTATAGGCCAAGAAGTATTTGTGACTTAAATTGTTCATTCGACATCAACCTATCTAATAATTAAAGGCATCCACACTTTTTTTGCTGCACAAGCTATTTACCGTATGAAATGATGTAAGGAGTTTTATTTGCCGAACGATATTTTGTTAAACCAAGGTTGCTATAATTATAGAATATTGCTTTGCAAACATCTTTTTGAACCATCGGATTTTATAAATACATATACACAAGGATCGATTCATTGGTAGTTTGATTTTGTTTTTCCCACAAATTGAAACATATCAGATGTAAAAAAAAAATAATTTTCAAAATGTCCGGGGGGGGGGGGCAAGCCCCCTTAGCCGCCCCCCACCCCTGTGGCTTCGCCCCTGCTTCCGGATCCCGTTTTAAAATGTAAAAATCACTAAATAGAATCATCATTTTGTAAATTGATAACCACGTCTTGGATCAACTTTACATCCGGATCCCGTTTTCCGAATTATGAAAAAAAAACACTTACTAAATATATGAATACAATTTTTAAAATAATAAAATCATATTAAACAAAATTCTTTACCCCGGTGGTTTCCCAAGGGCTATTTCTATTGTATAAAATAGTTATATATTTTGTCAATTAAATACAATAGTAATAATAATAATTATAATAAATCTATTCGTTCAGTCTATCGGACACTTTGTTTCTCAATAGACTGACATAATTACATAAAGGAAATGTGGTAATAGTTTTAGAAGTAAAGCTATATTATTTGTGCAATTGTGCAATGTCAATCACCGACACCATCTGCCATCACGGGGGTCTAAGCGCAATTACGTGCAAAAACTCAAATGGTACAGGCATGTGGCAAGATCCAAAGGCCTGGCGCAAACGACTTTTCAGGTCAAAGTGCAGGGTGGAAGAAAGAGAGGATTACATCAGGGAGTGGACCGGCTTGTCTCTTGCGTATTCTCAGAGGTCGGCGCAGGACCGAGACGAGTGGCATACAAATCGTTCAACAGTCAAAAAATGGCTGGGTACGGCACCCCATTTTAGGGGTATTCAACTCGGGTACTGATTTTTAGGTTTTACTTAATTAAATAAGTTCAACCATTTCTGTATACAAAAATGCCACTCTTATAGTTAAAAGCGCAATAGTTTTTTTTAAATATTTTTTTGAAATGGTGTGTATGTAGCTAAGCGGTGAAGAAAATGTAAAATTTTCACATGTTTGACACCTCGAAACTCACAGTAAAAAAGCAAAATGCTTATAGTTCTTTATACTAATAGATACGTAGTTTTATCCTACGCAATAATTAACTACATTTGGTCGAAAGAAAAAAAAAGCGATTTATTTGGAATTTTTATACGAAAAAATGTTATTTTCATGTTTTTCTGACTTTTTGAGTTTTTTTTTAAATATTCATTTTTATTTCTTCTTCTTACAAGTTTCACATTTCTAAGCATATTCTATTAAAACTTTGCCATTTTGATCTTAATACTAATTACAATAACTTGAACTAGCTAAATTTAAGTATTAGTTGGTTAATTTAAATTATAGAAAAAAATGCTGAGTTTTATTATTTTATTGCTTTTCTAGGTTTAATATGTATTTTTCGTAAAAAAATTTATACTGTTGCTAATAAATTTCATGTTGATTGTTATATTAAGTACTTGATAAATTTCGTGTTTTTCAAACTCTTCCTACTTTTTTGCGTTTTACTCAAAATAATTATTATGTACCTTATTTTTACCACTTCTCTCACATTTTTTTACCGATTGTATTGAGACTTTGTAATTTTTATCTAAGCACCTGTTTCAACAGAATGTTCTACTTAGATTTGTAAATTTTTGTTTTTTTTTAATTTTATAGGTGCAAACGTTGAGTATTTTTGCAAAAAAAATAACTATTTAAAAAGTGCCTTAAGAAAAAATTTATAAAAAATTATATATCTTAAATTTTAAACAAGTGGGTAGAGCTTTCTATTGTAAATTTATATCTTTACCAAATGTATCAAATATTGTATTTGTAGGTATAAAGGTTATAGAGGAGATCGATTTTTAAAAACACCTATAAAATCCAATATGGCGGACGTTGCCATGGCAACCAATGCATAAAAAAATATTTAAAATTGATTGCCCTGAATGATATTCCATACTAGTTATGTGGTTAAAGTTTCAGACGTTTTGGTCGATAAATTAAAAAAAAGTGCCTAAAAAGTGCCCCCCAGCCTTAACGACTCTCACTCGGGTTATCGGTTGGGAAGGTGAAGGTGAATGTCATTATGACTTTCTTTTTTTGTGGCATTTTTTTCGATTAATAGTTGGTTAACAGGAGAGAACCTTTAAGAGCTCAGCTCGACCCATCCAAGATTACGCATCGACGGAATGGGGTCCCCATCAAATACATGTAATATCTACGCTGGATATGACACAATGACGTGAAGCACGTCGTATCCTACAGGACTACTACCTCAATACAAGCTCCTCAGTTTCGTGGCCTTACTCCAACTTCAACTTCTACTACACCTCAGAGCGGTAGACAAAGCCACGTGATGTACAAGATCTTGAATAGCCACGTAAACATTTCCACACAGACAGGTCGGCATCCAACAAGAGTCTCGCTCTACCAGAGGTCATTAGCTCAAACTGAGTGTTCCTCACGCACGCACTGACGACGTTTACAAATATTCTTTTTTTTCCGTCAGCTATTAGAATGTGGAACTCACTGGATCAAGCCTTGATCACTGTCCCTTCTGTGCCGACTTTCAACTTACTTTCAAGTCATCTCTGAAGAGTTGGACTAGCAAATGAAACCTTAAACTATAATATACATGGACCGCTTGCTTTAGTTTTTTATGCTATTATCTTCTGTTTTTTTTCAATTCCCGATTCTAAATGAAGTAATTGTTATACAAGTTCCGTTTTATTAAATCGCATTTTTTTTTCGTCTTTTAATGAATACTTGTAGGCCTATTAATATATCATTGACTATAATAAGATGGACCGCCTGCTCTATTTTTAGAGCTTATTTTCTTTTTTCCGTGCGCACACAACACTGATCTATAAATGTTTCCGCTCTGTACTACTTTCGATTTTAATTTTTCATTGAGAAAATCATAGCGATTAAATAAAACGGAACTTGTATATCAATAACTTTATTTCCGGTATATTTAGAATCGGGAATTCCGATCATCAGTGTTTCAAGTCATCATATAGCAGAAATACTAAAGCAAGCGGTCCATGTATATTATAGTCTATGATGAAACTTCGTCGTCTGATTAAGCTTGACAATCTTGTTATATGTCATGGATGACAAAATCTCTTGATTTAGGAAAATAGTCAAATGACCTACATTGGCCACATTAGTGGCCTTTTTGAAAGAAAAAAAAATTATCAAGAAATGTAAGTTATATTTTTAGAATTGTCGCAAATTAAAACTTATTATAAAACCTTTAGACAAATAGACTACAAACAATACTAATTTAGTAATATGAAGTTGAAAAATACAAATTTGTAGATTTCTTCTTCTGTTAGCCAGTCTGCAGATCTGGTTGCTCTCTCGCAGTAGATGCCAGACAAACATATTTATTTGTCTTTTTAAGTTGTTCCATACTGCTATATAGTGTGTTGGTAATGGTAATTGAGGGGTAGCAGGGTGTTTTTGGGGTAGGTTAGCTCAGGGCATTCAATATGGACGTGTGTACTCTGTTCTTACTTTACACGTTTAGAATACATATGTACACGTTTAGAATACATATTGTTATACACCCACGGATATTGTAGTGTCTATCTAGAAAATTGTTCACTATATAATAATAAACTCAAGCCACTCCATGTATGTTCAAAGAAGAATTTAATGCTTCTACATATATGCAATAATAACACTTCACTGGTTACTAATAAGTAGCATGCCTTGTAGATAAGAAAAAATCAACAGCACCCTAATTTGAAAATTTGATAGGATGTATTGTTAGGCGCCACAAATCTGCTGTGCAAATTTCAGCTCGATCGGACCACGGGAAGTGGTCGAAAAATCGAAGCAAAGTTTTGCTCCCAGACAGACAGAAAGACAGACAGAAATTGCAACTTAAAATAAAGGAAGTAAAAAGTGTCATTACCCAATGGTAATTGTGATTATAACGTGACAGACAAATATTTCCCCGTTAATATTAAAATATACTAATGTCTCAACAAGTACAAATAATTCTAAAGTATTCTAGTCATTCTTATTTTAACTATGTACAGTTGTGTGGATTTCCACCAAAGATTTCAAAAAGTTTTAATCTATTTAAACAAATATAACATTGCTCAAACTCTGACAATTTTCAACAGTTTACTTCTAATATACAAACTAAAAGATAAGTAATACCTCACTCGAATCAAACTATAGGTTACTTCCCCTTTAAATTACAGTGTCAACTTGACATTAACAGGGTTCATACCTAAGGTGATGATACTTCCCCTTTTCTCAAATATGAGGAGAAAATACGCTCTAGTTACGATTACTACAGTAATCTAAATATTAAAATGTAATCTACTATTATGCGTTTTTGGCAAATTTAATAGTTTAATATAAAAGATTGTTCAGGGTTGAATGAGTGCACACCTTTAGGTACCTTTGTTTCCCTCCATTCCCGGATATATGGAATATATAACAACTTATATACAACATAGTCAGTATCCACTAGTTTTTCCCATTCTTTTACCATGATATAACAATTTAGCAATAGATTTCCAATATTATCTATTAATTTATACCAATTGCTATTACATCTCTTTCTGAGATAAAAATTGTACATATTATTATTTAGTTCTATTCATTAACTAAAATAGAACAAGATAACAAATCAATTAGCTTAAAGTTTCTCACTTAATTGCATGCAATGACAATTAATTTTCATCCATCCATATCAAGTAAATACATGCATATATATTTATTGCATAATGCATCAAAATTTAAATGGAATTTCCTTTCCATAGTAAAATGAATCAAATGAATTTAAAATATATCAGAACATCAATATAAAACATGATTATAAAAATTATTAATACTTTCAAAAGACTTGACTTCTGTATGATACAAGTATTCTATAGGTATTCCATAATCAAAATTCTTAATTTCCCAAAGTCTCTATAAAACTGCAGTGTGTGGTCGGCTGTTGGTACCATCACACAGGGTGTAGACCATTTGCTATCACATTTTTCTCCTATGTCATCTTCTAACCTGCACTTTACATCTGATCTAATATGCTCAGGTCTGATGGGGTCAACTCTATATGGATGCTGCTTAATAGACCTGGCACCCTCGGTTAACACTACATCGTTCTCTATTACATGTGTCCTACTGGGAACATTTGTAAACATTGACTTATTTTCATGTATCCGATTAATAATCTTCTGTGTATCTTCTACCTGAATATGTTCTAGCTTTTTATCTAAGCTCTTCAGGGCTTCTGTATTATTAAGTTTACTTTCTGCAAACTTTTATTCTATCCTAGATAAGTCCGTTGGGACTCTAGCTAATGAAATCATGGGGGCCTCCCGTGGTTTACTATTTTCCCTTGAAACATAGGGCTTAAGTAAATTAATATGGCATACCCTCTGCTTTTGTCTCCGGTCAGGAGTCTTTATCAAATAATTGACCTCGCCAAGCTTTGACTCTATCTCATAGGGTCCACTAAACTTTGCACTTAAAGGCTGATTTTGCAAAGGTAGAAACACAAGAACTTTGTCACTTGATGCAAAAGTTCTAGCTGTAGCTTTCCGGTCATAGTTCTGTATCATACGCTCCTGCATCTGTGGAAAATGTATCTTTATATGGTTAAAAGCATGATTAAGCCTATTTTTAAATTTATCTACATATGACAAAAGTCCAATCGGTTCACTGTCCGTTAGCCAAGTTTCATGTAGAAGTTTCAACGGACATCTGACTGAGTGTCCATACACAAGTTCGAATGGGCTAAACCCCAAGGATTCCTGAGTGGCCTCCCTTGCAGCGAACAGTACATAAGGCACACCCTTATCTCAGTCTTTCTCGTTTTCATAACTGTACTTTTTAAGCATCGATTTTAATGTCTGATGAAACCTTTCCAGAGCTCCCTGGCTCTCAGGATGATAGGCACTTGATAGCCTATGGCTTATCCCTAATTGTTCCATGACTTGTTTGAAAATGTTCGAAGTAAAGTTAGTCCCCTGGTCGGACTGTACTGTCTTCGGTAGGCCATAACGTGTAAAGAAATGTGTCAGGGCGTCTACCACTTTCACTGTTGTTATGTTCCGCAACGGAATGGCTTCCGGGAAGCGAGTGGATGAACACATGACTGTGAGCAGGTATTGGAAACCGGCTTTTGTTTTCGGCAACGGGCCCACGCAATCAATGAGTATATGACTGAATGGTTCGTCGAACGCTGGTATCGGCTGGAGTGGAGCGACAGGAATTCGTTGGTTAGGACGTCCTACCATTTGGCATACGTAGCAATTCTTGCAGTATTGTTTGACATCTCTTCTCAGTCCTGGCCAGTAGACGTAAGGGAGGATACGGTGGTGCGTTTTTCGGACTCCAATGCGACCAGCGAAAGGAAGATCATGCACCATACGCAGTATATCTTGACGATAGCACTTAGGTATTACAATCTGGTGAATACTGTCCCACTCGTTTGTACCTGAGTTGAGCGGTTTCGACTTTCTCATCAACACTTCATCTTTCATGTAGAAACATTCCGCCATTGCATCTGCAGTCTTTTCATCAACAGCTTTCATTCTGAGTTGCATTATTACTTCGTCATTCAATTGTTCTTTAACCAATTTCTGCTTTGGTGACAAAATGTTATCGTTCTCGGTTGCATCACCAGTTGTTAGTTCAGCAAAGAACGTAGCACTTAGATCGATGTCAGGTGTTTCTGTTATCACTGTTTCATTCGCATGTGTGTCTTCAGAACAGACAAACACATCTTTCGTTGTACTATACGGCGTAGCAGGAGTGTTTACCGACTTCTTTTTCTTCATTGCTCTTGTCAGTGCACATGTTGGGCGTTCATTGGCAGGACGTAGGTTTTTGTCCTCCGCCATCTTTGTCTCCAACACTTTAACCATGGGCTCGACAGTGACTCTGCCGCCCATAATGTCATTCCCTAATATCATGGAAACGCCTTTGACGGGTAGAGCGCCCCACACTCCCACTACAATTTTACCTGTAAAAATCTCCAACTCGAGTTTTATTCTGTGCAGTGGAGTTTCCACAGCCTCCATACTAGCACCTCTCAGCACAACAGACTCACCGGTACTGGTGGCATTTGTTAACGGCATACTGCCCTCCAGGATCACGCTGACAGCAAAACCCGTGTCACGTAATATCTGTATTTTCTTCTTGCTGAGTACATCGACTTCTGTCGACACTGTCCCCTCGCAGACAAAGGGTCGAAAATCGGATAGGTCGTCCTCTTCCGGGACTTCAGGAACCATCTGTTCCTCACGGCCTTCTGAAAGCATAATAGATTGAGTACAGCTATTCTCTTTTACCTTAGATAGGCTGTTCTCAAAAACCATCGACTCCATGACTATGGGCGATGCCGGCCGCATTTCTTTTGAGTTTCTTGACCCTGTGTTGCACACTTTTTCTGTCTCCTTGCTGTCTTTCTGCACTCTGGCACAGTGTAGAATAGCACCTTGCTCCTTGGTAAGGATCCAACAATCTTTCTTCATGTGGCCCTCTTTCTTGCAATTGAAACATACCACCTTTGCTTTATTTACATCTGTCTGCTTCCTGAAATGAACTAAGTTACTATTATTATTTACACCACTGTTCTTATAATTGTTTTCACTTGTCACTTTTGGTTTACTAGCCTCCTTGGGCTCTGGTTTGTGCACTTTGGGTTTGTCAGCATAATATGGCTTTAAGCTGGCGTGAATTATGGCATAGTTATCTGCCAATCTAGCAGCTTCATGCACATTTTCAACCCCTCGGTCTGAGATGTGAGTTTTAATATCCACTCGAATACAATCATTGAATTCCTCAAACAATATTAGGTTCTTGAGTTTATCAAACTCACTTACATTCTGTGACCTTAGCCACTGTTCTAACATTTTCTCCTTTTGTCTCAAAAAGTCTACATGAGTTTGATCATATGCCTTCTTTCTGTCTCTAAATAGCATTCTATATTTTTCTGGTGTCAGGGAATAACTTTTGAGCACCCTATCTTTGATCACTTCATAGTCATTTATTTCCTCGGGTGTTAAACTCAACACTACGTCCAATGCTTTTCCCTTGTTAAGAGTTGATCTTAACAATAAAGCCATCTTATCATCAGGGAACTGATAATCTACAGCTATCCTCTCCAAAAGCAAAAAGAAGTCTTGAACATCTTCTTCTCTGAATATAGGCAAGTTTTGCTTCATTGCGCTAATATCCATTCCATTACTGTCCCTACGATGGTCAGGTCTGTTCATGCGTGCCATCTCTATCCTTTCTCTACTTTCAATCCTAATTCTTTCATTTTCAGTTTCTATCCAAATTCTGTCCAATTCTCTCCTTTCCAAACTTTCTAATTCCATTCTCTTCATAGCTAATTGGAATTTTAGGTTTTCACTCAACCCTTCATCTTCATCATTGTTTGATGATCTAGATGACATATTTCTTACCTCGTCTCCGTGGGCACTTACCTCGCCCCCACTGGGAGCTACATAACCTTCATTGATATCGTTCTGGCCCACTTCAACTACACTACCAGTGTTCATGGCATTCTGCCCGTTCAAGCATGTCATAATTTCTTTTATCAAACGATTACGATTAGGTCTTGCCTATCCTGCCTCAATCCCAAAGGACTCAGCTAATTCTTTTAGTTCAGCAAATGACATGGCATTAAGTTCCTCACTTGATATATTTGAAGCCATACTATAGCGTTCGTAATATGTGTGATAGTAGTGTAATATATATGGTATAGTAAAATATAAAGTCCCAACTTACGATTTGTCCAGAAATTTGCACAATATAATATTACACACTTCGTGGAATCTTCAAACTTCCAAAGGAATAAATACGCAAACCAGTTCTCTCCTCTTTTTAAAAGAATAGTTTCACAGTCCTAGAAAACGAAACACAAATATGCCGCTCTCAGTACTACTAATGTCACAAAATATTTCTAGGTCAGGAAAAATATAACTCAAATTTTCCAGACGAGATCAACAAATTTTATCAATCCTAGGTCAGGAAAAGTAGAACTCAAATATACCGAACGAGACCACCAAATTTTGTTACATCCACAATCCCCTTGTGGCCAGAGCTGTGTAGATCTTGCTGATAATTCTCGTTAGTCCTAGGGGAGACTTTAATTATTATTATTTATGTTTCAGTATTACACGAACTCTTCTTATAGTCCTGGGCACAAACTCAGTATTTGTGTTCCAAGAGTTCCTTTCCTTGACATTAGAGTAGTAGATAAATCTTATAGTAATGTAGACAACACAATATAATAGTAACTTGACAAGGAAGCTTCAGTGTAACTGTTGTTGATAGTTTAATTCAGGTGATATGTTCAATATATACAATATATCTATTATGTACAGTTAGAATAAAATAGTGCAACCCAAGCGTCCTCAAAGGAACATATTTTGAAACTCTCTGTCTTCCAGACAAACAAATCATTAAATACTATCCGAGTGGTGCAAGGGACAGACCCATTACCAGTAGGGGTGAAAATCATGGTATCATTACAAAACTCATAACAAAAACGATAGGAACTTCCCTATTAAATAATGAGTCGTTCCCAGACACTCTGAGAATTTGAGGTCAACACAGAATCCCAACATTACCTAGAATCTTTTGATTTCGTACTAAACGTCAAGCGATCGGGAAGCCTAAGCCCCGCCCACAATATTGTGTGTAGTGAGAAAAGAGAGAGAGAGAAGAATAAACATTGCGTGTTCAAATTCTTGGAAAAACAATATGCATGACACTAGAGTATAAAGATTTTGAAGCAGAAAGTATTAGAAATGGATTTTCCCGAAGCTTTTCTATGTAAAAGAGTAGGCGTTCTAGAAACTCGTACAGACTATCAGAATATATGTTGGTGAATTACGTCATATCTCTCAATATCTCACAGACTATCTGCGCCAAAATCAAATGTAAATAAACAACTCAACATGAAGTAGCAAGGTGACATCAAACACAAAATATAAACTATTATTACATGATATACATTATACACGACATATAACACTGTGATCGTGTCTCGCTTGGGTGTGTGGTCAATTCAAGCCTGCAGTGCAGGGGTCGGGAACCTTTTAGTCAGAGAGAGCCATGGACACCGGTTATTTTTAATAGTAATTCTGTGAGAGCTATACATTATGTTTAAAAACTAAAAATTCGATTAAATGTGCACCTTCGTGTAACGTAAGGCAAGCGTTTTTTCCCTTTAATTACAACGCAAACAGCGGAGTTTATCTCCTTTACCACTTCTGATGCTGAGCTGCAGTAGACTTTAGTTCATTTGTAGAATGAAATATTGATTTATAGATCAAAGGAGTCTAAAGAAACATTTTTTTTTATAACCGAACATTTGTCTACGAGCCAGATGCAGCCATCAATAGAGCCACATCTGGCTCGCGCGCCATAGGTTCCCGACCCCTGCAGTAGTGACTCATATATGTCTTCTTTATCTTCCTCTTAAGTAGGATTTGCTGGAGCGTCGCGTTGGCTAATTGTCGTCGCATTTCTGCCGTGAGCATTAACACTTGCAGAAAATAATCTTGAAGAGGCCCACACAGTCATGGCTCTTATTTTCTTCTGATGACACCATCAATGCTATTTCCAGTGCGAGTTCAGGGTTTAGATTCTCGTGGCCAGATAAGATGATGGTCTCTCCTGTAGCTAACCGAAACTGGCAGCTACCATTCCATAGTGCCTCAGATAGTCACGGGACCTTAGATACCCCTGCGATTGCGATCACCAGGCGTTGTGAAATAAAAGAATAAATTGTCGTATTTACAATTTAAAAAAAAAAACGCAGTATTACGTCAACATTATGATAAACATAAACAACTCATTAAGTCAATATAAGTTATGTTAGACGGATATGATCTTGAGATTTATTACAGGTAACCATTGACTTAACAAAATAAAAAGTATGAAATTATTAGTAGAAACAAATATAAATAAAATTTTCCCACACACTGTAGACATCTGTGACATCACTAATGACGAATCAAGTACGTAATAAACACATCTGTCCAGTGAATCCCAAATCTTTTAACTCATATGTACCCCAACTTTCTCTACACCTCTGAAAAAACAAAAACTAACCATCCATAATTGTTTAAAATAAATTCTTTTTGAATCGTACAAACATTGTCAAACAATTAATCATTTCTACAAATGTAAAATAATTTTGTAAATATATAGTGCGTTTGAACCGAAAAAAAATTATAATGCTATTTGTTTGTAACTTCAGTTTAGTTCACCGTTTGTTCCAGTGTTCTCTTCCATCAACAATGTCAATGTTATATACCAACAACCGATTTAATGCTAACGAAGACTTATAAAAGGTACGCGTACACCATTTTATGAACCGCTCTTTTTAGACTATGATTTAATTGTATGTTTACTAATCTGACGGACAGCTAATGTTTGCCTGTGTTTTGAATCACCTCTGATTGTCTGTGTCATAAGATATAAACTACAGAGATGTTAGGCGTAACCACGAGAGGGTGGGGGTAATTGAAAGGATTGTTCAAAGTTGTAATAATAAAGCCTATATATGTTATACATATTGTATTACAGTTGATAAATCAGTCAGACTATGATCAAATGTTAAATACAAATTTAGAATATTACTTTTTTGTTAAATTAATAATTTTGTAAACCTCTACTTTACCTCATTTTATTTATTACTTTCTTTGGGTGAAGTTATTTTTGCTAAGGACATTTGCATAGAGTAGTAAGATTTTTTAACATCTTAAGAACTACTCGCTTCCGCCCCTTTTTATGTTTGCCTCAATTACTTTATTTACCTTGAATCCCTGCCTACGCCACTGATAAAGTCGTTACCTACATGCAATAAACTTAATACAGTCGTTAACTACAATGACCATTTATTAGACCTAACAGGTGATTTGTCCACGTCTTGAGTTCCATTTGACATGCACGTATGAGTTCACTATAAAACAACCTTCAAACATGTTATATGGCTTATAAGGTGTTTGTGTATGTAGAAAGATACAGACAGAAAAGAAGTCAATTAGAGTGCATAGGTTCTCAACCTTTTTCGGCTCACCGCCCCCTCCACCCCCCCCCCATACAGACAAACACATCAAATCGAAAACTAAATTTAGTAAAATTTGTTACATTAAATCTCTGTAGGCCGACAAGGATAGTTTGAGTTTTTTATGATCTCAAAAGAATAGCAAGAACAAGCTTGTTTCATTTTTTTTAGTAAATAGCAAAACAAAAGTTAACTACTAAAGGGGTTAAAACAACACTATAATAATGTGAACCCTGGGCGCCTTGTGTGTTTCTAGTTTCTTTTATCACTGATTGGTTCAATTTTGGTTATCAGAATCTTGGGTGTCCACGCTATGTTGTTTGCAACTTTGGGTATCTCTTTTGACAATAGCGTGGTAACAGCACCAAATCAACTTTCAACTAGTATAAAGAATTGTTTCCAAAACCCAGAGACATGCAAAAATTAATGATATGATCTTTCGAAACCGAAAGTGGTGATTATAACCCATTTCTTACACGTTTCTCTTCATTGATTGTTAATTCAATTAATTCCTCTTGCTATTTTTGCTCTTGCTAGTTATAAAGATCGACATGATTTTAATTCTTTTCTATTGGAAAGGCGGGTCTAAAAAAACAGACAGTCATTTTCATGTTTATAAAATAATGTCATAAATTTGAATGTTGAATTCATCATTAATTGCTTCAGGTATTGACAATAAGAGAGAATGTCTTCATCAGTTTTCTCTACAGATGCAAGATCTCCCGTCTAATTTGAATAAAGTTTTGTTTGTACAATAAAAGTTTTGACATAAATGTCAAAATAACATTACTTCTTTTAATTAAACCGAGGTCCCAGCAAGTGTCTAATTTTATGGAACTTACATAGATCAACCTCCACTACTTCCCTACCTTGAATTGCTGCCTACGCCACTGATAGAGACGTATGTACCATGGACTTAATACAGTCGTAAACTAGAATGACCATTAATTCAATCTATGAGCATTTATTTTCATCACATTGGTCCACGTCATGAGTTCCATTTGACTTTCACGTAGGAGTGCACTATAAAAGATCCTTCAAACATGTTGTATGATTTATAAGGTGTATGTGTATGTATAGAGATACAGACAGAAAATTCATCAATTAGAGCCACCTAGCAGACACCATGAAGTTTTTGTCGTTTGTACTGGTCACCTTCCTGATATTTTTATTTAGTAAGTACAATTAATGAAGACTTTTACAATCGTTTAAAAAATCAAGGTGTATTTTCGATATTTGAACCGGACACTAAAATTGTGTAGGTAAAGAGTTATTACTGTGTTGATTATTACCAACTTCAACGTGTTCTTATCTTACCTTATACATTACAGACGCTCCTTCTATAAAGAAGATTATTGCTTCTTACTCTTATCCGTTGTCTGAGTCTACTCTTGCATTTTGTTTTAAATGATGTTAAGTTACTTGTTTTCAAGGTTTATTCAAGCAACCCATTCCATGCCCGAATGCCCGAATGTCACTTTCAGAGCAAAGGAAAATATTCTCTGGGGCTCTATAATTATTCTCTATAATATATATATAACTGTGTGTGGTTTTCGATTCCCATTGGTTGATTTAAAGACTCGTGACCTTATTGTCTAATATTTTACTTTTGCGATCTCGTTTCCAGCATGTGTACTGTTTAAGTCGTTAGCGTATCCGACTGCCATGCGGGCGACCTGGGTTCGATTCCCCCATTGATAACTTTTTTTTTCTTTTTCTATTTTTTTTTAAATTTCCATTAATATTCCTTTTTAAATAAGATTTTTAAGAATTTTAGGACTTAAAGGTTCCTTACAATGTTTTCAGTAAGTAAAGTCTAATAAATATATTTAAGACGCATGCGGGAGACGGGTGTTCGATTCTCATCCACAGGGATAGTCCTAACTCTTTGTTAAAAATGACATGTTTTTTTTTACCAGATTACGATATTTATTTTTAATTTCTTCCTTAAATGTTTTCAGTAAATAATTGATAATAATTATTTGTAATTATGATAGCTTTCTTTTTATTGTAATTTTTTTTAATCTGTAGCTATAGGCCCCTACATTTTTTCCCGGGCAATTTAGGTTAACTTAAGGGATTTTTTTAATCTTTACAAATCTTATACATTTATTTTATTTAGACATGCGCGAGGGGAAAAAAACAGGTCTGTAAAAGCTATAACTACAAATTTTATAAACCACAATGAACAGTAATTAGAAAAACAGCTAGGTCAGTATTTCATTAAATATTTATATTTAAGTTCAGGACGTGAAGCCAGCAAACAGCGAGCGGCGACTAGTAAAGAGATGTCGTTCACGCGAAGACTTTGGAATGGAAAATAAAGGAGATGCTAAAATGTGTCTATTTTGGTCCAGGTCTATGAAAACATTTGATGACGCCCAAAAAGATTGCGAAGGTTAGTGTGATAAATTAAAACAAACATATACATGTAATTATAATCCTATAAGTGTTATTTAAATTGTATTAGCTTGTGGTCCAAGGTTAGTACTGCCGGGGATGGGGGTGGGAAATAATCACCCACTCCTCTTGAAATATCCTCATGGCTTGCGTCTCAAATAGCCTCTGCTAACCAAAGTCCAACTCCTGGCCTTCTCGAATGACTGGTTACAAAGTCTGGCGGACCATGTTTCAACTAACAGGAGAAGGGGCGAAGGCGGGCCGCTGGCGCCTTAAAACCAGCAGCTTCGGGCAGATGGGGCTCGTAAACCTTGATAGGTAGCTCATCTAGGAGAGGGAAACTCTGATCACAAACCTCCGCTGCCTCGCGGGTACACCTGTTCATGGAGAGGCTAAGGGAGTAAACCCTAACAGAAAATCAGGAGATGGAGTCCCTAAGGCAGTTTATAGCGAACGCGCTATCTCTCTGGCAACTCCTGCGACGCAGATGGTCCTTCGTTGTATCAGCTCGCTGTTCCCTTGGAACAACCATCAGCGTGAAGAGAGAGGGCCTGCTGCATGGGCAACAGCTAGCCTTCTTGAGCATCGCCCAGGCCATCGTGGCCTCCTTTTTGACTTCCCTCACCCCAACCTGGAGAGGTCACTCCAGCTTCGCTGCAAGGCGTAGGCACAACACGTGGAGCGGCAGTCTAACGGTTATAAGCCACTGCTCGATTGGCGTAGAGCTAGGCACCAGGGGTCGCTCCAGACGGTGGGAGAGATCGTCACGTCTCACTGAGCATCTACCTTCCGCCTCAAGCTGGGCAGCCCACAGCCAATAAGGTTATGTTCCGCCATGGCTTGCCTGCCCCATTGGGTGCATGGGGATCAGAGTGCTCAACTCAACAAGCGAGCCATAAGCCAAGCACCAGGAAAAAGAACAAGCAAGAAGTCTCCAGCACTTCGACTTGCAAGCTGGAACATTCGAACCATGTGCCCTGGAATCTACAACGACCTTCCTTCAACAGAAGATATGAGGAAAACTGCAATCATAGACAAGGAACTCTCCAGACTAAATATCGACATTGCATGCCTGCAGGAGACACGGCTGGCTGACAATGGCAGAATAAGTGAGGCGAACTATACTTTCCTCTGGCAGGGACTGCCCTCAGACAGACCAAGGCAACATGGTGTTGGCTTGCCATTAAAAACTCACTAATGACATACATTGAGCAAGTGGCACAAGGCACTGAGAGGATACTCGGCATCAAACTACTGACATCCATGGGTACAGCGCACATCCTCAGCCTAACCCGTTTTTTATGAATCTCTGGATTCGGTAGTGTCAAATATCCCCAAACATGAGAGTCTATACCTCCTTGGTGACTTTAACGCCAGAGTTGGCGCGGATCACAAAGCCTGGTCTACCACTATTGGTACACACGGAATTGGTAGAATGAATGACAATGGCCAGCGACTGCTCGAGCTATGCAGCGCTCACAACCTGTGTATAACTAATACATTCTTCAAATGCAAAGATTTCCACAAAGTGTCATGGAGACACCCTCGCTCCAAGCATTGGCACCAGCTTGACCTCATTATCACCAGGCGCTCAGAACTGGCCAGTGTACTTCAAACACGTAGATACCACAGTGCTGACTGCGACACAGACCACTCACTGGTCGCAAGCAAAATAAAAATAACCCCAAGGAAGCTTCACCACTCTGAGAGAAAAGGGAAAACACGCATAAACACATGCCATGCTAATAGCCCAGTGATCAGGGAGCGACTCAATAACAAGCTTAGTTCAGCCCCCACAGACCTTACCTCGCAGAAAGACGTCTCCAATGCCCATGATGGAGGAAAAAATGTGCCAGCACATATCGATGTAACATGGCTTCACCTTCGCGAAACCATTTACAACACCTCCATCGCCGTCCTTGGGAAAAAGGAAAGAAAAAGTGCAGACTGGTTTGAAGCCAACTGGGAGATAATGGAGCCCGTGACGGAGGCAAAGAGAAAAGTCCTAATGGCCTACAGAGCTGCCCCAGGACCTGATGCGTTGCAAAAACTTATAAACGCCAGGAACATAGCCCGGAAGACCGCACGCGCTTCTGCGCCAACAAATACTGGGTTGATCTGTGCCTAGGTATCAAATCTGCTGCCGATCAAGGAGATGCTAAAAAAATGTATGAAGGTATAAAAAAGGCCACTGGACCCCTAATTTCAAAGTCAGCTCCACTCAAGTCGAAGACAGGTGAGGTGATAACTGAACAAGAAAAGCACTACCTGGAACTCTACGCAACGCAGAACGTTGTCTCTGACTCCGCCCTAAATAGAGTTCCAGCACTACCAGTGTTGGATCAACTCGATGCCCTGCCCTCGATAGAGGAGCTCAGCAAGGCCATTGATCACCTCAGTTGTGGAAAGGCTCCAGGAAACGATGGCATCCCTGCAGAAGTCCTCAAGTGCGGTAAGCCAGTATTACTAAAGCCTCTGCTCTACCTTATCTGCGAGTGTTTGGAAAGTGGCCACATCCCACAAGACATGCGGGATGCCAAGATAGTAACCCTCTACAAAAAAAAGGGTGACCGTAGCGATTGTAACAACTATCGAGGCATACCACTACTCAGTATTGTGGGAAAAGCCTTTGCAAGAGTGGTTCTGGCACGCCTGCAAACTCTGGCACAAAACGTCTACCCAGAATCCCAATGCGGCTTTCGAGCTGGCCGGTCAACTATGGATATGGTTTTTTCACTGCGCCAGTTACAAGAAAAATGCCGGGAACAGCAGAAGGTTCTCTTCATTGCATACATTGACTTGACTAAGACATTTGACCTAGTTAGCCTCACTGGACTCTTTAGCATACTGAAAAAGATTGGTTGTCCGCCCCGGCCACTAAGTATTATTGAGGCTTTCCATAACAACATGCACAGCACAGTTCTCTTCGACGGCGCCACATCAGAACCATTCCCAGTGTGTAGCGGGGTTAAACAGGGCTGCGTCTTTGGTATCTTCTTCTCAGTACTCCTCCGATATGCTTTTGAGAACTGCTTCGAGGGCGTAAACATCCATACTAGGGCCGATGGAAATCTCTATAACATAGCCCGACTCCGTGCAAAGAGCAAAGTGGAAACCGTATTAATCAGAGAATTGCTATTCGCTGATGATGCAGCTCTTGTTTCACATACAGAGGAAGGACTCCAGCAACTGGTCAGTAGATTCTCAGAGGCATGTAAAGATTTCGGCCTCACAATAAGCCTAAAAAAGACCAATATTATGAGGCAAGGTACAGAATGCCTCCCAGCAATCTCAATTGAGGGAAACACTCTGGATATTGTCGAGGACTACACATACCTTGGCAGCAACATTTCAAGCTCACTGTCCTTGGAAAAAGAAATACAAACCAGAATCGGCAAGGCAGTATCCTTAATGGCAAGGCTCAACCAAAGAGTATGGGATAATGCTCAACTCACTGATAGGACAAAAATCTCTGTCTACCAGGCCTGTGTGCTAAGCACACTTCTCTATGGAAGCGAGACCTGGGCTACATACGCTAAGCAAATTAAGCAGCTCAATAGCTTTCATCTGCGATGCGTGCGCAGGTTACTCCACATCAAATGGCAGGAAAGAGTCACAAATGTTGAGGTGCTCAGGAGAAGCATATGATGAGCATAAACTCAATCCTGAGTGAGAGGCGCCTGCGATGGATAGGCCATGTCCACAGGATGGGTGCGGAGCGCATCCCAAGAGCCCTAATGTATGGAGAGCTGGCAGCCGGTACAAGAAAGAGGGGTCGCCCTTGCCTGCGGTTCAAAGACGTCTGCAAGAAAGACTTATTACTGGCACGCATTGAGCCAAACACGTGGGAGAGCCATGCTGAGGAACGCACCTCCTGGCGGTCCAAGCTGCAGAAGCCACCCTCACAGAAAGAAGCGAAGAGAAACGAGCCAGGAGAAAGGCGAGAGGCAGAGTGAAAGGAGACTGCGCCATCGTCCCTTGAGGATGGAAGGATGCCATATATTAGCTTACAGTGTTAAATGCCTTTAACTGCTATTTAAATTGTATTAGCTTACAGTGTTAAATGCCTATAACTGCTATTTAAATTGTATTAGCTTACAGTGTTAAAAGCCTATAACTGCTATTCAAATTGTAATAGCTTACAGTGTTAAATGCCTATAACTGCTATTTAAATTGTAATAGCTTACAGTGTTAAATGCCTATGACTGCTATTTAAATTGTTTTAGCTTAAGGAAATCCAGTATAAGGGGATTTTTTAAAATTTCTTATATGTATAATATTTGGACCATATATAGTACTAGTGACTAAACTTATAAGAATAGGGAAAAGAGTAAAAAAAAAGGTTGCCATGGAGATGGTGGCCATTTTGTTTTTTTAATTAAAAACGATACTACTTTTTTATTTATCAATATAATCTATATTAATCTTGCATAAATATACATACGCTTCATTTGTGCAAGGCTGACAGAGGGAATTTTTAATTTACAAAAAATTTTTTTTTTTTTTTTACATTTTTTTGTGAGGCATATAATATGATCATGGGAAAGACATGTTTATAGTTACACAAATATTTATTTAAAAAAACTACTTATTATTTTCGAAATCGCTATGGGAATTTTGAAAGCACCAATGTAAAGAACATCTGGGCAACATTGCATGATAATTGGTTAGTAAATAAAAAAAACTAGTAGAGAATCATATATATGGAAACGCGGTTTTAAGAAACACCGGAAAAACTGATGATTCTAGAAAAAAAAGTTTTTTTAGGCAAATGGCAAAATTCCACTTTCTCATCTATTTCTAAATTTATGGTTTGTTGTAAGATTTTTCTCTAAAAAGACAAGATGTTAATCTTTAATTTGATGTATATTAATATAGAATTAAACTCATTTTGTATATGACTGTAGTGTCACATATTGGTAGTTCCAAATATTGAAAAACACATTACATATTCCCCCTCTCTTTTTCTCCCTACGCAAGATTTTGTGGGCGGTGCTTATTTTTTCCATTTCCTTGACTTTTAGTAACGAAGGCGAAAGATTCTTGGTAATCTTGGGATTCCGTGTTTATGCTGACCTCAAATTCTCGGAATGGCTAGGAATAGTTTATTATTCTCGTACAGGGGATTTCAAATCATTTCTATTATGAGTTTTGAAATTATACCATTATTTTCACCCTTCCTAGTAATAGGTCTGTCTCCCGCACTACCACAAAAGCATTTAATGATTCGCTTTGTCTTAAAAAAGCAGTCAGTTTCTGCAGAGCTTTTGCAGAGAGTTAGTTTTGTAGATACTTTTCTTTGAGCTTGTTATGGACGCTTGTGTTGGCACTATTCTATTATTGCTGTAAATATTACACCTATTGTATATACTTTACCACTAGTATTAAATTATCAACAACATTTACTCTGAGGCTTCCTCTTCAAGTTACTATTCTATTTTGTTGTTTACAAAACTATAATATTTATTTATAACTACAACGTCAAGGAAAGGAACTGTTAGAACGCAAATCCTGAGTTTGTGCCCAGGATCATAAGGAGAGTTCGTGTAATACTGAAATATAAAAAATAATAATTAAAGTCTACCCTAGGACAAACGAGAATTATCAACGATATCTCCACGGCTCTGGCCACCAGGGGATTGTGGACGTAACAGTAGTGTAAATGAAGCCGACTGGTCCAGCTGTGAAGCCTGCTGGTCCAGCGGTTAGATCACCGGACTGTCAACAAAAAACCAACTGACAGGTCGCGGGTTCTAGCCCTGCCACCGGCGGATCACTGTCGCCCTGCAGAAGTTTTGGGCCTAGTGGACGTAATAATCTTATATCTAGAAGGAACGTCTGTAAACTTATTTTAACAAAAACAACTAATTTTGAGGAAATACTGAGCTGCCTTTTACTTCTTCTCCTTCTGCAGTTGGTCAAAACAATGTCATCAGCAAGCGATCGAGGCATTTCTCGGGAAGTGGGAGCTTGTCCCAAACTCCTATATAATATATTATATACTAATGTATCACAATGCATAGAGTTAGAGTGTTTGTATATACAATATATTTTGATCAAAATGTTAATTGATGTTGTCCTCAATTGATGTTGTCGTCATTTGATGTTGTCCTCAATTGATGTTTTCCTCAATTGATGTTGTCTTCAATTGATGCTGTCCTCATTTGATGTTGTCCTCAATTGATGTTGTCCTCAATTGATGTTGTCCTCAATTAATGTTGTCATCAATTGATGTTGTGTGACCCAATGTGGACGTGCGGATTGCGGATGAGAAGATGGAGAAAAATATTTTTTTAGCGCTTCCAGTGTGACTTTGCTGTTCGTTTCATTTTCTCTTCATACAGGGAGACATGCCAGATTGGCCATTTTTAAGGATCCAGTATTGTTTCAAATTCTCATAAATTCAAAGCGTAGACCGCAGGAACATATCTGGATTGGTCTTGATGACAGAAAAACTGAAGGCACCTTCGTTTGGCACGACGGCACTGTATTGCAAAAACATAATTACACTCAATATTTTGTGCCAGGTGATGTAAAATATAATGTTTAGTGACTTTAAATGTTTTGGTTAATACGAAAGTTAATGAAATAAATGGTTAGTTTCTGGTCTAGATACAAATTATAGAACCTGTCAATTTACAAATTTAAGTCCACTTCGAACCATACTGATCATAAGCAGCGGTCACCAGTTCCTATGGCAACGGCATACATGTATGACCAGCACAATGTCCAGAAACTTATACTTTCCTCCAACTAAAATCAGGTACCCATCAGAGCTGAGTAGACTGAGGGACACCTTCCAGACCCCGAAAAAATCCTAGCCTTCACCAGGGTTCAATCTCAGGACTTATAATTAGCAGCATCTAATGCTAGAAATTGTTACTATCTTAATGATTTTGTTGTAACTATTAGGCGCATAATTTTAATTATTATTTGTTGGAATTACACATTTCGGTTATATATGGATTTACGATATTTAATTATTTATTTTTTTAGAATTTATGACGCATTTTCAGTATAGTTTTTTTTTTTTTTTTTTTTTTTCTTATTGTTCCTATAATTGGAAACTTTTTCTATGTATCTGTCCACATGCTAACTTACAAAGGCGAACCCAACAATCAAGAGGGACTTGAGGACTGCGGCCATTTTCAAAAACAATATAATTTGTTAAATGACTTTTATTGTACAAAATTGCTGTATTATGTTTGTGAAATTATTTAGACGTTATACATATAAATGTGAACACAAAAAAATATATAAAATAATATTTAACAAAACTTCAATGAAATCAACTAGTAGTGTTGTCTCATTTAAATAATCTCCGTTTATTATATCAGCTTTTCTTAGTTTTATTCACTATCTCATGTTCGTCTGCTCTCTATGACAGTGATCGGCAACCCACGACACGCTTGCCAGACTTGGCAAGCAGAGAGATTTTCAGTGGCACACCGAAGACTCATAATTAGGCTATGTAAGTCTCTTCTACAAGAAATTGATGACTTCTAGACTAGACTGTTGGCACGCTGAATGAATTAGAAATCCCACTTTGGCACACTATTGTGAAACGGTTGTCGACCCCTGATCTATGATATCAATTAATGGTGGGAAGAAAAAGACGTCCATTTTTGTCTGTCCAGAAACCATTTGTTATTATCCATTCATTGTAAACGTATAAATAAATAACATGATTATACCACAGAATAGGTATAGAACAAAATACGCAATCCCTATATGTGCAGTCACTAAAAGTGAAGCTCGGCTTCCGCCATTTTCTTTTGACTCAAGGCAGCGGTCACTAGAAACGCTACTATAGTAAAATGAGAAAGGCTTATTTATCACTGATATCTAGCTTTAGCAAGCTTAGAACTAAAGCAGGGCCACTAATATTAAGTAATATGGGATTACAACTTATCGTTGTTCATCTTTTACGTGGTCAGGAAAGCCATGTAGTTTGAAATGCTTATTTGTACGATAATCAATCGATGGGTGCAAGGAGAAAACCAGTGATGTCACATTTTTCCCGTTTTTTAGTTATTGCCCCTATATCATGCAGGGTAGGTTAAGACACTTTCCTAGCAATTGAAACTAACAATAAACTCGCAGTTTAGCTTTAGAAAAGTCTATTACAAGGGGAGAAACTGCAATGTCCAAAAACTGCAAGCTGAAAACAAGTGATGTTCATTGTTGCTTCCCTTGCAACCAATCAGCAAATTTGTAGCTGTCACGTGACATCTTGTTTGCGAAAAAAAAATGGTGGACGCAGGTAGAATTCCCGAAGTCACAGATCATCCACAAAAAAAAATACGTCGGAAACTTGGTAGAAAATGGGAACGGGCGAGAGATCAACGTCTGTCATGACCTGTTTCGGGTCTATCCTGTAACTGTAAACGCCTCAAGTGTTTCGAAGTGACGACCGAAGAAGAACGAACACGTTTGCTAGCACACTTCAACTGCATGCCTAGCAAAGATCAACAAGACAGCTTTCTTGCTTCGACGATTGAAATCAAAGCTATCAAAAGACGAAGGCCTCGGTTGATCGAGACTGCAGCTTTACTTCATGACCACTCACACTCTTACAACATTAAAGTGGCGAGAGAGAACACAGCCGTCAACATTCCAGTCTCCACCAATGTCCTACTTTTGATCTTTGGGATTGGAAAGGCACGATTAGAGCGAATCCGAGCATCTTTGGCAATGACCGGTGAGTAGGCCTATAAAATAAATTTACTTTATTGTGCCTAATAGTCTAGCCTGTAGCTCTTATAGTCTTGATCTTGAATTGCCATCGAATGTTATTATGAATTTAGATATTCTTGTCTTATTAATATCATTGCTGTGAGACGTAGGGTCGTAGGCTTACTTCTATTTTGTGTTTGTGTTTATGTGAATATGATTGTGTGCATGCACATCATATAGATGATTGTATTAAATAATAATATGTGATACACTATAAAATATTTTTTTTTTATTATTTAAGGGTAGGAACTACAGTGAAATTGATCTAAATGTCAGAAAATTCAATTTTAAGTTTTTGCCTAGGTTGTATACTTTAACTATTCCTGGATCTAAAAAATATAGTTCGGAAATTTTAGTCACATTATTGAAATGCAAACATTGCATTTGTAAGAATGCATCAGAATTTTATTTTATTTTTTAAAACATATTTACACTACAGTAATATAAAAAAATGAGTTTAATCATATATTAATATACATCAAATTTATTATTTATGAACCAATCTTTATGAAATTTTTAACATACATTTATTACATGTTAATATCCATAGTTAAAGGATGAATTTTTAATACGATTAATAGTTTTCCTTAAATTAAATATTAATTTTAAAAAATTGCAATACAAAATTATTTTTCATATACATTTTATTTATCAATTTGACCAAATTTCATCCACAAATTTTATAAAAATATAGCTTATAAATATTTCCGCTAATTTGCAATACATTATCTTGATAAATAATCAAGTTCATACATTTTTTTATTGCGTGGTAAATCGTTATCTAAAAAATCCAAAATGGCCGCCATTTCCGTCACAACCATCAGAAATTATTTTTTTAATGTATGCTTACTCAGACCTGTTTATACTATCTTTATACCAAAAATGGTCATGATGCGTGCACAAATAAAAAAAAGAGCTCTCCACTGGCTCCCCTACCATTAAATAAAATATTTATTATTATTATTATTATTAATATTATTATTATAATCTTTATGATTTCATATTTATGTTTGGTTGATAAAATTAGTGGGTGCAGTTTATGCTTGATTGTTTGATTTCTTTTGACTCTATTATGTTGTTTTCAGTCCTTAAATTGTTAAGCACTTTATACAAGGAAGGTTATATAAGTTTTCCCAATTATTCTTATTATTATTATTACTATTATTATTATTATAGTGCAGTTATTAGCATGCTTGCTTTGAAATTAGTTCAAGGCCAAATAGGGCCATTGGTGTTTGTCCAACACCCTACTGTTTCTGATTGATTTAGTGCGATATAAAGCGCAATATAAAAAAACATAATAATTAAATTAATTTTAATTTTTAAAATGCAATGAAGATGATTAGACCTACCATATACTCCTAATTAAATGTCGCTTCATTTGAAATGTGGCTAGGTCTAATGGTATTGATAAAATAAATCATGTTTATTTCATTCTACCCATGATGCTATTTCACAATTTATTTATTTTCATTTCATAAAGCAAATTTTTATCCATACATTTTAATGCTACTTTCTTTCTTTAAATGAAGTCAACTCATTGTTTTCTATAATATTAAATGTTTAGGACTTCCACCAATTGATCAACGAGGGAAACACCTCAACAGACCTCTAGCCTTCTCTGAAGATAATTGTGGAGAACATCATCAACCATATTTGGTCCTTCAGAGGGCGACAAAGCCACTATGCTCTGCATGGTACCAGGAAGCTCTATCTCCTAGAAGAGCTGAATGTAAGCAGGATGTACCAGATGTACCAGATGTACCAGATGTACCAGATGTACCAGATGTACCAGCTGTACCAGCTGTACCAGATGTACCAGCTGTACCAGATGTACCAGCTGTACCAGATGTACCAGATGTACCAGATGTACAAGATGTACCAGATGTACCAGATGTACCAGATGTACCAGCTGTACCAGCTGTACCAGATGTACTAGATGTACCAGATGTACCAGATGTACCAGATGTACCAGATGTACCAGATGTACCAGATGTTTCAGATGTACAAGATGTACCAGATGTACCAGATGTACCAGATGTACCAGATGTACCAGATGTACCAGATGTACTAGATGTACCAGATGTACCAGATGTACCAGATGTACCAGATGTACCAGCTGTACCAGATGTACCAGATGTACAAGATATACCAGATGTACCAGCTGTACCAGATGTACCAGCTGTACCAGATGTACCAGCTGTACCAGATGTACCAGATGTACAAGATGTACCAGCTGTACCAGCTGTACCAGCTGTACCAGATGTACCAGATGTACCAGATGTACAAGATGTACCAGATGTACCAGCTGTACCAGATGTACCAGCTGTACCAGATTTGCCAGATGTACAAGATGTACCAGATGTACCAGCTGTACCAGATGTACCAGCTGTACCAGATGTACAAGATGTACCAGATGTACCAGATGTACCAGATGTACCAGATGTACCAGATGTACCAGATGTACCAGATGTACCAGATGTACCAGATGTACCAGATGTACCAGATGTACCAGATGTACCAGATGTACCAAATGTACAAGGAGAAGTTTCCAGACTTTAAAGTCTCCCGGGAAAGCAACAGGTATTGGAGATTTGAACATTCTTAATGTCATAATAATATTTTTTTAATCTTTATGTCAGCTTTAAAACTTGGCTATAATCTAATTTAGTAATTATAATTAGGAATTTGCTATTTGCTCGGTAACCGTGGAAATAGTCCCGGAGGCTATTTAAACAGGAGTCTCACGAAAGCCTTTACTAAAAGTCGCGCATGTTTTTACCCTTATTTTGTGGGCAGCAACAAAATTTCTTGTTGCTCGAATAACACAGTCGGTAGAGCATTGGGATTGTAATACAAAGATTACAGGACAGATGCCCGTCTTGAAGACATTAATTTATTAAAATTAAAATTATATCAAGAACACGAAACGACTTATATTAGTTTATTCCCTGAAGTAGGGGGGGGGGTTGACTTTATTTAAATCAATACATGCAATTTTAACACTCCAGAGATCATCTCAGAATGCAATAGAGCTGATAGTTCTTTAATTCAAATATATCAACATGATTCACCAACACTAAACACTTCTAGGACGTACACAATGTCTAATCATTCTGGCGTTTGTGATAGCTATTAAAAAAATCTTATGAACAGACATTCTATCATGTCGGTGTTTTCTCAAATGGGCAACGTTTGCCACTTTGTTAAGGTCAAAAAGTCCCATAGGGTGTAGAAATCAAACACTTAACAGACAACTACTGCATAGTGAACAACAAATGACATGTAATATAAAACTGTTCTTAAAGATTATAATAATTAGAACGTAAGCACAATTTAATAAACTTGACCTCTTTAGAATGATCAACTGATTATCCTTAACACTCCTTCTCAAAACAAGGAACAAAAAATATTTGAAAAAGAGTTTATTAACTTGTAAATATGTTGACAAACATAATGCAGCGAATCTTCACAATTTAGGTCATTTAACAAATCTCGTCCCATCCCTAAATGGACGCAGTCCTCCATATTGTAATCGTTGTTGGGTTCGCCTTTGTAAGTTTACATGCGGACAGATATAGAAACATTTTCTGTTAATATGAACAATAGCAAATAGAATACTCAATAATTATTATAATAACCAAATCAAAAATGTATAATATATAAATATTACACTTGTTTTACATATACTGAACATCAATAACGTAAGATTAATTAAATGGGACTGAAAATTTTAATTCAGTTATTATTGGACCAAAATGATTTGTAATTGCATATACATATATATCTTGAGTGGCCTTGATAAAAACTTAATTTATTTGTATGACAAAAACATGGTTGCCATGGTTACGGCCGCCATTTTGAAAAACAATAGTCATTACAAAAGTTATAAAACATTTTAAAGTATTATAGATATTTTGGTTTTAATAGTGTTTTTATGTTTCACTATTACCATTTTAGGTACTAGACACAATTTTAATTGAATATTGTTAAAAGTATTTTTTTAAAGAATTTTTTAATTTTAGTATTGGAATTTTGTATAAAATTCATGAATTTTTTTTTCTTTTAATACATTTTACAGACAAACTAATTATACACTCACCTTAAAACCCAATCTAGTACCTCTAGATATAATATATAAAGCTACATACCAAATTGCAACATATTATCTTGAATGCTTCTCATTATTTTACAATTATCATAGCACAAAAACAAACAAAAAACACATATTGAGAAAAACCCATTTAAAGGCAAAGAATCGACGAAGAAATTGAGTCGACACACATATTTCAAACTCAATATGTCAGTACAAAACCGTCATTTTTTATATTTTATTTGATGCATTTTTGTTACAATTAGGTTTAACAAGCTATTTTTAACAAAAACTAAACAACTCTATTTTTGAAAAAATATACCAAATATGCCCCCCCCCCCCCCTAATCGGACCTGTTCCCCCTTAAACAACATTTTTGTTACATTTTTCCTCTATAAATCCTTTAAATATATTTTCGTTATGCATTAAGCCTTCCGATAATTTTTTTTTTTTTTCTCAAATGAACACACAATAAGCTAAGCTGATTTGAATATAAAACGACATTACGTTAATGTATATAGACAATAGACCAGTGAAGGCTATGCTTATCTAGGCCATGTGTTTGTCAGTTGAAAAATGCTTTTTTAAATGCGCTCAATAAGAATTTTAAAATGAGCACCATTAAGTGTAAGAAAAAAAAAACGACTACATTAAAAATCGTACATTCATATTTATCTTAATTTTTTATTTAAAAAAAACGATGGGCCTAATAGTAACACAAAATAATTAAAATAGTAACAATGTTTAGGAGGCTGGGCTCGTCTCACACATTAGATTCTGCTAGCTTAAAGTTACAGTCTTGACTGATCAATCCATTATTTGATTCCCTGGAAGACAAAGGCTAGTATGTGAGGAAATGCTTGTGAGGAAATGATAGTGAGGAAATGATTGTGAGGAAATGATAGTGAGGAAATTATAGTGAGGAAATGATAGTGAGGAAATGATAGTAAGGAAATGTTAGTGAGGAAATGATAGTGACGAAATGATAGTGAGGAAATGATAGTGAGGAAATGATAGTGAGGAAATGATAGTGAGGAAATGATAGCAAGGAAATGATAGTGAGGAAATGTTTGTGAGGAAATGATAGTGAGGAAATGTTTGTGAGGAATTGATAGTGAGGAAATGATAGTGAGGAAATGATAGTGAGGAAATGATAGTGAGGAAATGATAGTGAGGAAATGATAGTGAGGAAATGATAGTGAGGAAATGATTGTGAGGAAATGATAGTGAGGAAATGATAGTGAGGAAATTAAAGTGAGGAAATGATAGTGAGGAAATGATAGTGAGGAAATGATAGTGAGGAAATGATAGTGAGGAAATGATAGTGAGGAAATGATAGTGAGGAAATGATAGTGAGGAAATGATAGTGAGGTAATGATAGTGAGGAAATGATAGTGAGGAAATTAAAGTGAGGAAATTAAAGTGAGGAAATGATAGTGAGGAAATGATAGTGAGGAAATGATAGTGAGGAAATGATAGTGAGGAAATGATAGTGAGGAAATGATAGTGAGGAAATGAAAGTGAGGAAATGATAGTGAGGAAATGATAGTGAGGAAATGATAGTGAGGAAATGATAGTGAGGAAATGATAGTAAGGAAATGATAGTGAGGAAATGATAGTCAGGAAATGATAGTGAGGAAATGATAGTAAGGAAATGATAGTGAGGAAATGATAGTGAGGAAATGATAGTGAGGAAATGATAGTGAGGAAATGATAGTGGGGAAAGGAGGGAGGGAGTAGAGAGAGAATAGACCAATGTCTTTTCACGACTGTAAAGATAACCGTCATGTATGTAATAGCATAAGAAATAAATGTCATAAGCAGAAAAATGCCAACTGATAAGGGTGTCAAAAAAAAATAAAAAAAATAAATTACAAACTACTTTATTCATGGTAAAGAACTAACTCAAACCAACAATGCTAAGTATCTGGGAGTAATAATAAATGATAAGTTATCTTGGAACTCTCATATTGATGAAGTAATTAAAAAATCAAACAAAACTTTAGGATTCATAAAAAGGAACTTTTACAAATGTAATAAGAATATAAAACTAAAATGCTATCTCACATTAGTTAGGCCTATACTAGAATATGCAGGATCTGTATGGGACCCATCAACTAAAGAAAACATAAAAAAATTAGAACAAATTCAAAAAAGAGCTGCAAGGTTTATAACTAGTGAATATTCCCAATTGACAAGAGTAACACCATTAGTCAAATCGCTAAACCTAGAAACACTAGAGGACAGAAGGGCAAAGAGTAAAGTAGTAATAATGCATAAGGCATTAAACTCTAATTTAGAAATACAACCCAATAACAACCTGTTGCAAAGCTCATATAAACTCTTTCTTCCCGAGTGGCATTCGGGTATGGAATGGGTTGCCTGAACGTACCAGGAAAACCAGTAACTTAACATCATTTAAATAAATTAATTAATAAAAGTTAATAAAAATGCAAGACTAGACTCGGACTACGGATGAGCGTAGGACGCACTAATCTTCTTTATAGATGGAGCGTCTGTAATGCATAAGATAAGAAGATAAGACTGTGTGGTAATAGTCGTAAAAGTCTTAAATACCAATAATAATACGACTACTACCGTTACCATCTCACTTCAACCACTAAAAGCAATGTTTTGTCCCCAGTAACTGTATAGAGCCCACTTGGACATATTTCTCTCTGTCAATAACAATAAAGTATATTAATATTGATATTTAATAAATAATACATAAACTGGCGATTGTGGATGTAGGCAAGGAAGGCTGTAGACAAGGCCATAGTGGCGTGGACTATTAGGTAAATTACTCACATCTAATTAGACATTGACACTCTATATATATTGGAGTATAATTGTTCCAATAAAACCAGAAAAAAATCCAACCTTTATTATTACCACTATCTATGCAATTAAAAAGAAAACAACACACCATTCATTCCCTGGACAAATCACAATACTCAGACGCCACTTCCACGTCATACATCAGACATATCGCTTAGAGATTCTTGGAGAGCTATCATCTCGTACCAAGCGCGTCCACAGGTGGTGGATAGGGGAATGACCTTTATATATAAGGGTTAGCCGTGAATACTGAATAAGCGGCCGCGGACCAACGGCTATGCTGTCATGGTGGGTGAGGTGGGGTACCCCGTGGTAAGCATACTCTTTAAAAAAATGCCTAAAAAATCCAAGGAAATGACTGCAAAAAGTGAACATAGAACGCTCCGCTCTAACTCTAAACCTGGACAGATGAGGCCGTTAGCTAGGGATATCAGTCATCTAGGAGAGAAAACTCCGAAAATAAATCAACTGCTGCCTTGCATCTGGTCTTGGCTGATCAAAGACTATGGAAGCAAATCCAGAAAACAGCTGGCTGAAGCCCGGAGTCAGTGGGCCTCAATGGCGCAATTCTCATTTTTAGAACGAAGAAGAACCTTAGAGATTAGGCTTTACAAAATAAAAAACATAGTTCACAATAAAATAGTAAACAGTAGAACAATGTTTCAGATGAAATAACTCACAACAATATAATAGTTTTATCCAGAGCAGAGACTAATCAATTATTTTATTCGTATTTTACATACCCTAAACATTGATGGAACTAAGTATTTCTATTTATATTACCTGCGCAAAATATTGAGTGTAATTATGTTTTTGAAAAACAGTGCCATCGTGCCAAGTAAAGGTGCCCTCAGTTCTTCTGTCGTCAAGACCAACCCAAACATGAGAGTACATCGGTCTACGCCTTGATTGTACGAGAATTCGGAACATTACTGGATCCTTAAAAACGCCCAATCTGGCATGTCTCCCTCTATGAAGAGAAAAAGAAATGAACGGCACAAAGAATGTAGTAGGACAATCTGGCATGTCTCCCTATATTAAGAGAAAAAGAAATGAACGGCACAAAGACTGTAGTAGGACACACTGGAAGCGCCAATTTGTCTTTATTCCATCTTCTCATACATACCCCACACCTCAACATTTTATTACATGACATCATCCTTCGTTGAAAACGACATCAATCAGCATTTTATAAAAACATTGTTGAAAAGGCAAGGTCTCCAACTGCTTCAACTATTTGCATGATGACATTAATATATTATATTTCCTAAGTTTGAGTTTAATGCTTTATATATTGTTATTACTTTAGTCTTTGCTCTTCTCTCCTCTAGTGTTCCTAGGTTTCTAGTGATATAGCATCAATTTGGTTATTATTATCTAATCCCTTAGACCAGGGGTCGGCAAACTAAGGTACGCGTGCCAAACATGGCACGCAGAGCGATTTTCAATGGCACGCGAGAGATCTCCAAGAGTGTTTTTTTTTTAATTGATTTTCCGTTTCTGAAAGAGGAAAACTGACTGTTGAAGCCGATGTTTCTGCATGACATAGCGACACATTTCAGTGAGTTGAACGCATTGACAAGGACGGGGTGAAACAGCACTTGCCCTGTTAGATTACTGAAATGGAATTTATTACATCTTGGGTGAAATCAGTTTTTAAACATTGAACTATATGTACTTCAATTTATTAAGGCATATATTACAATAAATAGTTGGGCTTTTTAGTATAAAATTCGAAGCACTCAAAATGGAGTTATCTAAACATAGGCAAGACTTACAAATTCATGGAATCATTTTTTCATACCTCAACAAACCTAACTGGTTTGGTCTTACTACAACTGTCTTAGATCTAGATGTATTTTGATTGTAGGGATTTTAAATCGCTGCCAGTTGAATTTTACACCTCCGAAAACAACGAGAATCGAAATGTGCCAATTCGCGGGAAAATCTGAAAGGAAGATGCTTAGGAAAGTTATCTGCTATTCTCAACTGCCGGGCATTCATTCGCTCTACTTTCAGCTTTTGATATAACTTACACTTGTGAACAGTATTTATTGCACATGAAAGCTGTGTTAAGCATTTACAGAGGTCACTTACACTTCACACTCAGAAATGACTAAATATGTATTTGTCTTTATAAATTAGCTAAGAGCATTCAAGAAAAGCGCTCATTAATACAGAAATACTCATGGCTTACCTGAGACACTGAAAAACTCTGTGTCAAAAAAAGCATTCAAGAAGAATTTGAAGACTTTTCTTTTCAACTAAGTTGATGAAGTACACATCCATCAGCAAAATACTTGTTTAAAACTATTTTAAAATGTTATTGTCGTTTCGTGCCTCCATCTGCCGAAACCTTGTTTAAAACTATTTTAGAGTGTTATTGTCGTTTCGTTTTTGTGAGCGCGCTGAGCATGCTTGCATTAGCATGGAGTGAGGCGCGATATAAATGACCAATTATTTATTATTTATTTACTTACATTTAAAATAGTTTTTATGCTCATCTTCTACAATTAAACATGAATATAAGTTATTCTAAAACAAAATTAGTTTTTAATTATTTAATAAATATAAGATATTTTTATAGCATTATATTATGCAGTTGTTGTCATTATCAGGCTAATGTTTAAAGAGAGTATATGGTTAAATTTAAATGGACAAACAATTGATGCAGAAATGTTTATTTACAACTGTTTAACGTAAATTATTTGAATCTTGATTATTAAATATTGTAATGAATACCATAATGGTGGAATTATATAAAGAAATAATAATTAGTCAGTAATAGTTAGTAATATTCGTTATATTACAAAACATAACTTGTATGGCATCAATATTGAATCAAATTTAGAAACTTCATTTTAATTAAAGGGATATAATTAGCCCGTTTTATTTGCACAAATACTTCTAATATTATGGTTCTTATTTTTTTTTATAAATAGACTTACATATAACTTTATAATGACCAAACTGGAAAAGTGTTTGAAAATTATATATATACTATGTGACAAAAAAATTATATGCACATCTCTTAAACACTGTATTAACTACCCAGTTTGTATGATTATTAAGTATCAATTCCGATTAATGATAGTAATTTTCCATTTTCAACCGGGCTAAAGAAATTAAAGAAAATCTCAGTTATATCTGAAAACAATATAATCAATTCAAGCAGTTACTAGTTAATACTAGATCCTAATCTTGAAAGCCAAATGATAATGAATGCAAAATAATTACCATAAATGTGAAAGTAATAAAATATTGTACGGTAATTAAATATCAAAACGTCTTTGACGATTTTCTCTATACATTTTCTTTGCTTTTGGCCTTAGTCTTGTCACAGAGTTAAATTTATTGTCTTATTTTTAAAAAAAACAAGTAAAATAGAGCAGGTTGACATTTAGGCTGTTCTCACGCTGAATGATTTAGAAATCCTAGTTTGGCACACCTTTAGCAAAAGGTTGCCGACCCCTGCGTTAGACAAGTCATCTATTAAACATATTACATGATCTATTTTTCCTGGTGTTATAAGCTTCATGTTCAATTAGCGTAGAACTAAACACTGGAAAGTTTCTTTTCGAGAGATTACAGTAGCTTATTGCAGGGGTAGGCAACCTACGGACATAATTGGCACGCCGCGGGATTATTAATGTCATGCTAAAGAGGCCTTAAAAGTCGATTCAAGTCTCTTTTACAAAAGAGTGCTACAGCAGGATGACTTTTAGTCTGTTGGCACGCTGAATGAATTAGAAATAATACTTTGGCACACTGTTAGCAAAAGGTTGCCGACCCCTGGCAATTATATTTTAC
This sequence comes from Anisus vortex, assembly GCA_949126835.1. Taxonomy (NCBI): domain Eukaryota; kingdom Metazoa; phylum Mollusca; class Gastropoda; family Planorbidae; genus Anisus; species Anisus vortex. The sequence continues at coordinate 4,625,501 of OX421494.1, forward strand.
ACTTTGTGTTAAAAATTTGACTTAGACATCTGCTGATAAAAAAGTGTAACTGGGGAAAGGCATTAAAATTGCAAACTTGTTTTCTCTATAAAATATAAATCTCTTACAAATTTGTATAACATACTTTAAATTTAAAATTAAACGAAGCTTTTATGCGAAAATAGATATCAAAACACTATAATCTATCTTATGTAAAAAAAAAACGCATAAAGTAAACCTTTGTGCATGTCTAAAATGTTTCATTAAAATCTTAATCCTACAAATACTTACGTAAGCGAATTCAATTTATATATAAGGTATATTATTACAGGTTTTTTTTAATTTATCGCACTTACCTTCGCAATCGTTTTGAGCGTCGTGAAATGTTTTGTCTAACGTGGACCAAAAAAGACACATTTCTGCTTCTCCTTCCTTTTCCATTCCAAACCCTTCAAGGAAACTACATTTTTTAATAAGTGGCCAGTCGCTGTTTTCTAGCTTCACCTCCTGGACTGAATAGAAGTGTTGTATAATGATCTTGTTTATTAATTTTAACTTACTATTAAAGCTTTTCCATCAATGCGTGTTGCCTAGGAATAGGTGGATTCGTTAAGGCGCACATTAAATATCAATAACAAAACTAATCTAAATGATAATCGAGACTGTAACCGAAGAAAACAAAAACCAATCAAAGCACATAATGTATCTCTCCACTTTGTGATGCATTCTAACTAGGAAACACACAATAAACACAGAAAAAGTCATTCGGATATACCCTTGGGCATTAATGGGTTAAATGGAATTTTTTTTTTTTAAGTTGAAAAAAAAAAGCTATCAGTGGGGAATCGAACCCAGATCGCCCGCATGGCAGTCGAAGACGCTAACCACTACGCTATAGAAACCACATAACAATAACAAAAGCTAAATATGAGACAGTAAGGAGACGTATCTTTAAATAAACTAATTTAATTGGTTAAACACACACTCATTGGCTCCATAGTCTCGGAAGACAATTAGATTTGCGCTCTTGTAATTTGACCAGCCTGGCAGAATTGGCTGTGTTTGTGGAGATCTACCCTTGTCAGGGGCAGCCTATGTTCTTGACCTTTCTTCACTGCTCTTTTAACATCCGCGATAAGACGAAGTCTGCCCTCTGCACTGTTCGTACCGGTGTGTAAGGCAGGGGTCGGCAACCTTTTGCTTCAGTGTGCCAAACTAGAATTTCTAAATCATTCAGCGTGCCAACAGCCTAAAAGTCAACCTGCTATATTAATGCCTACTTTAAAAAAAAATGTATAGGACAATTACCGTAATCAAACTCCTTAGCAAGACCAAGGCTAAAAGCAATAGAGATCATTTATAGAGAAAATCGGTTAACGCGTTTTATATTTAATACACAATTATCGTGATTGTGATTATCATCCTTTTTATTTGCATTTACATCAAATACAATATTTTACTACAAAACTTTCACATTTATGGTAAAAATTATCTTAACATAATCATTTGTTAGTCAGGATGAGGATCTAACACCTGCATATTATGTTGATTTAATTTTGATCTCAGTTTCACTGAAATCTATTTATGAATGTGTTTTTGACTTCGGTGCAAACATGACATATCAAGGTTAACGGAATTTATACGTAGTAATGATACAAACTGGGTAGTTAATGTAATGGTTGAAATACATGTATACATAATAATATAATTTCTTTAGTCATATAATATTTTTATCTTTTTTAAATACTTCTTTTAACGTTTGATCATTTCAAAACTTTAAATTGTAAATCATTTATTGTTTTATGAAAGGAAAAAAAAGGAAACATATTAAAATTATTAACGCAAATAAAACTGGTGAATTACCTCCCTTTAATTAAAAAAAAGTGTTTACATTTTCAATAGTGATGCCAAACAAGTTTTGTTTAGTAATATTACAAATATTACTGAATAATTATGATTTCTTTATATAAATCCAAAATTATGGTATTCATTACAAGATTTAATTATTTACGTTAAACAGTTGTAAATAAACATTACATGAGTGATTTTTTTTTCAATTTAAAGAGTTTATATTTTTAACCTTAGCCTAATAATTACAGAAATTAGGCTACATAATACAGTGCTATTAAATAAGTCTCTTATATTTATTAAATTAATAATACAAATAAATTTGTTTTAGAGTTATTTATAAATATTTATGTTTAATTAAAGAAGATGAGCAAAAAAAAATCTTTGAAATGTAATTAGTCTGTATCAATTAATGAGCGGTGAAGTGCTGGTGACATCTTTGAATGCTTAAAACAGCTTTCATGCGTGATAAAAGATGTTCACAAGTGTAAGTTGACCCAAAAGCTGAAAGTAAAATAGCGAATGCCTAGCATTTGAGAATTGCAGACGACTTTCATAAGCAGCTTTCTTATAGACTTTTTTTCCGCAAACGGGAACACTGGAATGCCCATTTTTAAAATGTTTAAAATTCAATTTGCTGCATTTTAAAATCGCCAATGTCCCTCCACTTAAAGAAAGATTTACATCTAAGAAAGTTGTAGTAAGATCAAACCAGTTAGGCTTGATGTGGTATGAAAAGGTTAGTCCATCAATTTGAAAGTCTTAAAATGCCTTTGATTAGAAAACTCCGCTTTGAGTACTTCGATGTACTTTGGAAAAAACCCGAGCTATCGTTCTAAATATATGCCTTAATATATTATTATTATTATTATAGGGATGTACATGTAGTTAAATGTTTTGAAATTGATTTCGAGTGTAGAGTACTTCTTCTACTGTACTTCTATTCTGAGCCAGGCCCTCCCAGTTTCCGACCTCTACATCTATAGCCTTTAGGTCGGGCTTGCAGACGTCCTTGAACCTTCAGAAAGCTCAGCCTAAAGCAGGTCTTTTTGGATTCGCACATTCTCCATTCTGGAAATATGGCCAAGCCACCGGAGACGTCGTGATGAAAGGAGAGTGAAAATGCTAGGATGATGTATGACATCTTAAAAAAACTGACTTCTGCCCCAGATAATACTTTTCATGGCTCTAAAAGGAACACGTTAAACTTGGTAATAATCAACAATGTCATAAATCTTAACCTACATAATTAAGTGTCCGGTTCAAATACCGAAAATACACCTTGATTTTTTTAACAATTGTAAAAGTCCTCATTAAATATACTTACTGAATAAACATATCAGGAAGATGACCAGTACAAGGAACAAGAACTTCATTATGCCTGCTAGGTGGCTTTAATTGAAGACATTTTTGATTGTACAAACACAAAAGCCTTATGCTATGGTGCAAGTATAATGCAAGGGAAAAGACTCATGTAAATCAATTGTAATATTAAGTAAGAGTTATACAACTTAGATAAACCCAGATTCGGATATTAAATAAAACCTAGAATCTTGCTTGATAGATCGGAAGTGGTCACATGATGAAACACGCTGGTTTAATTTAGTCTCCCTCAAAACCTTGTAATGGAAGGATGTATAAGTATGATAGACTCAGAAATATTTACTATATAATTACTATAAAATTCTTGAGCTTATAAATGTTATTTCATGGATGTGAAATGTGATTGTGATTAATATGAATTAAATATTATATGCTGCAAAGAAGCGTTTCTTTCATTCTTTGATTCGTCTGTCGATATCAGATAGCCTAAGCAAGGTAAATAATACTACTTCATTTAACCATAGTAAACACTCTGAAGAGACTGCAGTAAATGTATAATGGGCAACATAAGAACCCATTAACACCTTATAAATCATACAACATGTTTAAAGGTTCTTTTATAGTGAACTCATACGTGCAAGTCAAATGGAACTCATAACGTTGACTAATGTGATGAAAACAAATGTTCTTAGATATAGTTTACAACTGTATTAAGTTCATTGTACATACGTCTCTATCAGTGGCGTAGGCAGGGATTCAATGTAGGAAAGTAGGGGAGGCAAATAATACAGAAAAAAATTGCCAATAGAGCCTTGTAGAATTTATATGAAAGCACTTCCGTGGTGTGCATATGATAGAGGTTCAAAGACACCTTGAAGGTCTTCCTGAAAATTTTTTATCATGTCAATTCCAACAGTTAGGAATGACTCGCTATCGGTCACTCTTCATGGTGCATCGAATTAAAAGAATGGATCGGTGGCTTACAAACAATTAAGACGGAGCAGTTCCGAAGGGTCAAATCCTCAAATCCAGGACCTGCTGTAGCTCTGTCTCCCCGTGCGATTATGCAGTACAGCGGTGCCCCCCAGTATGAAAGACACTTCGGGTTCAAATTGACTTTTGCCAGTCACTACCGGACCCTCTCCTATAGAACCTGATGACAGTTACATGTTTATCATCGATCCCGAAGGACAAAACACTAGGACCAATATTGCAAGGCAGAAGTGCAATGGAAGGCTAATTATACATTCTTGCACCAGTCTATTCTAAACTATTCATACAACGAATATTATATAATCATCAATTCTCTATGTTCTAAACTTAAAGTTAAACAATTAGTTTCATCATTCATTTCTTAATACAGAAATTACATGTTTATGGGAATTATATGGAAAATAATGTTATTGCATTAAATATAAAAAAAGTGAACTGCCAAATACCGTAACATCTCGAGTATAAGCCGCACTTTCTTTTACCCAATATTTAGGTTCGAGAAAAGGGTGCGGTTTATACACGTGTAACAAAATTTTATATATATATATATATATATATATATATATATATATATATATATATATATATATATATATTATAATATATAGCTGATATTTAATCTTCCATACGACAAAAAAAAACATTAAAAATCCACAAACAGCAGTACTGAAAAATAAAATTATGTCTCGAGAAATTATACAAGTACATCAAATAGTTTTTGAGTGCGGCTTATACACGTGAACCACTATTTTACTTGCATCTCAGCGTTTAATGTATAGCCTACATGCGGTTTATACACAGGTGCGGCTAATATTTGAGATTTTACGGTAATGGTTTGCTTATCCGAAAGGTATGAAAAAAAATGTACCTATATTCGTACTATTCACGATTAATAGAGAAAAAAAAATGTTCATTGGTAGTTTTAAAGAAAAACGTTTAATAATCGTATTACTTTGCTTTGTTTTTTTAAACTACGCTCAGTTAGCTTTCGGCGCCGACAACTATTAGTCCGGCCCTTCAAACATTACAACAATTAATTACGTTTGTGCAGTGGTAAGGTTTAGTCCAAGTTTATGACTTAATCAAAGAAATTATTATTGCTAAAATTCATTTGAAATTCGTGCGCATATAAATAAATCTTAGTTTATAGCAGCGGTTCATAAATTCTGGTACACGTGCATCATATGGTTAGCATTGAACCGGATGTTGGTGTGTAAAATTGACATTGTCTATGACTAATAATGACAGGTATCAACAACACATATGGGGCATCATATGGCGAACTGAATTTAATCAAAGACTATAATAAGATGGGCCGCTGGCTTTAATATTTCTGCTATTTGATGACTCGAATGACTTATTTTCGGAAATCCCTTTTTGCCTTTTGTACTATACACTTCCGTTCTATTTAGTCGCTATGATTTTCTCAATGAAAAATTAAAATCAAAAGTTGTATACAGCTTAATCATTTAGGCAAACGTAGGGGCGTAGATGTCATTTAAGACAGCCTTATTGGATGCGCACGGAAAAAAGAACATATAAGCTCTATATAAAAAGCTAGCGGTTCATCTTACTACAGTCTTTGCTTTTATTTCGAAGCAGGGAGCGTTCAGAAATTATTTTTGTTTATAATAGTGTTAAAATCAACGAAATAATACAAAATTGTTTATTTATATATTGTTTTTAATTGATCAACTATTACGAAAATCTGGTATGGTTAAAACATGAATTGAGTTTTGAACAATCATGGTTGGATAGGTTTTCATCTGTGGTACATGAGATATAAAATAGTTGGGATCCACTGAACCGATGTGTTTTTGACCTACTTGGTTTACCATTAGTGATGTCCCAGGCGTCCACAGCAGGTAGGGAAATCTTCTTTATATTTACTTCTGATGTTTTTCTACTAATAATTTCTTGCTTTTTTTTTTTGTTGTTGTTGTTATCGTTTTAAAAGTTATCTATAACAAAACTTCAAGATATACTCTTTTTAACATAATTTATGTTGGTCATAATGTCGTAATTACGACAACTTATTATTTTATTTATTTAACCATGTTAAGGTGTTATATGATGCGGACCCATACTGTATCCGATGGCTTAGGCGATATATTTTTTCAATATCTTACAATATATTACAGACGTTCCTTTTATAAAGAAGATCATTGCGTCCATTCGCTCATCGGTGATGTGGAGTCTAGTCTTGTACTTCAATTTGTATTTTAAATGAGGTTGAGTTATAGGTTTTCCTGGTTTGTTAAATATATAAGATGAGAAATACTATCATTATAGTATGTAATTAATGTTTTCAAAAACTCGCCTTAAGTCGACTTAAACAATTAATGCAGGAAATGTTTATTTACAACTCTTTAACAAAAACTAATTTTAGTCCTTTATTGCTATTTGAAATAAATATCACGATGCTAGATTTATATAACGAAATAATAATTAATAAGTAATATTAGTTATATTACAAGACATAAATTGTTTCGTACCCCCGAAATCACAGTGGAATCAAATTTATATGTGGAAACTTTAATTAAAGGGAGATAATTGACATACTTTTATTTGCGTAAATTTTTATGAATGTTTTCTATTTTTCCTTTATTTAAAAATAGAGTGGTTTACAATTATAGTTTTAAAATGGTAATATTAGGCTATATAAATAATAGTTACACATATAAAAAAATATTATATGAGTGAAGAAATTATATGTGTACAGTATAAAACTTTAAATAGTACATTAACTACCCACGTTGTATAATTACAATGCATCTATTCAGTTTAATTGCAGTGCCACTAACATTTGATGTTATAAATTGTAAACGTTAACGAAAATCTCAGCCTGAGATCAAATTAATATAATGAAACGAATCTAGCTTTTCTATACAAAGTGTGGCGAGTCTAAGAGATCACCCTCTCGGCTGTTTAACTAGGATCAAAGTGTCGTACATTATGATTACTGAAGGCGGTTGAGTTGGCATTTGGAAGGAACGGTTTGAAAAATGTACCCGGAAGCGGTATGTTGTCCGAGCCTTGCGAGACTAGGAGCTTGCAGTTTATGGTCGGACTGGACTATAGCCGGTCTGCACTCGGCTCTCATGCTTGACGTAAGAGTGATTGTGCAAAGGGCAGAATTAGCTGATCCACGACTGATTACCCGTCTTTCGGGGAGGGTAGTCAGTACGGGTATTAGTGAAGTTGCCGATTCGATGCGACATTTACACAGGAGGGGCAAGGAGTTCGAAAAAACTCTTAACGATTTTCTATATAAAGTTATTTTGCTTTTGACCTCAGTCTTGCTAAGGTACTCAATAAATTGTCTTATAAGAATAAATATAAAGAATATTGTAGAGCAGGTTGACTTTCAGTTTGTTGGCACGCAGAATGATTTAGAAATCAGAGTCTGGCACACTAATAGCAACAGGTTGCCCTACATATCTTCTTACTCGTAACACAACAAGGAAAGCAGCACACACAATTTTTTGTAAGTAAATGAACGAATAGGACCGGAAATGTTGCTTTACAGTAAAGTTTTAGGCTCACCATGCATGCATAATATTTAAGACTGGTCAATAGATCTTCTTAGGTCGGGCAACTCATGGCTTCGTAACTTATTTTCACTGGTTAGTTGTTATAATGCATTTCGAGTGAATAGCTGTCTATTTTTAGTTTCTATTATTTTTTTCTTCTATTTATAATATTACTAGCATAGCTGCCCAGTTCTCTAAACAGGCTAAACTAATTTTCAAATCACTATAACAACCCAACTACATTGCCCGCTTCAAAGTAAATTTAACACGAATGAAATGTTTTTCCGTTTCAAGACGTCATAAATAAATAAAAGCCAGCTTCAACGCCATCGATTTTTTCTCATTTTCCGATGATAAAAATTTGGTACCGGCAATTTCAACGTGAAACGACCACTGCGGTCATTAAAAAAAAAAAAGTAAAACCTTGACAGTGTTCACTACAATAACACAAAGAATAGGTAAAGTACCCGTCGGACCAAATTGATACATAGGTCCGATGATGCAGGGTTAACCACTTTCTGTGGCATACTAGGTGATTTTGTGGCCAGCACTACGCACAGCCGCCTTTACTTTACCCCAACTAAGGTCAGGTACCCATCAGAGCTGGGTAGACTCAGGGACACCCTCCAGACCCGGGAAAAATCCTAGCCTGCACCGGGATTCGAACCCGGGACCTTCGGCTCGCCAGTCGAACGCGCTGCCGCTCGGCTACCGTGCCCATACACAAAGAATATATGTCGCTAATTTCACGTCATTAGAGTCGATAGACAAATTATTTTGGCAAATCAGGCATACAGGATTATGACATATTTATAAGCGAATTGTCACTTGTAACACTGTTTTTATGGAATTGAAATATTCTTGTCCAGCTCTGACGAAGTAGAAGAAACAAATGAAGAGTGAGTTTATCCATCAGAACTCCGAACACAAAATCCGTTTGTTTGTTATCAAAAGAAATATTAATGTTATCTGTTTCTTAACCAAGATAAAAATTTTCTCAGCCAGCGTGAAATAACTATTAAAAAACTATTAAATATATATTAATTATGTATTAATTATAATCTATTGATAATCTATTCATTATCTAGCACATAAATTATATTTTCAACGGAAGTGTTTTCCCCTGCACCGGTGCCGGGGAGGGAGGGGGGGGGGGGTCGATGAGCAGAATCTCACCTTCCCATTGGCCATAGTGGTGGGCGGTCAAGGGTGAGTGTGTTGTACGAACGTACTTGAAATAATTTGTGTAAAACCTCTGCTAGTGAAATTACTAGAATTCTTAAAATATACCGATAGTTACCATTTTTCATGACCAAAAGGAAAGAAGCGGCGGATATATGTAGAGCATTAGTTGAATATTTATCTGACCTTGACCTTGTTTACTAATTAACACAAACAAAGCAAAACAATTACATGTATTTAAATGACTGATAAAGAGTAATTACTCCCTCCCCCTCACCCCGGCAAGGCTGTAATTGCTACGGTAGACTGCACGTTTCGCCCTTGGGATATCCTCACGACTTTTACTACCAGACTTTGTAGTTCTAAATTATGAACTAAACACCATGGTAGTCATACCTTATATCCTCTGGCAATGTTTATGGTTGTTTCTACAAGGTTATAATTACAACTGGAGTGAAAGCAAATGTCATTAATCAAGACGAAATGAGTGACATGCATGTCATTAGAAAACCTCAGCGTCAGTGTCTGCTTTTTCTAGGGCACACACTATGGTAAGAAACTAAAACATGTTTTCTTTTGTTATATTAAATCAATAAAAAAAGTATCCCTATAATTGATGAGTTAAAAGATATTAAATTATGGTAGGCTTATCAATACAAACTATCTATTTGGAAGCCAACATGTCATCAAAGGGAGACATTTTTAGTATTTCTGAATTGAAGATGTAAATAAAGAAGATTCTGCAAGACAAGACACTCTTAACCCTTACAGTCCCGGGCGCGTATATAGCGGAACTGAAGGCAGCATAGATAGAAGTAGGTCGGTAAGTGCAGGGTTAATAAGCAATGTTGGCAAGATACGTTGTAAATTGTAAATCTTCAGCATCTTTAGCTTTCGGCAAATGTAGTCTACAGCATGTTAAGTCTACACCATATTCAGACTAAGCCATATGCAATCTATGTGTAGAAGATTTCATTTGAATCTTTAGCATATGCATTCTTTAGCAAATGTGATATTTTGTATAGAGCATATGTAGTCATCAAAATATCTTGTCGACATCATATGAAGTGGACACCATATTATTATGTATTCATACAAATTCTCTAGCCAATGGAGTCTAATTTCGTCTATAGCGTATGAATTCTACCGCCTTATGAAGTCTACTGCATGTGCAGGGAAGAGCATAAGAAGTCAACACCATATTATGTAGCCTATAGTATATGTAGTCAAAAAGTAACTTTATATATTCTTATAACGGTGTTTAAGAGTGAGTTTTAGATATATATCGGTAAACACCACATGAGCTGTTTAATTCAATCACAAATAAGCTGCACTGGACATTGTGCTAACCGTTCAATCTTCTATATGTTTGCTGTTGGTGTTAAGGTCTACTTCGCAATGCCATTAGATCTATAAGGAATAGTTGAAACATATTCAGTTTAGTTTCAATTCAAATAGACTTCTTTTCATTAAGTTTTAAGCACACAATGTTAAAAGATTTATAATGAATGTATCTGTCAGTGTGGATCAGATGATGGTGGTTCATGCGCAGAATGTTTCTTACAATGAATACCAACCAAAGGATTCTGGGATACTACTTAGTGACGCGGCCAGAAACTTGTTTATTTTGGTCAACCACGTGGTGCTAAGTACTCTGATTTGCCTGTTTGGAATTGTGGGTAACTGCCTCAACATCACCGTTTTCTTACGGCAGGGACTGCGCAAGTCCATGAACTTGACTCTGTGTGCCATTTCCGTTTCCGACATGATTGGACTTATTTTTCAAACATGGCACAATTTCTGTTTAAACCCATACGTCGAAGGAATCGACTCTCCGTTGGACTTCGGTCAGGTCCAGTATTTGACCGCGGGTTGGCCTAATATGGTCGCCGTCCGAATTACCGGCTGGACAACGGCCTTCATGACTTTGGAAAGATGTCTGTCCATTGCCATGCCATTCAAGATCAAACAAATTATAACTTTTCGGCGAACTGTGGGGGCCATTTTTCTAATCTACGCCCTAAATACCTCGTCTATGGCACCCTTGTACATGTCCTCCTACCTCAGTTGGTATTTTGAGCCCCACCATAACTCAACAAAGGTGGGAGTCGCCTTCAGAACCAACAAATTAGAAATGCAAGGGTTAATGTTTATTTTTAACGCTTTCCTGACCATTTCCGCTTTTGTTTCTGTGGTGATTTTCACGATAATATTGGTTTTTAACCTTCGTCAGAAGTCACAGTGGCGGAAGCAGGCGACTTCTGTCAGTGACCAGAGCGAGGCCGTGTCAACCCGCGAGAGAAAGACCGTTATTCTCACGGTGGCCGTGGCTTCCGTTCTTATCGTCTGCTACACGCCCGCCGTGGTCTGCTCCATCGCCACGTCTGTTGACCCAGATTTCGGAATCACCGGGAAGCAGGCCAACGTGTTTCACGCCGTTTGGTCATTTGCGTTTCTGCTCCATTCCGTCAACTCCAGCATCAACGTTTTAGTCTACTACAAGATGAGTTCAAAGTTCAGGCAGACTTTCCAAGAGATTTTCTTTCCCGCCAAACATAACGTTACGGTCAGAATAAGTAGGCATCTTTCCGTACAGAAATTGTAACAAAAAATACAATCAAATCATATATATCTTTCTCACCAAATCAGACATTTTATAGACAGTTTTTGCAAGAGCACAACGAAGATCATCTTCCACAACAAGTCTACTTCTGTATTTAGACTTTAATTATAATATTTGAAAGTTGTATGAAATTCACAATAGTTACAAAAATATTCTACCTATAGGGTAATATGTACGATAAAGAAGTAATTAGGTCACAAAGTTATATTTTTTAAACTAACATGGTCTAAAGTCTAAAGCAACCCGATTGAGAAATTCGGGTCTAAGGGATGTAACCCAGAAAATATCTACACTTGAAGAAAGATATTTCTTGTTTGCCTCCCTTTTAAAAAAGTTTCCAATCTATATTTATTAGCAAAAACAAATTTCAATTAAAACATATAAAACATAAACAAATATAAAAAAAACAAACATCACAATTTAACTCCAGTTCAATGAAAGATAAGCAAGCCGTAGTAAATAGCATAAAACAAATTGATGATAAAGCTGATACTTGTTATTTGCATGTCTTGTCTTTTCAGTGATGTAACTTACGCTAGCGTATCGTATTTATTCATATTATTATATTGTATAATATATTGTCAATTTCAGTATATTTACAATTATAGAAAAAACGCAAATTTTTTTTTTCAAGTGTATAAGCCGCACTATTCTGTTTGACGTAAAATTTCGTAAATATTGTAGAAAACTTCTTTTCTACACGTGACCCCACTGTTGCTCAAAAACAAAATTATGTACCGGAAGTTTGATGTTCTATTGCTCCTTACATTTGTAACGCACTTTTATAGTTGAATTTTTTAAAGTTAAATCTGTTTAACAAAACCTTTATTTAATTAATTCTCAACTTAATCTATACATATTTATTGTATGGAATCAGTATTTGTTTTTGTTTTTTTAAACAACAATAATATTTCTTTGAAATAACACATCATCAAAAAATTATGGTTCTGGTTATGGTTATGTTTTATTCCCTGCCGCTAGTTCACCGGACTGTCAATAAAACTTCCCGGGTTCTATCCCTGCCGCCGACCAATCCCTGCCGCCCTGCAGGTGTTTTGGGCCTAGTGGACGTAATAATCTTCTATCTAGACTGAACGTATGTAAACCTATAAGTCATAATTATTGTAAAACAAGAACAATATGGCTCATCTGTTTCTTATTAATTTTTTTGTTCTGTTTCATTTTATGAAATTAGACACATCTATGAGTGGACGTATTATTCACTGGGTGATGAGTTAATGGGTAAGGGAAGGACTCAATATTTTTCTTAATAGACACTTTTATTCACATAAAATAGAACAAATTTTTTTTTAAATCTCTCCCCTCCACCCACCCCCTTGAAATTTTTTTTTTCCTGGCAAAATTTTACGAAATACGCACAGGTAACCAGGTTGTATGGAAAATAAAATAAAAACAAAAAAAAATGTGTTTGTCAGACGACACGACAAAAAAATTATAAGATACGAAGTTTTTTTTTTAATTACTAGAAAAATTCTTTCTTCTTTTCACCAGTGTTCTGGAACTGTTTTTATAAATTAAAGACACACAAGTAACAGAGATGTATTTATTTACTCATAAATCATAAATCAAGTAAAACGTTATGCAAATACTAACTTTTGTAAACTTATTGTTGTGTGAAAAACAAAATGTGATAACTGTTTTATTGAATTGCCGTTATTGATATTTATATTCATATTTATTTTACTTGAATATGGACAAAAACAATTGTGTTACCTGGACAAAGTTTTATATTCAAAAGTATTGTCAATGGCCCAAAGGCCATTTCTAACGTTAAACGAAAAAAAAAAAATTACAGTTCTTTTGATTGACTTCAAGAATCCTTTGTGAATCCCCAGGCGTGAGTCATGGATGAGTAAACAGTCATGTATTCTCTTTGTTGTGTTATATTTTTTTAAAAAAAAAAGGAAATTTTAGTTAAAAATAAATTTTAAGGTACAGAAAAAAATTCTATGTTGTAGCAAAGAGAACAATATTGCTGTAGGCAAAAAAAAAAAATGATGAAAAAAAATTACTCTTTCATGATTTTCCTGATACTGTCTGGTTGTTGTTATATGTAGAACATCCGTAGTCATTACTGTGGATTATTTTGTGTTTATTTAGTTTATTTTGTGTGTGTGTGTGACTTCCTGTCACGTTGCTGCGTGGGCTGAATGACCAGTGGGCTGACAAGTCGATGTGATAATCACTGACCTCATAAAGAAATATAAATAAATCCATTGCAATGAAAATGTTTAAAAATAAAAGAAGAATTTGGTAGTGAGGAGTTTCATTGGCTTTCAACCCAAAAAATCTATTGTGTTTATCAAAGTTGTCACTTTTTACGGAGCTTTTCGGTGTTAATGAAAGACATTCGACCCATCAATCAACGCGAAATTTGATTTTTCATTGTACAAATTCAAAGATGATTATTGAAAGTAAGTTTTCTAAATCATACTGCAATAGCTAAATATCGTTGATATTTATGATGGAGGAAAGAAAATAAGAACATATTTTGAAAGTGGATTAAAAGTGTAAGATAAACATGTAGATCTATATCCAGGAACCTTGGAACATAAATAGAAACCTTTGATAGTTTGTTACAGATGAAATCTAGAAACATCGGAACATAAATAGAAACTGTTGATGGTTTGTTACAGATGAAATCTAGAAACATTGGAACATAAATAGAAACTGTTGATGGTTTGTTACAGATGAAATCTAGAAACATCGGAACATAAATAGAAACTGTTGATGGTTTGTTACAGATGAAGTCTAGAAACATCGGAACATAACTAGAAACTGTTGATGGTTTGTAACAGATGAAATCTAGAAAAGCTTGGTATTGTCTTTCATTTTTGTATAGTGAGAAGTTAAATTAAAATAACCTTCACCTATTCCATAACCCATGTGAGTGTCATTGGGGCACCATTTTTTGACAGTTGGATGTTTTTTACGCCATTCGTCTCGGTCCACACCTTGATGTCATCATCCAATCGTCTCTTCTGCCTTCCTCTCTTTCGTCCACCCCGCAGTGGGCCCTGCAGGATAGTTTTCGCCAGGCCTTCGGATCTCGCCACATGCCCGTACCATCTGAGTTTTCTGAATTTAATGGCACTGAGTAGATCCTCATGAGGGCCGATGATGTTGAAGATTCGTACAGGCTCATTTGTAACTCGATCTTTGTATGGGATGTTTAAAATTTTACGTAGGCATCTCATTTCCAGGGCTCGGATTCTTTTCTGCGGATCTGCTGTAAGTGTCCAAGTTTTACAGCTATACATAAAAACTGCCAAAATCAGGGAGCGCATCAGTCGAATCCTCACGTAATGTGAGATTGTCTTGCTTCGCCAGATGTTTTTTTAGCTTGCAAAGTGCAGCAGTTGTCTGGGCTATTCTTGCAAGACTTTGAGGGTTGGATCCTAAACCGGATATTACGGATCCAAGATATTTGAATGAGGAGACTTTCTCAAGCCTCTGACCACCCACTTGTATTTCGGATTCAAACTCTTTGTTTGCCAAGGCTTTGTTCTTTTCAGCGATGATTCCCATGCCATACGCGTTGATATTTTCTCTATTAAAATAGGAATTGTAAAAAACGAAATGATCTTTCAGCTCAAAGATATTTTTACGTGGGCAAGGAGCTATAAGTGGGGATGGGATTCAATGTTGATAACATAACATTTACAGGAGACATGTCTGAGATGTCAAATTCAACAAATAACACTGCAAACTCTGTGCACACAACGTGCGGGGACTCTGTTTTGATGGCCGACCTTGTCAAAAAATATTTCGTTTTCATCAATCACGTGATCATCGACATGTGCATCTGCGTGTTTGGAATTGTGGGCAACTGCATCAACATAAGAGTGTTCCTCAAACAGGGGCTGCGCAAGTCCGTAAACCTGAGCATGTTTGCCCTGTCTACGTCTGACCTCATCGGGCTCATCTTTCAAGTCTGGCAAAACTTCTGTCTCAACCCGTTTCTGGAGCTCGCAGACCTTCCCGTTCAGTTCCTGGAAGTGCAGATCCTAACTGCCGGACGCCCTAGCGTTGTGATGGCGCGCATCACTGCATGGATGACCTTGTACATCACGGCAGAGCGGTGCCTTTCTGTGATGACGCCCATGAGAATCAAACAAATATTAACCTTCAAGAGAACCGCAGTTGTGATATTTTTCATTTTCGGACTGAATGTCTCGTTCTACCTGTCCTTGTGCTCCTCGGACTATTTCACCTGGAGGTTCTTTCCGGATCTAAACCGGACTAGGCTCACGGTGGCATACCGTGACAACAAGCCAACCGTGGAATGGTTGATCAACACGTCACACTTCTACCTGACGATCATCGCGTTTATCTTAGTCGTCATTTCCACCGCCGTACTTGTCACCAACCTCAGAGAGAAGTGTAAATGGAGGCGAGGGGCCATGATCGGCGTTGATCAGCTCAAGACGCTGTCCAACCGTGAAAATAAAACCATAGGTCTCGTGGTCATGATGGCGACGGTCCTGATCATCTGCTACACCCCTGGTGTAACCTGCGCCATCATTGAGCCCCTCCTCTCTGACTTCGCCATATTTTCCAAGCAGACTAACGTGTATCAGGTGGTCTGGTCATTCTGTTTCATTTTTCATTCTATAAATAGCAGCATCAACCTCATCGTGTTTTACAAAATGAGTTCTAAATATAGAAGAACACTGTACGAGATTTTCCCGCGTTTAACTAAATCGAATTGCTTCAAAAAATAAGAGAGACATAAAGGCGTGCAATTTTAGATGTTTTTATAAAGCTGACCAAATGTCATTAGAAGAGGTACTGCAAATAATACCATTTCGTTTGTTTGTTTTAGTCTTACCTGTTTCTAGTGTCATAATTATTCACTGAGTTGTTTCACTTGGCATAGTGTGAAAATCGTTGAAAGTGATGACATTTTCTAAACCCTTTTTTCTTTCATTGGCTGCAATTGTCTAGTGATTGTGTGGCCAGTACAATATACATCATCTCAAAATTAGTTGGTTGCTCACCAGACCTGGTATACAAAATGGATGCTCTCTTATCTCTTAAAAATCCCCCTCGCAGGATTTAAACTCTAGATCGTCGAGTGTTATCGTCCGCTCTATGGCTACACCCACTAGCAAGCAGCCATTTGCTAAGAATTGTCTACAAATTATTGGTTTCACGTTGCGAGGTAATTGTTTGTTAATTCTAGTATATTTGTTTTTATAAACACCAAATGTAGTCTACTGTGTAAGATGAAAACTTATGAGGCACAATACATGAGACAAGTTATATTATGTTATTTTATCATCTGTTACAGTGTACGTACCTGCCAAGCATATCAATTGAAGACATTATATTTTCTTTTTATTTTCCTTATTTCATTTATTGCACACTTGTAATACTTTTACTGACGATCATTACAATAATGTTATTTTTTTCTATTTAAACGTATATTTTGTCTGCACATAAAGTTATCATTTATATATCAACATTTGAATTTGATCCTAAGTGTTATAGGTAGCCAGTGCAGTTTTTTTTTTATAGACAGGTTAATGAGTTTTCTTTATTGTTCACAACAATTTTCGCAGCCATGTTTTGGACCCTTTGTATTTTTTTTTTTCAAATCACACTCTGGCAGGTCCAATGTACAGACAGTTTGCGTAATCTAACTGATAGATTACCAGGCCTACGATTAATCTGCCGTTTTTGATAGAATGTTTCTAATACTGTTTATTCTCTGCAGATTCCACGTTGCAGACTTACATAAAAAATGTTTTTTTTTTGTTCTCTGAGAGTTAGATTTCCATCTACATATACACCAAGATATTTACTTTAGCTTCTTCTTCTTCGTTCTCAAATGTTATGATTGGGAGGATTCAGACAACAAGTCCGATAGTTGTAATGAACTGCGCCGTGGCTGTCAGTTGCTCTAGTCCACCGAACAGTTTGTCATTGAGGGTAGCCCCCAGGGGCCAAAAGGCTGACCGGGTAGAAAGATACAGAGGGCAAGTCTGTATTAGTAGATAGTTTGTTTGGCATTTTTTAATGTGTTGTTGTGATCCGAGCAGAATGAATTCAGTTTTTGATGTATTTATTTTTAGTCTATTGCCGTCCATCCATACTTTGGTTTGTCTTGAACATATTTCGAGTGTAGAAATTGCGATGGTTTCATTTAAAGTTGCTAAGAATTTTGTCTTTAAGCCATGGTTGTTGGTATATCCATGCTGATCTAAGTTTTGTATAATTTCTTCTTGCATCGTGGATGCTTATAGCAGATAGAGCACTGGTCCTGCACATTAACCCTGCAGGACTGAAAAATACATTTTTTTAGGTTCAGAGTTCGCTTCTCCAACATTTTCCATAAATATTATTTGAGGTGGGGGCTGTTTAATGACAAAAATAGGTTAATATAAATATCACTGGAAAGAAACCACAATTTTACAAATTGAAAAGAAAATCAAATTCTTTAATTAAAAAAATGAAAAAGAGACAAAAGAAAATTTGTTCTTAAACCTTAAGTTCAGACACCAAACGCAAAGAGAAATAAATAGTATAATGGAAAATGGATATTATAAAACAAAATACAAATAGTAGAATTTACCTTTTCAGAAGAAATAAAACAGAAATCGAAAAATTCCACATCCAGCTCAACCTAATTATATTGTGTTGTTTTTTTATCCATAAATCAAATTAAAGACAAAATATTTATAGAATATATATTTCTGTTAAGCCTAAAATAAATAAAAAATTAAATTAAAAACGTAAAAGTAAAAGTCATGAGCACAGAATTTAAGAATATTCTAAAATGGAATTGCAGAGAGATTAAATATAATATTATACCAGAACTGCAACTCTTCATAAGCGAGACCATTCCTATAGCAGTTTGTCTTCAAAAAACACAGAAACATTTTGATAATGTGGAAATACAGTTTATAATCATATACAATCTAAAAATATTGTTTGTGAGGTATTTTTATGTTTATAGCAGGAAATATTCTACATAGAATGATTAATATCAATTAACATCAATTATCCATTTACTATATTATGCTCGATTTACAGTCCATTACATCAAACAATATGATAATAACAATTTTATTATCTAATTAAACAACTCCCACTTCCAATAATACTTATGGGAAACTTCAATTCCAAAACCCAGTCTGCACCTTGTCTCATAATGATAATGTTTTTTGCGACTGATCGTGTCAGTCCGAATTATTTGAATGCTTCCCAGAATTGACTGACTAATTGTTGGAGCCCATCCTCTGTGTAGGAAGCTAGAGCTGCATCATCAGCAAAGAGCATCTCTCTAATTAGCAGAGTTCCCAATTTGCTGTTTGCATGAAGCCGGACTACATTGAACAAGTACATGTTACCATCGTCGCTGGAGCAGATATTAACACCATGAAGGCTGTTCTCTAAGGTGTGATGGAGTAACACAGGGACAAAGATACCAAAGAGAGTTGGTGGCAGGATGCATCACTGTTTGAGCCCATTAGTCGATGTGACTTGTTTAATCATTAGTGGTTGCCTATATTGTCTTAATGACTTTAAAATTCTGGTCGACTCTAGCAGGCCTACTTATATAAAACTACTATACAAGAGACTGGGACCACAGATTTGTCTTCAGTCTGCAGTCAATTAATATCTAAAATAATATCTTTTAAAGACAAGACCATAACCTACAACAATAAAAAGAAATGAAATGTGATAAAACTATATCTCACAAGTACACGACGTTGGCAAAAAATCGAAAACCTGAATTATTATAATTTTATTTGAATACAAATTAAAATAAAAATTTTGCAAAAGAAAAATAAAATTGTATTTATTGGAGAATAAAATAAATAAACTGAAATAAATAATGTATTCATAATATCAGTAATAATATATTGTGTATATTATATGCAACATTAAGTTTATATTAAAATGTGTAAATGTATACACACTACTTTATTTATATAGCGCTATTTAGTTAGTCTTCGAATGCGTTTTAACCTGGCCCTATTTCATTAAAAGAAATCACAAACAATAATATTTTAAATTTTCTTTTTAAAATCTCCATACTATCCGCTTGATTTATTGTGTTCGGGAGTCCATTCCACCACAGAGGTGCTACGACGCTGTAGAAGCGAGCACCAAATGTTTTTCTTTTAACTTTTGGTACCTTGCGTTGTTGATGAATTTTGTTTAAACGTAGTCCAGCTTATTTAGATAAACTGTGTAGCTCGACCAGGGATCTGATGTACTGTGGTGATCGACCCATGAAGGCTTTTATAGAGCATAGACAGAACTTTACATTTTATCTTCACTGTTATAGGTAGCCAATGCAACGATTCATGAAAGGCTTCTGTAATTCCTTCATTGTTCATAACAATTTTTGAAGCGATGTTTAAAATGTAGGTTTTTAAACTAAAGTAAATAGTGATGAATATTAGCAGACAGATAATCTGGGTTTTATTAAATAATGTTTATGAGTTTTAGTGAGTTTTTGCCATTACCGTGTCGTAGGTCAATACAAGTGCTTGGCATGTATTTAAAATGGGCAATACTATATATGATGGTTAGTACACACATGTATCTCCCATTTAGTAAAGTACCCTTTGGACCAAATTAATCATACGGCCGGTGAAGCAGCGTTCACCAGTTTTTGTGGTCACGGCTACTCCATTTACTTAATTATGTGCAAACTTCAGTAAAGTAACAAAGGTCAAAGGTTAAATAAATTATAGTTCCTTTTTGTTCTTTCCTTATTTTGTTCAGTGTTTTATGTAAAGATGAGAAAACATTATGGCTACAATCAAACGGCACACACTGACATGGTTCGGTCATGTGTTGCGGTACAATAGGGGTGTACAGGTACAATGGCCGCTGTATTAATAACGTTTCATATAGGCTCGAGCTTTTTTACTCCCTTTATTTTAAGTTGCAATGTCTGCAATCGTCCGTCAATCGTGCGTGGTGCAAAACTTTGCTTCGTATTTTCGACCACTTCCCGTGGTCCGATCGAGCTGAAATTTGGACAGCAAATTTGTGGCGCCTAACAATACATCCTACCAAGTTTTCAGTTAAAACGACTTAATAATACTACACTTATGACAATATTCATTTCTTAAAAGGAAAGTATAAGAAATATTTTGATTTCGCGTTAAAAATGCCTGTGTAACTTTTTATAGTTATTCGGCGCAAAGCTAGAAAAAAAAATTATGCGCTAAGATTATTTTTAGAACAATTCATACTGAGTAAGGAGATATTTTTGGAGATTTGCAACACAGATATTTTTCTTTGGGGTTTCATTTCCAGTAGTCAATCAATTGTTTAATTACATGATGGTAAACTTAGTTTGCAAATAAAGGGAGTATAATGAAAACTTCGTTTTTATGGTTTTCTTGTTACTCCCTTTATATTAAGTTGCAATGTCTGCAATCGTCAATCGTCAATGCATGGTGCAAAAATTGGCTTCGATTTTTCGACCACTTCCCGTGGTCCGATCGAGCTGAAATTTGGACAGCAAATTTGTGGCGCCTAACAATACATCCTATCAAATTTTCAGTTAAAACAACTTAATAATACTACACTTATGACAATATTCATTTCTTAAAAGGAATGTATAAGAAATATTTTGATTTCGCGTTAAAAATGCCTGTGAAACTTTTTATACTTTTTTGGCGCAAAGCTAGAAAAAAAAAAATTATGCGCTAAGATTATTTTTAGAACAATTCATACTGAGTATGGAGATATTTTTGAGAATTGCGACACAGATATTTTTTCTGTACGTTTCAATTGCAGTAGTCTATCAATTATTTAATTACATGATGGTAAACTTAGTTTGCAAATAAAGGGAGTATAATGAAAACTTCGTTTTTATGGTTTTCTTGATTAAATGATGTGTTGTGTTTTAAGTCTTATTAAGATTTAAGCTGTATTATGTCTGTTAAATAAATAGGCTATTTTATTATTATCATAAACATAGATCATAGACGATGTGAGACTGTGAGACTATTAGTGACTTGACTAGCTAGCCTATTCACCAACACTTTCACTTGGCATCGTAGCTGCCCTACTTATCCATTAGCCCATTAGCCTAACCTATGAAACATTAAAAGTGTAGGCCTATAAAGTGAAATTGAAAGTGTAAATAGGTCTAGCCGGCCCTAGCCTAATCACATTAATCAATTAATCTACATTACTACTATTTACCTCCTTATTTTTTTAGTAGGATAGCCAATATTCATATGTGAATTTGGCATGATAAGAAACTTCACCATATTATGCCATATTTGTTCCTCAACATACAAATGACGTCACTAAAAAACATAAGCTCCGCCCATAGCGAACGCTCTATAGCCTGTCAAAAACAACCTCTATTGTCTATATGTACCTTAGATCAGGGGTCGGCAACCTTTTGCTAAAAGTGTGCCAAACTAGGATTTCTAAATCATTCAGCGTGCCAACAGCCAAAAATTCAAAGTTCTATAATTAATACAAAATTAACGTGTATGTGATAATCATCCACTTTCTTTGCATTCATATCAAATACAATGTTTTATAACTAAACACTCACATTAAAAATGTGTGGTAATTATTGTTTTACCATTATCATTTGATAGTCATGATAAAGATTCTAACACCTGCTAGTAATAACTTTAATTTGATCTCAGTTTTACTGTGACATCCCTAGAATTTGTTCTAATTAAAGCAACCCAGTTAGTGTCATGTAACGGAACAGTTATGTAGTAATCATACAAACTGGGTAGTTAATGTAATAATTAAAAAATATACATATAACTTCTTTATTCATATAATATTGATACAATTTTCAAATACGTTTTAAAAGTTGATCATTTCAAAGTTATAAATTGTAAGCCATTTATTCTATTGTGAAAGAAAAAAAAACGAACCCTTAGAAATATGAGCTCCAATAAAACGGGTAAATTATCTCCCTTTAAATAAAAATCTTTTGCACATTTGATTCAATAGTAATGCCCCAAAAGTTATGTTTTGTAATTTAAAAAATATTACAGACTCATTACTATCTCTTTATATAATCCAACATTATAGTATTCATTAAAAAGATTTAATTATTAGAGGATTAAAATAATTGACGTTAAACAGTTGTAAATAAATCTTTCCTGGATTAATTGTTTGTCCATTCCTTCCAGATTTTTCCCGCAAATTGGCACAGTTGGATGCCCATTTTTTAAATGTTTATAACTCAACCTGCTGCATTTATAATCGCCAATATTCCTCCACTTAAAAAAAGATCTACATCTAAGAAGGTTGTAATAATATCAAACCAGTCAGGCTTGATGTGGTATAATAAAAATGAGTCCATCAATTTGAAAGTCTTTGCTTTGATTAGATAACTCCGCTTTGAGTGCTTCGATGTATTTATGAAAAAGCCCAACTTTCTATCTTAATATAGTCTATGACTTACTATAGGGATGTGCATCAGCTAAATGTTTTAAAATTGATTTCACGGCAAGATGTGTCCTGTTTCAATGCAAATCCATTCGAGTGGTGCTTGGAAATGCTACTCACTGAAATGTGTCGCTATGTCATTCAGAAAAAAAAAGTCAGTTTTCCTATTTAAAAACCGGAAAATTTGTTTTTTTAAATAAATAAAAACCGCTCTTAGAGGTCTTTCGCGTGCCATTAAAAATTGCTCTGCGTGCCAAGTTTGGCACACGTGCCTTAGGTTGCCGACCCCTGCCTTAGATAACATGCTTTGACCCATACTGCTTTACTTATATGTTAGCTCGGTTAATGCCTCATTTTTTTTATTTGTCCTATGTTTGTAAAGTTTTAAATCATCAACTAGCTTTATGTTTCTTAGAGATTATATCTGTGTTCTGAGTTGTATGTTAAATGCGCTCTGAGCTCACACTATGTTTGTTGGCAGCGCTATACAATTATTATTATTATTATTATTAGTCACAAAGAGCAGAGCTGTTCTGTCAACATGTTTCTAAGAAAGAAGGTTTGTAGAAATATTATTTTTAAAACGTTATCACGTAATTTAATTATGATTTTAAAACGTCAACAGTTATTGTGTGTTAGATAAATTGCGACAGCATAACAGGGTTATAGTATAATCTACTTTTGATAATTTCAAAGAGCACAATGCTTTATTCACAGTTCCATACATCATTTCTGGCCTATTTTTTCTTTAAAATCGGGAAAATCTCGTTTAGGGTTGTTCTATATTTAGAACTCATCTTGTAATACACGATGACGTTGATGCTGCTATTTATAGAATGAAAGATAAAACAGAATGACCAGACCACTTGATACACGTTGGTCTGTTTGGACATTATGGCGAAGTCAGACAGGAGGGGCTCAATGATGGCGCAGGTCACCCCAGGTGCGTAGCAGATGATCAGGACCGTCGCCACCATGACCACCAGACCTATGGTTTTAGTTTCCCTGCTCGAAAGCGCCTCGAGCTGATCACCGCCGATCATGGCCCCTCGCCTCCATTTAAACGTCTCCCTGAGGTTGATGACAAGTATAGCGGTGAAAATGACGACTAAAATAAACGCGATGATCGTCAGGTAGAAGTGTGACGTGTTGATCAACCACTCCACGGTTGGCTTGTTGTCACGGTATGCCACCGTAAGCCTCGTCCGGTTTAGAGCCGGAAAGAACCTCCAGGTGAAATAGTCCGAGGAGCACAAGGACAGGTAGAACGAGACATTCAGTCCGAAAATGAAAAATATCACAACTGCGGTTCTCTTGAAGGTTACTATTTGTTTGATTCTCATGGGCGTCATCACAGAAATACACCGCTCTGCCGTGATGTACATGGTTATCCAACCGGTGATGCGCGCCATCACAACGCTAGGGCGTCCGGCCGTAAGGATCTCCACTTCCAGGAACTGAACGGGAAGGTCTGCCAGCTCCAGAAACGGGTTGAGACAGAAGTTTTGCCAGACTTGAAAGATGAGCCCGATGAGGTCAGACGTAGACATGGCAAACAGGCTCAGGTTTACGGACTTGCGCAGTCCCTGTTTGAGGAACACGGTGATGTTGATGCAGTTACCCACAATTCCAAACACGCAGATGCACGTGTCGATGATCACGTGGTTGATAAATATAAAATGTTTTCGAATAACATCATTCAACAGTTCGACGCTATTTTCTACCGCATGACCAGAATCGTTAGTGCTGTCCTCGTACACAGATGTTGAGGACACATCCGGGATGTCCATAACACTGACCATTCTCAAAAGTATGTGCATACTTCTGCAGAGCTGTTTCAATGACGAAAGAAAATGAATCAGTAAGGCATTTAATGAATACTTCTTTTGTTGACCTATTTCAGCAATTAAAAAAATTTCACCGATAATAACTCTTTAATATTCTTAAAAGGCTTTCTTAAGCTATAGCGGATTTTTGTACTATAGGGAATAGCATTATAAACAGAAACAAAGACCATGACTATGTTTACTTCAAGTATCAATTTCTAATGCTCGTATAGGCCTTAGAACACATTGCAGGTAAAAGATAACATTTTTTAAATAAAATATTGTTACACATTTGCATGCGTTATAGCATAGACTATAATACACATGGACCGCTTGCTTTAGTTTTTTCTGCTATTATCTTTTTTTTGTGTTGTAATTCCCGATTCTAAATTAAGTATGTGCCAATCAAACTTCCGTTTTATTAAATTGCATTTTTTTCGAATCTAAATGAATACTTTTAGGCCAATTATCGATAAAAAGACGGATCGCTTGTTCTAGTTTTAGAGCGTGTGTTCTTTTTTCCATGCGCAGCCAATAACGCTGACTTGAATTCTACTCTCCTACGTTCGCCTAAATGTTTCCGCAGTATACAATTTTTTATTTAAATTTTTTATTGAGAAAATCATAGCGATTAAATAAAACGAAAGTGTACATTGCACAAGGGAATCGGGAATTTTGAACAAATAAGTTTTTCAAGTCATCATATAGCAGAAATACTAAAGCAAGGGGTCCATGTATATTATAGTCTATGATTATAGTACATAGATATTTATGTCTCATGATTTTCTATAGAGATACAGACATTAGATATGCAACTGCCTGCAAAATACATATAACATTGAACATGCAACTTCTATTAATATTATAAATACCAAAAAAGGGCCATCTGGTCTAACAGTCTAGCAATATTATATCATTGCTAGATGGTATTCGAATAGTTAATGTGATTAAACAAGTTTATCCTATGCTAAAGCATCCTCCCGTATTTATTCATTGACCTGTTATAATCGTCTCTTCAATATATCCTACCGTTGATATTCTTTGTATAAAATCTTTATTTTAAAATTTCTTTCAATTGAAGAATTATATCAAATTCCAAGGTCCGCCCTCCCTTTAACATTTCATTCAATTTTCCTAAAGTAGCCTATAGCTAGGAAATATCTCCTAGATGAGATACCTTGATAACTTTGATGAAGAGAATTAGAATTATGCGGTAATTGTAGTAATTGTGTTTCCAGCAAACCCGTTTCAAGTCCATTAGATTAATACCGCAAGTTGAAAAAAGCTCTTAAAATTATACGTCAAGTTTAGTCGATCGCTGTTCCTGGCATCCAGTCGATCCGCTGTTATCTACCTCTCCTTCCCCGCCCTCCACTATTTTGGATTAGTAGCGCGAAGTATCAATTACCGAAACTGTGAATTGTCTTGACAATCAATTATGAGAGTCTCTGTACAAAGGGCTAAGTAATGCTTAAGCCTGGTTAGTGATCACAGTAAATAATATAGCCAGAGACAAACCACTAAATTGTTGTTAAATATAAGATTTAGACGACTGTTAGATGACATATCTTATACATTAAAAAAAAAAGGTTTCAAACCAAACCTACAAAAGATTATAAAATCCAACACGTTAATTAAGCTTAAAAAACAATAAGAAAGAAAACGGAGAAGAGCTTCTGATTTTATTGCAAGTGACTATTCATAATGTAAGCTTATATGTGCAACATCATTTGTTTAACAAAAAGCCACCTTTAGAAAAACATAGGAAAGTGTCAAGTGAAGCAGAAAGCTCCAGTTTCCATGGAATTCGTAAGTGGATGAACTGAGTGACTAGAACATTGTAGAACAGCTTTTACATTCACCCGAACTGATGTCAATCACCTTTAATGGCTTAGTTCACCATGGAATGCAATCCAGGCCCATGATGTTTATTTCAATGTTATTACCAGGATTGGAACTGAAGACCATCAGGGTGACAAACCTCCACGCTGCCACTATACTGCCGCGCCACAAGCTACAAACAATAAACTCTATGTGAGCTACGACGTGGAAGACTCGAGAACTAGATGTTTTTGTCCATTTGGCTACATAATTAAAAAAAATACCAAAAAAAAACTACTAAACCGTTTCAAAAGCTGAGCAGTCACGGTAGATTTAACGAAGGAGGGGGCGGAGGTGGGTGGGGGTGAGCCAATTCAATAACAGTCTCTAAGCCCGTGGGTTAGAATGGGGTACAATTTGTTTCACTTTCAGCATTACCATTTTTTTAAAGTATGTATGCCTTTTCTGTAAGATCTGAGTGATTATGACAATGTCCTATATACGATCTTGAAGGTCTGCGAGAATCTCTGTGGAGCTATCACATGTATGAGTAATTCTATCACATGTATGAGTAATTCTATCACATGTATGAGTAATTATATCACATGTATGAGTAATTCTATCACATGTATGAGTAATTCTATCACATGTATGAGTAATTCTATCACATGTATGAGTAATTCTATCACATGTATGAGTAATTCTATCACATGTATGAGTTATTCTATCACATGTATGAGTAATTCTAAGATCCCTAAAGGACCTCTATGACCGACAAAGAACAATACAATTCCTTGAGGAATAATATTTCCGGGTAACTCTAGGATCCCTGCAGGCTAAAGTGTGAACACTTCCACTCAAACCCTAAGTTGTCAAGCCTCAATATAAACTGTTTTTAGCTTTCTTTAGATTTTAAAGTTACTTTTATTTATTTATTATTAATTATAATGACATTTTAATAAAATAATTTGTCAAGATTTAATTTAAACAGTTTTTAGCTTTTTATTCTCCCTTTCTATTAACTTGCATTGTCTGTCTGCTTGGTTGGTTTCTTGGTTGCTTGATAGCAAAACTTTGCATCGATTTATCGACCACTTTCCGTCGTCCAATCGAGCTGAAACTTGGGCAGCAGACTTGTCCCGACTAACAATATATTCTATCAAATTTTCAGCATCATAGCCATTGGAATAATCACGAATTTTTTCGATTAACAGAAATTATTTTACGTAAATTATGGCTGCCTTTACCGGAAGAGTCAAAAGTAAATAAACTTTTCGGATATGTTCGTTTCTACGAAATAAATAGTATGAAAACGACACAATGTATCTTTTTGTGGTTTTTGCGGGCCAAAGCAAAATTTTAGTGTGGAAATTCATAAGGTATGATATCACTTATATTTATTTTAATCTATCAAAATAGGCTATAAATTAAATATAAACTTTGTTTACAAAGATAGGGAGTATAATAAAAACTTTGTTTTTATGGGTTAGTTCATTTAGATATTAAAATTGCTTTCATTTTATTTATTAATAGTAATAACATTTTAATTAAATAAATCAACGCTGCTTTTTTAAAAATTAAAACATCATCTAGCAGAGAATATTCAATGATGAAAAGGGTTAGATTTTAAACAGCACGTGTTCTAGTCTAGTAGTAAAGTAATTTCATTAGTCTGATTGAGCCATATCTTCTTATCTTATCTTATATAATGTATAAGATAAGATATTACATATGCTGCTTCTATTAAGAGGATTATTGCGTCTTACGCTCATCCATGGTCCAAGTCTAGTCTTGTATCTTTATTAATGTTTTAAATGATGTTAATTTACGGGTTTTCCTGGTTTTCTCAGGCAACCCATTCCATGCCCGAATGCTCGGGAAGAAAGAGTAAAGCAGCGTTCACCAATTTCTTTGGTCATGACATACTAGGTGATTGTGGAATTTAAAAACTTGTTCAAAGAAAGATAAATAACATTTTTTTTAAAAGGTATATAAATAGATATTTTATTAACAAACATTTAATAAGTATTTAGAATATTTTAAAATACATACTTAACTAAATAGTCTAACGCGAATCTTAACAGAAATTTGATAAATATAAGATAGAAATAAAATTTAGTTTTCTGTTGAAATATCCTTACACGTTTAATTCAATTGAAAGGACTTTGAGTAATTTTTATGTTAATGTTATTACATGGGTATACTTTAACTCTAGTCTTATCTTATCTTATATATTACAGACGCTCCTTCAATAAGGAAAATTATTGAGTCCTACGTTTATCCGTGGTCCGAGTCTAGTCTTGCAATTTTATTTATGTTTTAAATGACGTTAAGTTACTGGTTTTTACTGGTTTGTTCAGGCAACCCATTCAATACCCGAATGCTAATCGGGAAGGAAGAGTGCTTATATGCATTTGTTCTCGCATAAGGGATTAGAAATGTGTTCCTGTCATTATGTTTATCTGAGCAATTGCAACAGGCTCTTATTGGGTTGCATTTCTAAACTAGAGTTTAATGCTTTGTGTATGTTTTTGATTAGTGTTTTAAATGATTTGAAGTAGTTGGTTTTCCTTTTTTTTTTTGGGCAACCCTTTAAATGCCCGGATGCCACTCGGAGAGAAAGTAAATTTATGTGCTTCTTGTTTTTCTTTTTCTTGTTTTATATGGAATACGAAAACTTTTTTAATCCCTATGACTCTCTGAGAGTTCTACTAGAATGTTGTTGTTTTTGTTGCATTGTATTTACAAGGTGGAATTGAATGTTTTATACATGACTAATACTCTACTTTTTATCTTATACTAGGTACTATGTTTAATGATCTAAATGTCAGAAAAATAATTTTTTTAGCTTTTGCCTAAGGTGTATACTTCAACTATTCCTGGATCTAAAATATTTAGTTCGGAAATTATAGTAGCATAATTTAAATGTAAAAATTACATTTGAAATGAGTATACATAATATTTCTATTTATTTAAAAAAACATATTTACACTCCGGTAATATAAAAATTGAGTTTAAGTCTATATTAATATACATCAAATTAAAGGTCAACATCTTGTCTTTGTGGGGAATAAATCTTACAACAAAGTCTCTGTGTGTCTCTCTCAATCACTGACTATCTATTTGCATAGTACTCTCTTTCTCTCTCTCTCTCTCTTTATTTCTCTCTCTCCCTCATTCTCTTTTGGTCTCCCTCTGCTTATTCTGTCTCATTATTGCAATCCTTATTCTGTCTCATTATCGCAATCCTGTTTATTTTTAAACATCGGGAAAATCTCCTGAAACGTTGATCTAAATTTAGAACTCATTCTGTAGTACATGACGACACTGATGCTGGCGTTGACGGAGTGAAATATGAAACAAAACGACCAGACGACATTGAACAAATTAGATTCGCGCCCGGAGAGCCCAAACTCTTCGACAAGGACCGTAAGAATCGAACTCAGGACGCCCGGGGCGTAGCAAAATATCAGAATAGTGGCCACGACAACGATCATTCGAACTGTTTTACTTTGGCGGCTGGTGAGGGCCTCCCTTTGCTCCCTATCTGTGGTGACGCCCTGTCTCCACCTGGACTTACGCCTCAGACTGACAACTAGAATAATCGTGAAGATGATGACCAATACGAATGCGATTAACGTCAGGTAGAAGTGCGCAGAATTTATAACCGTGTTGACGATCGGCCAGTCGGCCCGGAAGTCGATTCCGAGCTTCGTCTCGTTGAGGCTCGGGAAGAATTTCCATCCCAGGTAAGAGGAGAAATAGATGGGCAGAAACGCCGAGACGTTGAGGCTGAAGATGAAGACGAGGATGATGAAAGATCGCTTGAAGGTGATTATGCTGCGGATCTTTAGCGGCACCAACACGGACAGGCATCGCTCCGCGGTGATGTATGCCGTGATCCATCCGGTCAGGCGAGTCATCAGTATGTTAGGACATCCGCCGGTCAATATTTGTACTTCTATGAATTGAAGGGGAAAATTCGCATGCGCCAGAAACGGATTCAGGCAGAAGTTGTGCCAGAGTTGAAAGATGAGCCCGATGAGGTCAGACGTAGACATGGCGAACAGGCTCAGGTTTACGGACTTGCGCAGCCCCTGTTTGAGGAACACGGTGATGTTGATGCAGTTACCCACAATTCCAAACACGCAGATGCACATGTCTATGATCACGTGATTGATAAAAATAAATATGTTCAGAACATAGTCGCTAACAATCACACTAACTTCATCAGTCTCCAGCAATGAACGGTTCACTTCACTATCTAACAGTATAAGAGTTGTTGTATTCTGGAAATCTGACCGATCCCGCGTACTCACCATTGTCATCAAACTGATCTAGACTAAACTTCTTAGGAATATTCTATTGATGAAAAGAAGAAATCATTTAACACACATAAATAATACTTCCACACAAGTTCTACATAGAAATAAGACAATGGGCCGTATTGCTGATGAGAGTTAACACCCTTGCCCCTTATACAAGTCAATCTTTTATGACTGACTTGTAAATTTACAAGTGCGTCATAAAAGATTGACTTGTATAAGGGGCAAGGGTGTTAACTCCCATCAGCAATACGGCCCATTAAAAGTGTCGAATTAAATTCATGATTAGGGGAAATTTTTTTTAAGTTGTGTTTTTATTAGCCCACGTTCTGAGAGAAACATTCAGCTTTATATAATGAAGATTAAAAAAAAATGTTTCGTATACTTTTATAAGCTATATTATATTCAAAGAAATATTATATATGTGTTAGTCTATTTTTTTATTTCAGAAAAAAGTTTAAATGTATTTTTGGTTACATTGGTGTGTGTGTGTGTGTCTGTGTGTGTCTGTGTGTGTCTGTGTGTGTCTGTGTGATTGCGTCTGTGCGTGAATTTCTGTGCAAGCGTGCGGTGGGTGGGGATGATTACCAGATGGTAATTACTACATTTCAACGGCTAATGTTTGACAGCTTTTGGCCTGCAGCAAGTGATACTCAGGCAATCGCATGGCAAAAAAGTAATTTTATAGCCAGCCAATTGCACACCTCGCTGCTTTCGATTAAATGGTAATTATTGATTGCCCCTAAAAAAAGTCGCTGCGGGCTAAGTAATGTGTTAACCAATGGAAATAAAGAGATGAAAATTTTTAAAAAATATTCACGATTATAATAGAAAAATAACTGTCATTAAATCAGTCATTATAGTTGATAAGTAACTCCAAACAGAATTAAATAGTTGCCTTAACAAGTTTTTGGATGAATTCAATAATTAAAGTTATTATATTAACGGGAAGATCATGTGGGTTTTTTTTTTTAACTGCATTGCAACACTGACCTATATCCTCTTGGAATACTATTCTAATGGATCGAAGTCACGTGGTATCTCTGTATTAAATAACATGTGTCTGATAATAGTTATCACCATATGGGGGAATTCGTATGTTATGTTATCTTTCAAATAGCTAATCAATCGCATCCACTGTTATGATAAATGTGCAAACACTGCTGATATACCTAAATAATCCAACACATCGCCGGTTTCACTGTGTTTGATTGTGAACAATAGGACAGTTATATTTTTTTAATGTAATATTTTAACGCACTCTGATGAAATATGAGAAATATTTTGTATCAATCACACTCGTAAATGCTTGGAACATAGATCTATTTGTTTTTAAAAGAACCGCTAAGTATTTCCTCCAATACAAAATTTTGGTCGTAGATGCCAACTTTCAGTAAGAAAAAACTTATTTTCTTCTTCTTCATATTACTGTGGAGACCCCATTAGGACCGAGGAAAGAGTCCACAATTTAACTACACATTAAAATAAAATAAAAACATCACAAACAACAATTATATACAGATGACAGAGTGTCACTTTAGGTTTTTAGTCCAGCCATTCAGTAAAGATTTGAAAGCCGGCAGCGATGGGAGCCTACAAAAACAGACTCAATTCTTACATCTATCAAACTTACATTCAGTTCTTTCTTTTTATTATGCCAGCCACAGCCTCGCTCAGGATGTCGTTCTCTACCATTTCTTGTGTCTAGCTACCGTCTGCTCATACGTCACATCCATACGCCGTTTCCCATTGTCTTAACTTGCGCGCCAAGCAGTTTATTTACAATCGTCTACATTTGTGCAACAATTGCATACCAACAATATGTTGTCAAAAGTGCAAACAGCCAAAGATTCACCTCAAAAAAATATTTTGAACTGGCTCTGTGATCTCAGAAATATGTTAAAGAAATTATTTACATAATTAATTCACACACTTTACTTCAGATTTTGACTCTACATACTGATTATTACAATCTTAAATTATACCAATACTTTACAATATATTATGATACAGTTATGTAATTTGTCACTAGCGTACATTGTATTATGGGCTTTTAGATATGGGGAACGGGTCTGTGTGTGTGACCTACGTCACAGACTCCCAATCAATGCAATCAGCTCTACGTGGCAACAGATGTCTTCTAGAATGTCATTTGACCAATAGCAATGAGTTTATAGACCATCAACTTTTACCACTTTATTCCATTGGTCTTGTGTCAAAATGTTGTGAATTTCTTATTGTGATAAATTTGTCTGAGTTTTTGTTTCAATCTTATCTATCATAAATTCAGCATTGTCAACAAAACCATTGATTTACTTGTAGGTAACTGATGGTTGTCGTGTTTGGTGTGGCCTTAGATAATGTTTTTGGTTAGTATTTATGACTTTCAAAAAGATATACTTATAAGATTATTCCTTAATTATGCGCCGGTGATTTCCAAAGACTTCCCTTGCACACAATGTGTTTCTATACTACATTTTATTATTGTCATTCAATTGACATCTCCATATGACCCGTCGCTTTTATATTGTGTACATGTCTACATTTTAATCATGTAAGCTTAGTCCAATGTCTTTATGAAATGAAAAAAAACACAATATTACTTGAAATGATGTTATTTTTTCTGTGAATTGAGTCTATAATTATGTTTCACTGTCTGCTCATGTCACTGACCTAAAAAATTTTGTTTTGAGGTTAAAGATATTTGGATAAGGAATCGGTATCGTGAGCGTCGAATGGCGAATCGGTATCGCTTCAATGTGTGTACTTTTATAATAATGACATTTGTATAGCGCTACCAACAAGCATAATGCAAGCTCAGAGCGCATTTAACATACAACTCAGAACACAGATACAATCTATAGGCTAAGAGATAAAAAACTAAATAATGATTCAAAACTTTACAAACATGGAACAAATCAAACCAAAACAAGATAACCGACCTAACATATAAGTAAGACAGTAGGGCTCAAAGCATGTTAATTAAAATAAATATTGAAATAATGAGTTTTTAAGTTCTTTTTGAAGGAATCAATAGAGCTTGTTTGTCTGAGTTTAATGGGAAGTAGATTCCACACCTTCGGACCGGACACTGAGAAGGCTCTAAGGCCAACGGTCGTCAGAGAGAAACGGGGCTCTTCCAGAAGCGATGAGTTGGCAGAACGAAGTGTTCTTTGAGGGACATATGGTGTGATGAGTTCTTTGAGATAGGACGGAAACTCGTTATTAAAAATGCACTGATGGCAAAGTAGCGCCACTTTATACTCAATTCTGGCTTTCACGGGGAGCCAATGGAGCGAGCGAAGAAGGGCGGTTCCCGAGTCTCGCCTTGATTTGCGCATGACCAAGCGCGCAGTACTGGTCTGTATTCTCTGTAGCCTGGCGATTTTGTCTTCGGGCAGGCCGACTAGCAGGGAGTTACAATAGTCGATACGGGAAAGTATCAGAGCGACTGCCAGTGTCTTTGCAGAGTCAGTGGACAAATAGGGACGTATTTGGCCCAGTCTACGCAACTGTAGATATAGACATCTGCACATATGAGATATATGTTGGTCGAAAGACAGCGTGGGATCCAGTAAAACACCAAGATTCTTCACTTTGTTAACAAAAGGCACCTGGCAGTCTATCACGGTGATGGATTTTGAACCGGTGAATTTGACTAAATTTCTCTTGGTTCCAATTCGGATTATCTCTGTTTTTTTCCTCATTCATTTTAAGCCCATTTCTCCCCGACCACGAATAGACGTTGGCGATTGCACTACTGACCTTTGCAGCGAGTCTAGGGGCATCAAGAGGGAACGCATGATCGTACAGTTGCGTGTCATCGGCGTAGAAGTGATACGAAATTTCGAACGGTTTGATGACCTGGCCGAGTGGATACACGTACATTGCAAACATCACTGGTCCTAGAACAGATCCTTGGGGCACTCCAAATTTCAGCGTTGAAGGTGCCGAGAGGAACTCATCTATAGCAACACTTTGAGTGCGCTCAGACAGGTATGACCTAAACCAACGAAGAACACAGCGTGAGCAGCCAAATGTGGTTGCAAGCCTATCAATCAGGATCTCATGGTCAAGAGTGTCAAAAGCGGCAGACAGGTCGAGCATTGCCAGAATAGACACATGACCCGTGTCCGATGTGCATAGTAGGTCGTTGACAACCTTGACCAATGCCGTCTCCGCGCTATGACTCTTTCGATAGGCGGACTGAAACTTCTCCAAGAGGCTATGCTGCTCCAAGTGAGGCAATAACTGTTTTAGCACAATGCGCTCCAAGACTTTCGAAAGGAATGGAAGGTTGGATACAGGCCGATAGTTTTTTAAGCACTCAGGATCGAGGCTAGGCTTCTTTAAGAGGGGCTTAACCAGTGCATTTTTCATTGATTGAGGCACAATACCTGAAGCTAATGAAGCATTCATCATCGTAGTGATCGAAGGTATTAGTTCGTTGATACAATCATTGAAGAGGGAGACAGGGATGGGATCGAGTTCGCAAGACGTTTTAGGCATCTTACTAATAATTTCCATAACAGAAGCTTCAGATACTGAGTGAAACTCACTGAGGTGAGAACCCTGGAAGACTGGATCATTGTGGAGCAGACTTGATTGGTTGTCTAGGTCTTCCCTAATTTTCTTGATCCTGTCTGTGAAAAATTGATTAAAGGAGTCAGGGAGGTCGGCAGGGGGAATGAAACATGGTAGTACAGGTTTACCTGCACCACCCAACATCTCTGTAGTTATTTTAAACAGCACCCGAGATGAGTCCGCGCTCTCAATCTTATTGCGAAGATGCATTGTCTTAGCATCTCGAATGAGACGATTGACATGGTTTTTCTTTTGTGTATACAAGTGTCGGTGCACTGTTAGACCGGTTTGCTTGTATTTTCTCTCAGCCTGACGGCGCAGCTTTTTCGCTACCTTGATCTCGTTTGACATCCATGGAGCCGATAATCGATCGGAGACTAATCGGGTTGTCAGAGGAGCATGAATGTCTAGCAGCTTTCTTAGGCAGGTGATATAGTAAATGGTATCGATTTTTTTTATGCAGAATGTCAGAATGTTTGATGTTTCTTGAGCTTGTTATACATAACACAATTACAGGGGATATAATTTTTGCAAGCTGTAATATAATTTAAATGAATTGTTATTGAGTGATGTGGTGTGGTATAATAACCGGCCAAAAAAAATCCTCCAAGGCATTTTAGAAGGTGGACGTTACCGTGAATGCTGGTTTGACAATATAAAAGACTGGACGAGCTACACATGACTGAACTATTGACAGCCGCTCAAGATAGGCAAAAAAGGAGAAACATGACTGCTGAGGTGTCCGTTCGCTCCCACAATCGACCGTAACGGTCAAGGGTTTGATGATGATATTTTCAATATATTAACAGTTATTTTAATGTACACAAAAAGTCTATCGAAAAAAAAGCTATTATTTGTTGTTGATTTTTAAAATTTAATTGCCTTTATAATGTGCTATAAAATGTTTGTTCTTTTAGAGAAATAATTTATTAAATGGCACAATGCACTCATATTTCTTTTTAACTACTAACAGATATAGGAAATGAAATAAAAAAAACATAAGAAATAGATTTTTTTTTTTATGTTTTTCTTTCATCGATTTAAGAATCAAAGAGTGATACAAATAATGACAGAAAAAATAATACAAATAATGATACAAGTAATATATCGGAGTTACACGCTATATTGTCAAGTCTTAATGAAGGGTGACCTTTTCAAATAGAAGAGATCACGAACTTCCGGTGACCTTTCTCGCCATTTTCGTAAACAAAAAACATGCTTTTGGTGGTGTTTGACAATTGATTTCAACTTTGACGGCCAGTTCTAGTCCTTTAGAAATATACACAGGCTACAAGATTAGATATGAGGAATCCGTTTTTAACATCAAAAATGAGTATGTGATAATTAATACTCGAAGCGTTAGTCGCGTGGGGAAAAATGTAGCTTTGTTTATAAAATAAATTAGTCAAGAGTTGATGTTTTCTATATACAGGGTGGGCCAATAAAATTGGTAACCGACACTCAGCGACGATTCACAATTGACTTTCTGGGAAGAATTCCTCCAAGTAGACTCACAAGCAGACGTCTTCTGCAGAAGTTCAGGGAAACAGGACGTGTGACCAATGCGAATAAATGACATAGTGGTAGGTCAAGGTCTGCAAGGACAGCCATCAACACTGAGACCGTGAGACAGCCATCAATACTGAGACCGTGAGACAGCCATCAACACTGAGACCGTGAGACAGCCATCAACACTGAGACCGTGAGACAGCCATCAACACTGAGACCGTGAGACAGCCATCAACACTGAGACCGTGAGACAGCCATCAACACTGAGACCGTGATACAGCCATTAACACTGAGACCGTGAGACAGCCATCAACACTGAGACCGTGATACAGCCATTAACACTGAGACCGTGAGACAGCCATCAACACTGAGACCGTGAGACAGCCATCAACACTGAGACCGTGAGACAGCCATCAACACTGAGACCGTGAGACAGCCATCAACACTGAGACCGTGAGACAGCCATCAACACTGAGACCGTGAGACAGCCATCAACACTGAGACCGTGATACAGCCATTAACACTGAGACCGTGAGACAGCCATCAACACTGAGACCGTGAGACAGCCATCAACACTGAGACCGTGAGACAGCCATCAACACTGAGACCGTGAGACATCGTCTAGAGGAATCACCAAGAAAATCGGTCACCGATTTAATTCCAGATATGCTTCCACGGTCTTCACTCTCTCCTCCACAGTATAGTGCTTTCGATCTATTGAGGTGAGAATTTAGTGTTTCGTTGTTAATATTCCCGAAAATAAAACAAACATCTCTGTAACTTTGAAAATTGTAGGAATATAAAAAGTGGTAACATTTTTCATACAAACATTTAGACCAAGAGCGCACTGAGCATGCTAAATGTAATAGTGTTGGTACAAGCGCTATATTAATAATCATTTCTATTATCGTTTTGAATTCCCTTTATCGTATCTTAAATATTACAGACGCTTCTTCTATATAGGTTATTGCGTCCTGCGCTCATCCGTGGTCTGATGTAGTCATGCATTTTTATTAGTTTTTTAATTATATTAAGTTATTGTTTTTTCCTGGTTTGTTCGGGCAACCCATTCCATGCACGGATGCCACTCGGATGAATTTATAAATGCCAGTAGTAATAAAGATGTTTATTTTACACAAACACACACAGGCTGACATCAATAAATACAGCACATTTATCTTCTATTTTTTTATATCAAGTCACAAGTTAAATAATTTCGAATATACTCAGCAATTGACCTTTGACCTGCATACATATATAATCATGACACATCGTGTCATCGTGTTATACAGTATTAGAATAATGTCAAATCAAAAATAAGATAAGATAAGAATTTGGCATTTCTTAAAGTGCTTCTATCCATGCTATTAAATTAGCATGCTCAGTGCTCTTGGTGTGAATTGCAGAGGCAGATGTATTAGCCAAAGATGGACCGCCTGCATTGATATTTCTGCAATTTGATGACTCTAAAACTCCTTTTACGGAAATTTCCGATCACAAACTGAATTATAGACTTCCGGTTAAGTAATTCGCTATGATTTTAACAATGGAGAACTATGGCTATCACAGTAGCAAGTTGTCGGAGAATTTAAGGGAATATTTTAAAGGTAAATTAAAACTTTTAAATAATGTATTTGTTTTCAATAAATGTAAATGTTTTCATTTTTAAATTTAGTCGTTTCATTACTTTTAATGTAGAATTGTAGTAGAAAGCCTTTACAGAACGAGCGTCTATAATATAAGATTAGAACTAAAATTAAGATAATAATCAAAAGTTGTATACAGCGGAAGTCTTTGGACATCGTTTTTGACTCTTAAGCTCTACAAAAAAAAGAGCAAGCAGTCCATCTTATTAGCGTCTTTGATAATACTAAGGAAATTTTAATTTCAATACCAAATCGGGTCCAATAAAGGCAGTTTATTTTATTTATTTTTTATTTGCTAGTTTTATTTTTAAGCATTGGGAAAATCCCTTGACACGTTGTTCTAAATTTAGAACTCATTTTGTAATACATGACGACATTGACGCTGGCGTTTACGGTTTGAAACAGGAAACAAAATGACCAGACCACGTGGCACAAGTTCGACTGCTTCCCGTCAACCCAGAAATAATCTATGAAGATGAAACTGAGGAACGAGCTTATGACGCCAGGCGTGTAGCAGACGATGAGAATCCCGGCCACTGTGATGACCATCGCCAGGGTTTTACTTTGGCGAGTGGCGAGGATCTCTCGCTGCTCACTATCCGAGGCGGCGCCTCGCCTCCATCGGAATTTCCTCTTCAAGCTGATGATGAGGATCGTCGTGAAGATGACAACCAAAAGGAAAGCAACGAGCGTCAGATAAACATGCGCAGAGTTGATGAATGAGTTGATAACGTGGCTGTTGTCGCGGAAAGCTATTCCAAGTTTCGTCCGATTTAGACCGGGATAAAAAGTCCAGTCCAAGTAAGCCGAAAAGTACATGGGCAGAAAAGCCGCAAAGTTGACGCCGAAAATCAAGAGGAGGACGGCGGCCGATTTGCGGAACGTGACGATTCGGTGGATCTTGAGCGGCACCAACACGGAGAAGCATCGCTCTGCGGTGATGTATGCCGTGATCCATCCGGTCAAGCGAGTCATGAAAATGTTCGGGCACCCGGCTGTCAACAGTTGGATGTCTTCGAACACTACGGGTAGATCCGCGAGCTCCAGATATGGGTTCAAGCAGAAGTTGTGCCAGACTTGAAAGATGAGCCCAATGAGGTCAGACGTAGACATGGCGAACAGGCTCAGGTTTACGGACTTGCGCAGCCCCTGTTTGAGGAACACGGTGATGTTGATGCAGTTACCCACAATTCCAAACACGCAGATGCACGTGTCAATGATCACGTGGTTGGTGAAAATAAAATGTTTTCGAACAAAGTCACTCACAATCTCTTCGCCATCACCTGCCAGGAAGAATGTGGTGCTTATATCGGTAGTAAGCAGAAAGTTATTAGCAGCCATCTCCAAAATCCCTACTCTGTTATCATCAATGTCTATCCTTACCAAAATTTTACCAGCCCTTTATTTCAATGTCTTTAAAAAAATTCAACAATAAAATTGAAAAGTTTAGATTTTACTCTTTTAGTTCACGTTTTTTGTAGGTAAAATGTAGTGCATAATATTATTAAACTACTTCTAATATGCAATCACTACAATTTAAATTCAATTCATATGAACTGTAAATCATTTAAACGCGTGGAAAATTTATTTTCACAATATTGTTCTTTCCAATTATGTTGGTCTTGTATTGTGTTGCGGTTTAACTTTTCGTATGAATATTTAACTATATTTAATGAAAGTAAAACAACCGTGTATAGTGATACTATAGTTAAAGTAGATATCACTGTATATAGACGTCTATGTTGTTACTATAGTTACACTAGGTATAACTGTATATAAATTTATATAGTGATACTATAGCTATAGTAGGTATAACTGTATATAAACGTCTATATTGATACTTAAGTTAGCTATAACTGTTTATCAACGACTATAGTGATATTTTGGTAAAAAGTAGCTATTTGTAACTTTTTGTAATTGTTTGGTCATGAGCCGATCTATCGAGACAAGTCATTGACCTAAAATGTATGAAATCTTGTAAGGATTTACCCTTTAGATCCTCTCGCTTTGTGAAATAAAAGTATTATTCTCTTCAGTGATTCATGCTATTTTTATCCTGCCCTTGTTTCGAACCATTAGCTTACTAAAGTCATTGTTAGAAAACGTAATAAATGACAATATATAAAATTAAAGGCGAGTGTCTCTTGAACAGGGTATAGTTAATTCAATAACAAACCAGACACACGTTCAAAGTCACCGATACATATAACCATATATTAGATGCTCTCTCAAGTTTGATCGCCCAGTGTGTAACTATTTTGATAATTGATACCTCTGGTTACATAAATCGATCTAGGCCAATTTGGCGGGGGCAGGGGGGGGGGGGGGAGGGCAGAGAGATGATAGGACGTCGAGATGGTTAGAGGGGAGTGGGGGCAGTAGACAAGAAAACAAAACTGTCTACAGTTTATCAATCGATGCGGCGTAGAGTGGCTTTTGAAAACTCGCTTTTTTTTCTTTATGATTACTGGTGTTGGGCCAAACTTTAAAATAATATTGCATTGGACATAGTGTCTTACAGTACGTATTGGAAGGTTACATTTAGTATAGATCTAGTGTTAATTTGAATAAAGTAAATTTATTTAACTACAACATAACCCCAAATTCGTTACATCTATCAAAATGTATGATACTAGGTAGTTAGCTAGTTAGATTGGTAATGTTCTAAAGTATCTTGCATTGGATATATCCATACTCCTTTATTATGGAATTCCTTTCCTTTGCTTTAGACTATAATCACGTTCAAGTTGCAATGTACCTTGAAGCTGAACAGGGATTTAAACCCAATATTTCTACAGTCATCAGTGATGGTATGCGGTTAGATTTGAACTCGTCATGTCTGGCAGGACATTGTAACTATTTAGACCTGCATACCAAATGTCTGAAAGAACTTATGACATTAATTACTGTCGTTTTGTCAGAGAAATAGTACTGCCGGTTAATTTGCTGGTTAAGTATGAAACTCGGTGTCTTCGTCCAGGGTCTAGTGCAGAATTCTCAAATTCTGAATTTATTTTCAAAAAAGTATTCATTTGTTTTATACTGTCGCAAGTTTTTTTTGTAGTCCACATGTAGTTGGTGTACACAGCAATGTTGTATTCATAAACATTCTCTAAGACGGGGATCGGCAACCTTTTGTGGGCCAGTGGGGGATTTCTATTTCAATCAGCGTACCAACAGCCAGAAAAGTCAACCTAAACGACCAAATAATTTCTTGTACACAAGACATTAATTTAGTTTTTGCGTGCCGTTTAAAATGTTTATACGTGCTAAATGTACCACCAGTGCCGTATGTTTGCCAACCCATGCTCTATGAGGCATCTGGGAATGCAAATGTGCTATTTTTTTTTTTATATGTTTGATAAGGGAATTTTATAAGTACATTTTAAGGAAATTTTATCTCTGGTTCATTGCAGCTTGTTTGTAAAAGATTTTTAATAACCACTTTTAGATAGTTTTATTTTCTGGTGCAGCGAAGTGGTGCTCTTAATTCTGGCAAGGGGATTTCTTGTCAGTTCGAATTTATAGCTGCATTTACATTCTGCAACTGACGTTAGACGCTCATCTCAGCTGGTTTAATTTTAAGGACAACCTTCACACACATAGAAATAAAAAGGAAAACGTTATTCACTTGAATTTGAATCAGAGAACTGCCATTAGATCACAGTGTCTAACATTGTGAATATAATACTTTCAATGGTACGGTAGCCGAGCGGCAGCGCTTTGGGCTGGCGTAACGAAGGTCCTATAAATGTGTCTTAGGAATTTCATCTGTCTGTTTCTAATGGTTATAATTAGTTTTCTTGAGATACATGCTGTTTTCAACACTTCTGCATTAGATTTCTTTTCAGTCCATGATATTCTCATCATCCTTCTTAGAAACCATATTTCTACTGCCTCTAATCTTTTCCTTGTTTCACTATCAATAGTCCAACATTCACACCCATCTAAAAGAACAGACCAAACATATCCCTTCAGTATGCGCATTTTGGTACATATTCTGATATTCCTGTTTTTCATGATACTGCTTTAGCTCATGATGTTGTTTTTAGATATTGCGATTCTTCTTTTTATTTCCTTGTTGCCAGGGCCGGCTCTACCATATAGGCAAACTAGGCGGCTGCCTAGGGAGCAAAATTTTTGGGGGCGCAAAATTGAGGATTTATTTATAATTTGGGTATTTAAAAATATAAACAATATTAAAGTTTAGTGCTTCTGCGCGCTACTAGCATAGGTAAATGAATGAATAGGTAATGAAAGGTGAAGGATATTTTATTTAAATTGTCTTAGAAAATAGGAAAGCTTGCCTAACAGTAGCCTACTTAGTTTGGCAACCACGCTGTGCGTAGCGGAGTGCAAAAAGTCAACCCCTCACTTCCCCCGGCCACACCCTGGATGCGATGCGGCGGCGGAATATCATAGTGAAGTGAGTGAAGTGACGTGACCGTGACCTTCAAGTCAGTTCGTGAATCGTAAGTCATGAGGGCGCTGAGTTGTTTGCAGTGGCAGTGCAGTTGTTGTTTTTCAGACTGTTAATTACGAAAACGAGTACCGGTACATTAAATCCCCTAAGTGACCCTAAGTGGCACAAGATGGTCCAGTCGAATTGATGCACTAACACCTCTGCGGTACCATTTATCTCATGCTTGTGATGCTTCGGAAGAAATTTCTAAAGACACTAATTGGATCTAGTGGCAATATTGCGAAGATAGAAGCACTTGGGTTACTTAAAAATATCTCAGACTTCAAGTTTATTGTTGCACTTGTCACATAGCACAACATTTTGTTTCATGTAAACATAACTATTAAGACACTGCAACAAAAGAACTTGAGTCCCCAGAGAGCTGATAGTCACCTGGTGTCTTTGAATTTTCGTACAACATTCCTGACCTTAAAAACAAAACTAGACCAGAGTTTAAGTCGATGTGCAAAAACTTGGAAAAAAAAACACATTAACAATTGAAAAAGATGAAGGTTTGAATGAATCTGATATTGCTGCTGTACGACAGTGATATGAACTTAGAGCAATTTCTCATCATCTCCATGACTCAGTATCAAACCCTGAAGAAGTCCTAAAGTACATATACCTCCAGCATCTTGAAAATGGATTTCTTATAATTTGTGTAACCCTTCGTATTTTGCTTACGTTGCCACTTTCCGTAGCTAGTACTGAACGAAGTTTTTCAATATTTAAGCTACTTAAAAACTATCTGCGTAGTACAATGTGTCAGGAG
Organism: Anisus vortex; assembly: GCA_949126835.1. NCBI lineage: Eukaryota > Metazoa > Mollusca > Gastropoda > Planorbidae > Anisus > Anisus vortex. The sequence continues at coordinate 4,669,348 of OX421494.1, forward strand.
AGACTTGCGGGTCTTGCGACAATTTCTATTGAAAGTGAGATAGCAAGACAATTAGACTCAAAACCCCTCATTCAAGAATTTGCTCAGCAGAAAGCTAGAAAAGTATCACTAGGGTTTTAGTCTTTAGTATAAATACTGGTGATCAGTATTTAAAAGTGACTTTTGGACCGTAGTTAAGAAAACAATAATCCAATATCAAATAATATCAAGTATTCTTTGTGCCTTTTTTTAAGTATTATAAAAACAGAAAAAAAGATCTATAATATAACTGTGAGTTTCGGTTTGTTATTAAGAGAACTGTACATAATGCAGGTATAAAACCTATAAACCCATATATCTATTGTAAAACTGTGTGTTATGTAAATTTTCTAATAATAATTTAGATTTCTAATTATTAATGTATAATGCAAAACGATTGTTACTTTTCATTCAACTGTTTTATCTACATTTCACAGTCATCAATCAATGGTTAGGCTATAAAATAAAATTCTTTGTTGGGCTATAAAAATTATTAACAAAAACACATTTTCGAAGTTCCTTACGTGGCAGACCTCGCCGAAGGCACTTTAATGAGGGCGTATAATTTGTTTTCGCCTAGGGCGCCAAAAACCCTAGAGCCGGCCCTGCTTGTTGCATTTGCCTTCTTGTGTTATTGTATAGCCCAGATACTGAAACGAACTGATTTGTTTGATATTTTTGCCTTCACTGGATATAGAGCATCCTGGAGATTGTGTTTTCTTAGAGATTACCATTACTTCGGTCTTACTGAGATTGAGTGTTAATCCTTTAAGTCGGCTCTCCTCTACCACCTAATTTAGAATAGTTTGCAGGGCACATTCTGATTCAGCCATTAGTACTGTGTCGTCTGCATATCTCAGATTATTTATATTCTTTCCTCCAACTTTAATATCGTCTAGGTGTTCGATGTTCTGGAGTATTATTCCACTGTAAATGTTGAAGAGGTCTGGTGATAAAACACATCCCTGTCTTACTCCTCTCTTTATTGGTTTGAATGCACTTAACTCCCCTTTATATCTTATGGCAGCTTCTTACTCCCAGTATAGTATTTATAGGAAAAATAGTATAGAAAGACTGGTTTTGTGTGGGAAAATATCTGGTAAGAGAGACAGAGGAAGACAAAGTCTGACATATGTAGAAAGCCTGAACGAATGGGCCACAAACAACAACATAAGTAATAATAACTTCCTCCAAATAGCTAACAACAGGAAAGAATGGAGAGTCATGACCGCCGATGTCTGCTACAGACCTGGCACCCAATGAAGAAGAAGAACGAAGGTCCTGGGTTCGAATCCCGGTGAAGGCTAGGATTTGTTCTCGTATCTGCAAGGTGTCTTTGAGTCTACCCAGCTCTGATGTATACCTGACTTTAGTTGAGGTATAAAGTATAGGCATTGTGCTAGCCACACAATCTCCTAGCATGCCGTGGCCACAGAAACTGGTGATCCAGCCCGATGGATCAAATGGGTTTGACGGGATACTTTTTTTTTAAACTTTCATTTTCAAATGACAGAGTTGAGTATTGGTTCAATATTCCTTTTTTATTTGTTCTCTCTTAACTTATTTCTGCAGGCTGGATCCACGCATTGTGATTATAACAATCTATTCTAGTTACAATCATTACAAATAACAAGGCAATGTTTGTCAATACTCTTTTCTCCTTTCTTCTCTAATACATTAAGCTAGGCAAATTTAAAAAAGAACTTAAAGACATTTCTCTTTAGCTAGTGGATGTGTGCCTTACATACTAATATATCTATCACTTGAATTCACACGAAGAGCGCACTGAACATGCTAAAATTAATAGCATGGATAGAAGCGCTCCAAAAAATGACCATTATTAATTTTATTATTATTATTATATAAATATTATAGGGTTAATTATTGTAGAATAAACTGTATCTGCGATAGTTTCTCTACTAATTACGATTTACTATTGCAAATTTTATGAGTTACACATGTATGTTATATTAGATAGAGATTGCGTGAAATAGTGAGGGGTCATTGTCCGCTTGAGTCCAATGAGAATTGGATGGGGAGTAAGAATGGACCTTTAGAATATTACATTTAAACATCCATTGGCAACGCCCTATTGGTGAACGGTGTCCGTGCGGCAGATTGACCATGGAGGCGTTTATAGAGCATAGTCAGAACTTTGAATTTTATCCTAAGTGTTATAGGTAGCCAGGGCAGGTTTCTTTTCTTCTTCTTCTTCTTCTTCTTGTCCCTTAACCTTGGCGGTCTTTGGGGGGAGCTAATGGACACTGGGTGCCCATTAGTCCTCTCTTGGGCTTGGTAGACTTGGCGGCGCCCATCTCCTCTCCAAGTCGGCGGTGGATTTATGGCTGCCTGCACCGAGGGTCGAACCCCTGATGCGGAGCTTGGGAGTCGAGCTTGCTGTCGACTTAGCTAACCAGCCGCCTGTTTCTTTTAGACAGGTTAATGAGTTATCTTCATTGTTCAGCACAATTTTCACAGGCGAAAGACGACATTAATTTATTCCTACTAGGGACTCCAGAATAATATGAAGAAGAAGAAGTATAGACTTAAAGTATAAAATAAAGGCAAAGTTTGTTTATTATAATTTTTCTTTTATTAAATTGCTGAATTCAGTATTCGTTGACACAAAAGGCGTGGTGCCAGTAGCGTAACTAGACAGGGGGTGCATGGTGTGCACGCCCCAGGTGGAAATAGTTATGCGTCAAACTAACACTTTGTTAATCTATACGTACTTAAGCTTACCAGAAGTAAAAAAATCCACATTTTAAATAGACCGCCAAATTCTTCCCCTACCCCAGGTGCCTAATTAACTAATTCCGCCTCCGGACAGTGCTATTGCTTTTAAGTTCATTAACTATAGTCATTTTAGAGTAAGCTTATAAACTGAAATTGTTATAAATAGCGACAGACGTGGTTTCTTACATTCAATTCTATCTCTGAAGAGTCAAAGCCAAACGTTTATTTACCCATGCACTCGTCACTTCCGCTGTTGCTTCTATTTTTACACATCGGGAATATCTCCAACATCGTGGATCTATATTTAGAACTCATCTTGTAATACACAATGACGTTGATGCTGGCGTTGATGGAGTGGAACACGAAGCAGCACGACCAGACCACGTGGTACAGGTTCTCCTGCTTGGCGCCGACATTGAAATCACTGAAAAGCGGCTCCAAGATGGCGCACATGACTCCGGGGAGGTAAAGGATGATGAGGATGGCAGCCACCATCACGACCAGCCCAATGATTCTGTTTTCGAGGATGGAAAGTGCCTCGCGCTGGTCCCTATCGGAGGTTACTCCTTGTCTCCATTTGGCCTTATTCTTCAGAGCGATGACCAGAATAGTGGTAAATATGACGACAAGGACAAAAGCGATTGAAGTTAAATAAAAGTGAGACATATTCATAACCAAGAAAATTTCATCTACATTGCTCCGATACGAAACCCCGATTTTCGTCTTGTTCAGACTCGGATAGAATTTCCAGCAGATGTAATTCGAGTAGGCTTTTGGTAGAAAGAATGCAGTGTTGATGCCGAAGAGAAAAATTAAGATGCAGCTGGTTCTCCTGAACGTGATGATGTGTCGGATCTTTAAAGGCAGTAGAACGGAAAGGCATCTCTCTGCGGTGATATACGTGGTTATCCATCCGGTGATGCGTACCATCAGGACGTTTGGAGACCCGCCTGTTAAAAACTGCACCTCCATGAACTGTATCGGTAAATCCGCCTCTTCTAAATAAGGATTGAGACAGAAGTTTTGCCAGACTTGAAAGATGAGCCCGATGAGGTCAGAAGTAGACATGGCAAACAGACTCAGGTTTACGGACTTGCGCAGCCCCTGTTTGAGGAACACAGTGATGTTGATGCAGTTGCCCACAATTCCAAACGCGCAGATGCACATGTCGATGATCACGTGGTTGATAAAAAGAATAAGTTTCCGCGCGAATAAACTCAACAGCTCTCCGCCATTGTCTGTCACGTGACTGCTGTTGCTACCGGTGTTGATGAACTTTGAACTGTCGGACATGTTCCACCAGTCTGGCAACTCGTCAACACTGACCATCGTAGACAAATTTTCAATTAGCCAATAGAAATAACCAATCAATGTGAACGCTATTTGTTGTAGTCTAGAAGCACTAATCCTCAATAAAGCCCAACTGTGATATGGTTGTAGTTGACGCTGGTTTAAAGGAATGAGCATGAACTATCACTGTAACTGTTTTGAACGGTAAACATCAATAAATAGGCTATTTAGCTAGTGACAAGATTTTTAAAAAATGTGATAACTTAAACTTATGATAACAGCTTCAGGTTGTTTAACAGACTCGGTTTCAGTATTCATCGAAAATCTTTGCAACTTATATTTGCATATTGTTAAAGTTTATATAGATGATCTAGCTCAATTGCATGCCGGTCCAAAAGAATCCTATCATTGTGCGAAGCCATAAAAGCGTTGCTTTATGTTTAATACGCAATAATAATTATATATTTGAGTTTATATTTTTTTAAACATAATGGTGTAGCGTAATGTTTCCGAATTATGCTAAATAATTGACGAAGATTTCGTAATTAATCGATTCAACGAATGCATGTGATTATTACTTTAGTGTGGGCGTTTCCCTGCAAAATTTACTTCCTTGATAATTACCTCCAAAATTGAATGTAAGAAAGTAACACTTCACTAGTGACACCACATTACTGTGAGATTATTATCGTAACATTCAGAGTAGCAGAATAATTAAATCAGTCTTACTTATAGCTGTTGTCTTTAGGGGGGGGGCGTAGGTGGTGTGGGAAAAAAAAGGGGGGGGGTCATTATAAGACATTAGTAAATTGAAACAGCACTATAATAGTATATACAGAGAGAATTTAAGAAAATTTTAAAAAAATCACGGTAGGACATGATTTTGCTGGAAGCAAAATTTTTTAATCAGAAGTAAAGCAAACATAATATTTTAAAATGTCAGACTAGTTGTAGTTGTATTAGCTGAATTAAATGTTGAATTAATCGAAGTGTTATGCATTGAATGGGTTAATGGCCGTGGAACGAGATATAACCTTTAGACAGTTCTATGACTATTATTAAAGTTACGGGGAAGACCCATCGCCTCTAGCGGAAAGATAAACATATTTTTAAAAAAAATGATTTACTTGAATTGAAGAATCGTGAAGTTGAGAGTCTGAGATGTAGAACATAATATAAAAAATAGAACAAATTACTTCAGTTGGGAACATTAACTACAGTATTTCTTCATCGCTCTAGTTTAAATTTCAATGATACCGAAGAGTACATAGAAGAAATGTATAACATTTAATCGATTGAAAGGAGAATTTGTTGACAACATTTCGAGACTATCATAAACCTTTATTGAACAATGATAATTTATTTGTTAATTTTATTAATTTATTTTCTGTATATATATATTTCTAATTACTTATAAATATGTATTTTTATAAATAGGTAACAGTTACGGAGAATCCTGTGATTTGTTCTTGGGACTGTCAAAATGACGACCTTCAATGTTACCTTGTATGTTATAGATCAAAAGTAGGCAACCTACAGTACGCGTGGCTAATTCGCACGCAAATGGATTTTTAATGGCACGCGGAAAGGGCCTTATAAGTCTCTTTAAGTCTCTTCTACAAGAAATTCTACAGCAGGATGACTTTAAGACTGTTGGGACGCTGAATGAATTAGACATAATACTGCTACAGCAGGATGAATTTTAGACTGTTGGGACGCTGAATGAATTAGACATAATACTTTGGCACAATGTTATTAAAAGTTTGTCGACCCATGTTATAGACTATAGACCAGTGGTTCCCAAACTTTTTTTAGGCCGCGACCCCTTTCTACAGTTTATCATGCTTTGGCGACCCCCCCTCCCCCCCCCCCCCATAAAAAAATTATAATTTCGTTTCTAGTTTATTACTGCATTTTGGGACTGTTATGAATTGTAATGTAAATATCTAATTTGCACGATGCATTTTTATTGTTACAAATTGAACCTAATTAAAGCATAGCGATTAATCATTTTTAAAAAAAAGACATAAAAACAAATGTCATTAAATATTGCAAGGTACATGTATAGGTCTAAGCTTAGGCCTATATTTCTAATTACAACACGAACGTCAGCTATTGTGATCGTTGACATTGCGTATTTCTCATCGGTTCAGAAATTCTTGGGACAGTCTTTGCAAGAGCACAACTAAGCAGTTCACCTCCAACAATAAGTCTACTGTGTTTAGACTTGATAACCAACAAGGTGGAAAAGCATGTTTAATAAGACATTTTGTTGCAAAGGAAGAAAATGGCGCAACACAATCTCAGTCAAAATAGTTTATGACTGCAAACATTTGATTCATAATTTTTCACCTAGCATTATAGAGAAATCAGTGCTCTATGCATCGTTGTTAATACGCTCAATGAACTTTGTGCTTTCTCATGAATATCTTAAACTTTGAATGTGAATGGGCTTCTGGCAAGTACATAGATATGTAGTGTCAGGTAGATTTGGAAAGTATCATGAAATTTCGGCTGCAAGCACGTGAAAGTGTTATTTCACAGAATTTATCATCGTAATCATTTTGTCATGTTTTTCAAAGAAAGCAGATAAAGTAGACCAGGAGCCGCATGAGAAAAAAAAGTGCGGTTCAATCCCACTTTTCAACACTAGTCAAATCTAGATGATTTATTTGAATTACATACGTTTATAGAAATCAGGAATCTTTTAAAAGGTTTGATGACCATTTTATGAAACTGCCATAGGAATTCCCATGAGAATGTAATCATATCATTCACAACCTTACAAGCCTATTCACAAACTTTAATCAAGTACAGTTTTTAATTTAAATTAATGTAACTTTTCCTAAACTTCAGCATTGATCTTACAAATAATATTACAAAGATAAACTCTTATGGGCCCCGGCGCAGCGCAATAACTACACACACACACACACACACACAAACACACGCCCTCTTCATGGGGCCTGAAGTAGACAGCATATACATTTCATTTTCATCAATTTTTTTTATGCAAAATAGCTAAATTTCAATTGGAATGATCGGATCTTTTTAGATAAATTAAGGCATGTTATATTTTCGGAGCATCATACTCGTTGCACTATTGCGAAAACAGTCGACTGTTTAAAGATCTTGTTTTTACAAAAGGGCACAACTTATGACGCTTTATATTACTTCTTTTTAACTGGTGCGGCAATGTCTTTGTTGCTAATATTTGTCCATATATCATAAAGTGAGCTCCGATTACTTTTGGTCACTAATTATTTTGAAATCCAGACCGAACAGCAGTGCCGTTGCTAGGGATTTGGGGGCCCGGGGGGCTTGGCCTCTTTAGGGGCCCCTGCATTTTAACATTCGACATTATGACATGAGAAAACGACAATTCTGACACTCCTTTGGGCCCCCCTCAAGTGGGGCCCGGGGGGACTTTCAAATTTGGACCCCCCCCCTCCCCCTCCCCTAGCTACGCCACTGACGAACAGAATCTACACTAAATTCCAAAATATTCATGAAGTGTCGGTCGTTTTATCGCCAATACTAGGCCTACTGCTTTTAACACAATGGCTGCTTTTAACAGAGAAGAGGCATTTTAACACAACTCTCTACGTGAAGCCGGCTGGCCTAGCGGTTAGTTCACCGGACTGTCAACCAAACCATCTGACACGTCGCGGGTTCTAGCCCGGCCACCGGCGGATCCCTGTCGCCCTGCAGGAGTTTTGGGCCTGTAAACATATTTGCGCCAGCAGGCAGCAGTGTGTTTACAGAGCGCACTGAGCATGCTGAAATAGCATGGATAGAAGCGCTATATAAATAACCAATTTAATTTTACAGACGTGTTACTGGTCCGCATACGTGCATTATGGTGCCGACCTTGTCTCATACACCTGTATTGATGTCATTATGCCAAGTAACCTACACGTATGCGGATGTATCTGCATGTAGGTGGACTCGCTTGGAGACGGAAAGATGAACTGTGTTTCGGCTCCTAGGACCATCAAAAACATACGTTTTCCGAAGCTCTTCGGCGACCTCCGCGAAAAGGTCATTCGACCCCCAAGGGGGTCGCGCCCCCCAGTTTGGGAACCGCTGCTATAGACGATCTTTCAGTACAGAAGATTCTTTCCTGCCGCTGTCCAAGCCCTGCCGTTCTGCAAAAGGTTTGGGCAAAGGACGCAATTAGCTTCTATCTAAGAATGGAATATGGATGCACCATTAAAAATTATAAATAAACTATGTGCCTTTCTAGCAAACTTAAGGATAGATCTAAGCATTATTTGTATCTTACTGAAAATTAAAGGCAATAACCACTTTCCAGCAATCACAATGAAGTGACAGCTAGTATGAGTTCCACAGAATACCAGATTGAAAACACCTATTGAACCAAAAGCTGGGGTTGATCAACCAGAACAGGAAATAGTATGGGATCAAAACTCACTAGATTCAAAATAGAAACGTTCAGTTAGTATAACCGCCATTGTTTCTTTGGAGGAATTTTAGATATTGACATCTCCTAGAGCCATGGATTATAACTCTGGTGCTGCGTCGCGGTGAGATTGTTGTTGTTGTTTTATAATTCCAGCCTGACAATAGTTAGGGTAAAGTCACCTGCACATTTATGCTAGCTAGACAATCCCTATTATTATAAAATAATACATAATAACATAAGAACGATGTTATTTTGTTTTTCAAGATATAACCAAATGCGCTGGAACTATAGTATTGTCTACTATTTATATGTTGAATATATTTTTTGTTTATGAAATAAAATTATATTTTGTTTGTTCTTAAATGTTAGTTTAATTTAGCGTTTGAACTTCTTTTTTGTTGTATAAAAACGTATAAATCATGGTAAACTAGATATAGTAAAGTAGGAAAAACTAGATGAGCAAGGTAAACTATAAAGTACCCTTCGGGGCAAATTGATCATGGGGTCGGTGAGACAGCATTCAAAAGTTTCTGTGACCACGGCATACTAGGGTGATTGTGGAGCCAGCAAAAGGCACTGCCGCCTTTACTTTACCCCAACTAAGGTCAGGGACACCCTCCAGACCCGGGGGAAAAAATCTTAGTCTTCACCGGGATTCGAACCCGGGACCTTCGGTACGCAAGTCGAACGCGCTGCCGCTTGGCCACCGTACCACATAGGTCTAGGTTATGAAATTTGACAGAAACAGCTTTGGATGTCGCTCCATGCGTACAATCCTCCACAATCATTTTAAATTGATAATATTTTGACATTTCTTTTCTTTTTCAAAATTGTATGCGTTATGTGTATGGCCACCATTTAAAGAAGTAGGCCTAATAGTAAAGTATCCCGTAGGACCAAATTGATCCATAGGGCCGGTGAAGCAGCGTTCACCAGTTTCTGTGGCCACGGCATACTAGGGGGATCGTTTGGCCAACACATTGCCCAGCCGCCGTTACTTTTCCCCAACTAAGATCAGGGCTGGGCAGACTCGGGGACACCAACCATCCAGACCCGGGTACAAATTCTAGCCTTCACCAGGATTTGAACCCAGAACCTTTGGTACAGCAGCCGAACGCACTTCCGGGCGCGGCCACAGTGCACCCGTAAGGTAGAAATAGTCACGTGAAACTGACCAGTATTTGACTATTCCTCAACCGTTGAGTAATTACGCATGAAAAAACAACGACATTGTAATATACTGAAACATAATACTACTACTAATAATATGAATGAATGTCAAAACATCTTAAGTACTCAACACAAGGCTTTTTTTCTGAATAAGCGTTAACACGATTCTCACTTCAGTAGTAAACAAGGTCAAAACAAACACACAGGGGAATTCTGGGCCAACAACACAGGGGTAAGCAATCTCACAGTTCCCACAAGGGAAACAACACAACAAATAGCCATAACGATTACAACAGACATTATAATTAATTATTCCTGTGTGGAAAGTAAAATATTGATCGCTAGTACTATCACTAACAGTTGCCTGTATGCTGTCAATATTGTTATTTAAAGTTAAATAAAAATGCAAATAAGTCAATAGGCTAAATACAGTATTTGTGCATATATAAACATCTAAACATAAGAAATGATCGTGGAATTTTACTGAAATTCCTTTAAGACAAGCACAGATCGTCACATTAAAATTAAATATGTTTATTTTTGTTTACACTACAGACACAATATACGTGTTTTCATTATACATAATAATATGTGTGTAGTTGATAAAGGTCAATTTTAATATATAAATAGAGTGACAATTTGGCGGACGCTTTGCAATTAAAACGTTGCTGCCTTACCTAATCCGTCATATTAATATTATTATATCAGCGGTGTATTCTGTAAAATTATCTTCCGAAAGTTGCAGCCAATGATGAAGAATGTAGATTAGCGGCTCAAAGACGCTTTTCGTTGGTTACCTTGGCAAATGGTCAATTCTTTCAGGTTCCTGATTCTACGTCAGCGGTATCAAATATATGACTAAAGTTGACAAAAAAATATTTATTTCGATAACTTCCAGCTTGACCTTAACAGTCGTCAAATCTTGATTTTCCTAACTATGAGGCTATCGGCGATCTATAGGCCTATAGGCTGCAGCCAACGCTTATTTACTGGCGCTCTCATCAATTCCGCTATTGCTTCTATTTTTAAATATCGGGAATATCTCCAACATCGTGGATCTATATTTAGAACTCATCGTGTAATACACAATGACGTTGATGCTGGCGTTGATGGAGTGGAACACGAAGCAGCACGACCAGACCACGTGGTACAAGTTTTCCTGCTTGGCGCCGACATCGAAATCACTAAAAAGCGGCTCCACGATGGCGCACATGACCCCGGGGGCGTAAAGGATGATGAGGATGGCAGCCACCATCACGACCAGCCCAACGGTTCTGTTTTCGCGGCTGGAAAGAGCCTCGCGCTGGTCTCTATCTGAGGTGACGCCTTGTCTCCATTTAGCCTTCTTCTTCAGAGCGATGACCAGGATAGTGGTAAATATAACAACGAGGACAAAAGCGATTGAAGTTAAATAAAAGTGAGACATATTCATTACCCAGGAAATTTCGTCAGCATTACTCCGGTACGAAACCCCAATTTTCGTCTTGTTCAAACTCGGATAGAATTTCCAGCAGATGTAATTCGAGTATGTTTTTGGTAGAAAGAATGCCGTGTTGATGCCGAAGAGAAAAATTAAGATGCAGGAGGTTCTCCTGAACGTGATGATGTGTCGGATCTTTAAAGGTAGTAGAACGGAAAGGCATCTCTCTGCGGTGATATACGTGGTTATCCATCCGGTGATGCGTACCATCAGGACGTTTGGAGACCCGCCTGTTAAAAACTGCACCTCCATGAACTGTATCGGTAAATCCGCTTCTTCTAAAAAAGGATTGAGACAGAAGTTTTGCCAGACTTGAAAGATGAGCCCGATGAGGTCAGAAGTAGACATGGCAAACAGACTCAGGTTTACGGACTTGCGCAGTCCCTGTTTGAGGAACACAGTGATGTTTATGCAGTTACCCACAATTCCAAACACGCAGATAAACATGTCGAGGATCACGTGATTGATAAAAATAATAAGTTGTCGCGCGAATAAACTCAACAGCTCTCCGCTATTGTCTGTAAGGTGACTGCTGTTGCTACTGGTGTTTATGAACTTTGAACTGTTGGACATTTTCCACCAACCTGGCAACTCATCAACACTGACCATCCTGTACAATTTTATTTAGCCAATAGAATTCAATGTCAATGCAAATCTTCTTTATCGTCTGTAATTTTTATAGGAAACTATTCTATTCGAAGTTTATAATTGACAATACTAAACGAATCGTCTTCAACCTGCATTAGCTTTTTTGAAATGTAAACATCACTAAAGCAGCAAGTCCGTTATTAACATCATATAGAGATGTAAATATATTTCTTCAACTGATTATTACAAAATCAGGCGCAATATTATCTGTGTTCAAGTACATGCAGACTATTTGTTTTCATTTTAATGCCAGACATTCTTTTTATACGTTGTCAATTAGAGTCTTGTGTAGAATATTTAAACTCAATCCCATCCAGAGCCAACGAAACGCTGGTTATGTAAGAACTATACAGAGGCACTTTCTACAAGCACTGTGACAATATATTGTGGATATATATGTATACCCGTTCAGATAATCTTTTGTATGTCCTCTAAGTAAATAATAAATCAGAATTAATTTTAATCATAGACTGCTGGATCAATCATGAAACTGACACACACATACACCAAATGTGTTTACTTTTGCGAGGAAAAGCCCATGACAAAGTTTCACCAATTGGTAATGACCGACCTTTGATTATTAGAAAGTATTAGTTCTCTAGTCACATGACCATCCAGTTAGACCCCCGAGATCTATAATTAGCCTACTATCATAATGACTAGAGAAGAAGGATAATTAACAAGTTTCTAGTTTGTTCCTTTTATATATATATTTCAAGACATTAAAAACATATCTGTTGAAATGTCTCAAATACGACATTAACGCGACACGTTAATCGCAAGTCAGGATTTAGCCGGGAGCAAACTTTTTTTCTAATCTATAGATTTGTTTTTGAAAAGCCATACTTTTAGAGGTTGTTTTATTTTCTATACACTACATGAATTGTATGATTAATCGAAAAGTATGCTAATCTTAATTAATGGACGTAGTATTCAGGGAGCAAAAACATCTTGACATTTGAATTCTATGACTATGTCATTAAAAAGGTAATTGGGTAGAGTAGATAGCCTGCAGGGGGAGATAATTACATTGGCTGTTTTTTCCCAAAAACGAAGAAATTGTGGAGAAGACCATCCTGCAGTTGTAGAATATTCTAGAACTCCAGGATGTGCTGAGGAATGCTGAGAAATTTCAATGGCTTCTCTATAGTTTTAGTTTGAATTTCAAACATAATGAAGAGTGTTCAAATCACACACGCACACATAGGTCTTTATATAATATTGTCATAGCTGTAAAGCGAAGTCCTTAGAGAAAAATGTTGAGTCTTTAATAAACATAAAGTTAACAAAAGTTAAGAATTTGCTTTAACAATATTTTGTGTTTATATATGTGTCTTTATTTTTTAAGTGTAAACTGAATACTGTATAAGTATAGCTAAACTTGGTTTGAAATAAATAATGCAACTCTGTAACAAAACTATGGTTAAACAATATCAATTTGTTTCATACTGGAAATATATCTACTGTTTCAGTTTATATCACTGGCCATAGGGGTATACAAATATTTTAAAATACACTCTACATTATAATCTTACAATATATTAATACCACAATGCATTAATCTCATAATATATAAAACTTGAATTACATTATATATTACCTTGATAGATTGTAGATTGTTAGACTGATAGATTGATAGATTGTTAGATGTATAGATTAATAGAATGATAAAATGATAGATAGATTTTAAAAAGCAAAATATACAAAATAGACAATACAATTGTGTTTCGCTAAATATATCTAGTATTGTTTTTGTTTTTTAATATAATATAATGAATGAATACAAATCATAATAATAACATACAGACATACTTATACATAAATAAACACACACACAAAATATAAATTCAGGGGTTTACACATACATGTTAGTGGGGTTGCACGTTCGACCTGCGTATCGAAGGTTCTCAGTTCGAATCATGGTCAAGGCTAGTTTTTTTCCTGGGACTTGAGGGTGTCCAAGCTCTTATGTGTACCTGACATTGTTGGCCATAGAAACTCGTGATTAAAGATAATATCACAGTAAAGCTGAGATCAAATTATAATTAATTTCGACAAACTAAATGATAAGTTTTAGTCAATAATTAACTATAAATGTGAAAGTTTTGTAAAAAAGAAAATGTATTTGGTGTAAATCCAAATAAAAAGGATGATAACCACAAACATGTTAATTTTTTTAATTAAATATTAAACGCTTTAACGATTTTCTCTATAAATCTTGTTTGCTTTTGGCCTCTGTCTTGCTAGGGCGCTAAAACCATATTCTTATAAAATAATATACAAAAATATAATAGAGCAGGTTGACTTTCATGCCGTTGGCACGCTGAATTATTTAGAAATCCTAGTTTGGCACACTGTTAGCTAAAGGTTGTCGACCCCTGGTCTAGTATTTTGCATAAGATTTTCGTGATAAGATTTCTGTCACATTTTTCTACTTATAATAATCTCCATATACTTGATTATTTACAGAGGCATAAAAAGTATTTCAAATATAAATAGTAGTTTATTATTTACTTTTTTTGACGCAATCTAGTTTGGATTTAATCTTTAGGTCACAATAATGAAACGAAATAATAAAAGAAAACACAAAATTTCTTCTTCTAATGTTAGCCAGTCTGCAGAGAAGTTGTCTCTCTTCCAGTCAATGCCAGACAATCATATTTACATGTCTTTGTAGTTGTTCTGTATGTCTGTATAGTGTGTCAGGAATGGTAGATTGAGGGGGTGGTAGTGTGTGTCTGATGTAGATTAGCTTAGCGCATTCAAGTAGGATGTGGTCCACAGTTTCTTGTGGGCAGGGGCAGTGTCTGCAGTTAGGTGGGTGAGTTGGGTTTATTCTATTTAGGTGTGAGTTGAATGCTATATGTCCTGTTCTCAACTGGAATATAGTGCATTGTTCTTTGCGGGGGGAGGAACTTTATGTTGTCTTGTTTGTTGGGCTGATTCATTTCTCTGTACATTTTTCTTCCAGTTTTTCCCCGAGCCCATTAATTTAGCCATTGATCCTTAAAGTTGTTTTTTAGCATGTTGCACACTGTGTTCTTCTGTGTTATAGCTGACAGGTCCATGCTAGCTCCCTTTCTAGCCAGTCTGTCAGCTTTTTCATTTCCTAGTATGCCAATATGTCCTGGGATCCATTGTAGAGTTATGATGATGTATGTGCTTATTAAGTAGCCTATTTTGTGTTCTAATAAGGTGATTTCTCTACAACTTGGTGAGGTTCCGCTTGCTATTGTTTGGTCAGTTGATCGGGAGTCTGTAAAGATGACTCTATCTGTAGGGAGGAGCTGTTTTTTATTATATTTATGTTACACTGTCTCTGCTTGAAATTGTGTACAGTAGTTCCCACATGGTGTACTTATCTCAAGGTATTTTTTATCAGGGAAGGTCAGGTAAGCGCCTAGCCCAGCATTTATTGTGGCTTTAAATGCTGAGCCATCTGTATAGATGTGGATGGCTGTATCTGTATAGCTTTCAATGGTTTCTAGTGCTCCTACTTTAAGTTCTAGCGGGTTAGATGTTTTTGTTAGACGTGTGTTGTGTTGTGCTTGTGTTGCCCAGCCGCACTTTACATTACCCCAACTAAAGTCAGAGCTGGGACTTAGACAAGATTCTGACCTGGGACCTTGGGTACGCCAGTGGAACGCGCTACCGCTCGGCCACCGTGGCCTCGCTCACCAAAACAAAATGTCAAGCAATGAATGAATTACAATGATGCTTTGAGTGATCAGAAAAGTGTATACGACAAATTCAAACCTAGCAATAATCTTGTATAGAAATAACATTTGTAAACTATAACTTAATACAATTTAATATTCTTAGTAGTAAATGTTTTAATATTGTGTCTTTTAAAGTAAAAAATTAATAGTCTTAAAGAAAAACGTGTCTTCTACTATCGACCCTCCTATCCCTCCATGTTCTCTTGATTTTACATTTTTGTTTTAATACTCTTATGTCCATCGTCACTTCCGTTTCGATACAACTTCCGTTGAAACAGCCGCATAGCGCGAGACGGTTTGTCATTTTCGCTGTTGTTTCTATTTTTAAACATCGGGAAAACTTGGAACATCGCCGCCCTATACTGTGAGCTCATGGAGTAGTAAACGAGAATGTTCATACTGGCGTTGATGGAGTGAAACATGAAGCAGAAGGACCAGGCCACCTGGTACACGTTCTCCTGCCTTTCACCGATGTTGAAGTCGGAGAAGAGTGGCTCCACGATGGCGCACGTAACCCCAGGGGCGTAGCAGACGATGAGTACTGCGGCCACCGTGACGATCAGTGCGACCGTCCTGCTCTCGCGCTGGTCCCTTCTGGCGGTGACGCCCTGTCTCCATCTGGACTTCTTCCTCAAGGTGATGACCAGCACAGCGGTGAAGATGACGACAAGCATAAACGCGATGGTCGACAGGTAGAAATGCGCCATGTTTAGGAGCCACGTGATCTCCGGCTCGTTGTCCCGAAAGGCAAGTCCGAGTTTTGTCTTGTTGACGCCCGGGTAGAAATTCCAGTCGATGTACGACGCGTAGCCCTTGGGCAAGAAGAAGGCAATGTTTATCCCGTAGAGAAATGTTATAACGCAAACGGTTCTCCGGAACGTGACGATGCGTCGAATGTGTAAAGGCAACAACACGGCAAGACATCTCTCTGCGGTGATATACGCAATGATCCATCCGGTGATGCGGACCATCACGACGCTTGGAGACCCGCCGGTTAGAATTTGCACCTCCACAAACTGTATCGGTAAATCCGCATTTTCCAGAAACGGGTTCAAGCAGAAGTTTTGCCAGACTTGAAAGATGAGCCCGGTGAGGTCAGACGTAGACATGGCAAACAGACTTAGGTTTATGGACTTGCGCAGCCCCTGTTTGAGGAACACGGTGATATTGATGCAGTTACCCACAATTCCAAACACGCAGATGCACATGTCTATGATCACGTGGTTCACTGTTATAAAGACGGTCCGCGCCGAATCACTCAGAAACCCTCCGCCGTTGTCCGAACCGTGGCTCTTGCACTCCCTGGAAAACTCTGAACAATTGACCAGACTCCACGCATCCGGACATTCATCTACAGTAACCATCTTTAAAGGAACTTTTGGCTTTCTTATTTGTTTATCAATTATGTGTCTTTGGTTGTTTTTTTGTTGTTGTTGTTTTTTTTTTTGGTGTTTTGCGAATCGTCATCCAACAACAACAAACGTGGGTAATGTAGTGTTTTGAGAGCCAATACGAATAAGACGTAGACACGAAACAAAGAGAATGGATTTGGTTTGTAGTTTGTAGTATTTTTAAATGTCTTCACCATCTAGATAATCTGTTTCAAATGTTCTGATTCTGACTTTATCAATGGAACATTTTTAATTTTTAAATTGAAGAAAATTAAATCAAACAACCTTCCAGAAAATTCTCTATCAATTCCATGTCTCCTGGTAGTCTTTTAAATTCATGAAATATTCAAATATGAATAAAGTCTGAAAGATAAAACGGTCAACTTGTTTATACCATTTTTCACTATATTTTCCCCTGATGATAAAAACAGTGAATTGAAGCCGTCAGAAATTTAGATGTCGAAAGAAGAAAGCTGATTTGCTGATTGTTTTAAAATATATTCTACTATGTTTTAAATCAGTTGAGTTATAATTTCTTTGAGTTGATCAATGTCCCTTAATTCTTTTTCGGTATAAATTCCTTAGTCTTTGGCTCCGATCCGGATAAAAATAAAATAAATTTACTGGAAACTGCTTTAACGATTTATAATATAATGTGCGCTGCTAAATTTGTTGCCTTTTAAGTTACTGTGATAAAACTGTACGCAGTATGCGCATACTTAAAGACTGTAATAAAGTTAGGATCTTTAAATGGTCAGTAGCTCTTACTCAATGTGCTGAATGTGGCCAGTTGGGTTTTCCCGACACCTGGGGCGTCTGTTCCTTTGTGACAGTTGTCATTATATACATACAACAAGAGACACAATGAATACATTGAAAGGAAACACAGTCTATGTAAATTAAAACTGTCAGTATTTTCTCCGCCATTTTGACGGGCCAAACAACTAGTTGTAAAAGATTTGTGTTGGAACTAGTGAATCGGTGAAGTCATTGGAATATAATGCTTGATTAACGAAATTAATTACTATTTCCTTATGATTATCTATTATATTATTTCATCTTTGGATATTATAAATTGTAAGCAATGAAGTCTTGTTAATTGTACGTCCGACATTTGTTACTCTTTAACGACAGAGTAGACACTATGTCAAACCATACAATAACACGAGGTAGCAATGAACAATGAACACTATTTAGCAGTGTTGTACTGTTAATGTAGCGCAACAAATGTTTTTTTTTATCGTTAGATTCAAGGAGTATTGATTAAGAATCTACAAAATACAGCTGTCTGAGAAGCGTATAATATGTGTTTTTCCCCCTAGAATTACGGCCTTGTATAGAGTGTGAAATCTACAATTTACTGTCGTTATGACAGAGCGTTAGGTTTCAGTTGGTTTGGTGGATTACTACGCTCAAATACAGTATAATCATCAACTTGTTTATGTTATGTATATTTAAATGTATTTAGAAGGTTTTCATTTGGGCGGAAGTATGGTAATTTAAATCTAAACTGCTGAAATGTACACACGCATGAACAAACAGACATACACACACTCATAATGCACATACACGGACATACACACTCATGTACACACACACAGACACACACACTTTCTGGGGTAGGATTTCGCAGTAAATAAAGGTAATCAATGTGTCCTAGTGAAGTACTAGACATATAACTATAACAACATATTATTGTCTATAGTGTAATTATTAAAGTCACGTGGGATGTGTAGCCTTTTGTTGTAGCTTTATGAATCTGAATCAATTTTTTTAAACTCTGACTTTTGGGGAAAGAACTCTTCTATACACTTTGAATGATTAAATCTATAGTCAGTTGATTGTGTGATCAGATAGATTTAGCATCAAAATACTGTCAGTAATGACATCTGTCACAAGCATGTTTTCTTAATCTAACGGAATCTGATAGTATGTAGAGGTACGGATTAAAATAAAGTTTCCCGTCGGACCAAAATCATCTATCTAAAGCAGCGTTCACCAGTTTCTGTGGCCACGGCATACTAGGAGATTGTGTGATCACCACATGGTCCACCCGCCTTTACTTTACCTCAACTAAATCAAGTACCCATCAGAGCTGGGTAGACTCAGGGAAATCCTCGAGTCACTAGAACAAATCCTTGCCATCACCAGGATTCGAACCCAGAAGCTTCGGTACGCCAGCCAAACGCGCTGCCGCTCGGCCACCATGCCCCCAAGGAAGTACGGAAGGATGATGGGAAAGATAAACGGAAAAGCCGAGCCTTTTTAAATGTTTTGAATGATAGTATGCTGCTCCAGGAAAACCATGCTGGTCATGAGTTCCATTCGATAACAAAAAAGGAGGACACGTGTATTCATTAGTTAGATGCAGTTAAATAATACCGAAAAAATCCCGATTTATGTGAAGTTTAATTATGTAAAACCGGAAGAATGATTTTATATTTTCTACTTTTATTAATTTATTTTTTATCGTTGTCGTCGGCGGCATTTTACGTCTCGATAGACGATCCATTGCCCTTGCAGGCCCTCATGCGGCTAAAGAGGCCAATGCTGGACGTAGAGACACGGTCACACTGGCTGCAGATGAATGTAGTGGAGGGGAACACGTTTTTCTCCACCTTCATGTTCTTTGCACGCTCCTCTCCTGCAAGCCTGGAGCCTTCTTTGATTCCTCCCCTCCAGGTGGGCGTATCCTGCGCCATGATCTCCCAACCGTTTAGGTCAATTTGGAGGCGCTTCATATCTCTTGTACAGACATCCGCAAATCTCAGTTTTGGACGTCCAGCAGGTCTCTGTCCCGAAGCTAACTTTCTTTAAAGGATGTCCTGTGGTAGTCGACCCTGTGGCATTCGGTGTACATGACCTAGCCAGCTGAGACGTCTGTTGCTGAGAGTAATGCGGATGTCTTATTTTTTATACGTTTATATTATTTAAAAATGATGAACTATATATATTGTCAGATAACGAACCAGACAGTCTGATGGAACTTTGGGAAATTAACATAGCACTTCCTAAGCGATAATAGGGCCTACACTTTCTTTTGCACTCTCCTATATTAGCTCTCTTCTTTCCACATGCGCTGCCTCGGACTCTTTTGGGAGGACCGCATAACCAACAGCGAGGTCTTGCAAGGGAAAAACATGCCTCGCATGGTCACTCTCCTAAGCCAACGACGCCTCAGATGGCTTGGTCATGTATCCAGGATGGAGGATGGGCGAATCTCAAAAGACCTGCTTTATGTAGAACTTTCTGAATGCAAGAGAGCTACTGGCCAACCCCAGTTCAGGCTCAAAGAGGTCTGCAAGCGCGACCTAAAGGACATAGATGTAGAGATCGGAAACTGGGAAAACCAGGCTCAGAACAGAAGTAGTTGGAGGAGTACCCTACATGTTGGAACAAATGTCGCAGAAGGCAAACTTCAGCTTTTCACGGAGGCTAAAAGAGCAGCAAAGAAAAGCATAGAGTATAGGTTGCCACTGTCTAACTCCAGCGGACCCGCTTTTATGTGCCTGCGATGTCTGCAACAGATTCTGTCTCTCAAGGATAGGACTTCACAGTCACAGCAAATACTGCAATGCTGGCGAAATCACAAAGGCGCACATCTAATCGTCTTCCGAGACTATGAAATGATTACGATTAGCTCAACATTATATTTTATACTGTTTATGTGTAACAATGTATTCAGCTTGTTATTTAATTAGAAGATACTCTGAACACCTGTATAAAGCAATGTTTTGAAGAAAGTAAGGTTTTGTCAAAGATTCCTCGTGGTAATATAAAATAAGCCTTGCGATAATAAAGAACATGAAGTGTTAGTGAACTTATGAAAAACGGTATGCGGATATCAAATAGTCCGTTCTTAGAAGACCTAAGACATGCAAGCTATGGCCTGCTGGTCCTGTTGCTAGGACACCGTCAACAAAACGCCCCTAGCCCTGCTGCGACCAATCCATGTCGCCCTGCAGGAGTTGTGGGCTTAGTGGACGTCATAATCTTCTATTTTGAAGGGACGTCTGTAAACTTATAAGTCAAGTCAAAAGGCGTTTAAGTCAAAAGCAAGTACACTAAAAAAGAAACCGTTGTACTGAGGCTTTAAGTGTCCCATCAATGTGGGCGATGACGAATCATTCAGCTCTGTGGCAATATCGGGTTGCTTGGAATTAATAGGCTCATCGGGATAACTGGGGTCTTTTGGTATCACTGGATTTGTCAGATAAATGGGATCTGTTGGCGGTCATGGCCCTTTAGGATCACAAGAGTCATCAATCAACAATTCTCGTATCTTATATTATTATATTACAGACGCTCCTTCTATAAAGACTATGTTTGCGTCCTACGCTAATGTGTGGTCTGATTCTAATTTTGCATTTTAATTCGTGTTTTAAATGATGTTTTGTTCAGGCAATCCATTCCATGTCCGGATGCCACTCGGGAAGAAAGAGTACTTATATGCATTTGTTCTCGCATAAGGGATAAGTGTTTTTGTCCTTATGTTTATCTGAGGTAAAATGCATTTAGAATTTGACTCCTTGTATATGTAATAATGTTTACAAGTTTGGACAAGGACCTATAGAAATCAATCTTTGCATATGGATTCACAATTATTTTTTTTTATCTCTATATTAAGTAGCGCTACTTTGCCATCAGTGCCTTTATAATGACGAGATGCCTTCATATCTCAAGGAACTAATTAAACCCTATGTTCCGCAAAGCACACTTCGTTTTGCCGAGTCTTCGCTAATGGAAGTTCCCCGTTTCTCTCTGATGACCTTTGGCCTTTGAGCCTTCTCAAATCCGGTCCTAAGGTGTGGAATCTACTTCCCATTCAACTCAGGCGAACAAGCTCTACTGTTACTTTCAATAATTACCTTAGATAACATGATTAACTCTTACAGTCCCGGGCGCGTAAATAGTGGAACTGAAGGCAGCATAGATAGAAGTAGGTCGGTACGGGAAGGGTTAAGATCCCTACTGTCTTACTAATATGATAGGTCCGTTAATGTTTCATTTATTTGATTTGTTCTATGTTTGTAAGGTTGTAAAAAATCAATTAGTTTTATATGTCTTCTGTTTTATATCTCTTAGTCTAGAGCAGGAGTACGCAAATAAGGAACGCGTGCCAAATTTGGCGCGCAATGCGATTTTCAATGGCACGCAAGAGACCTCCAAGGTTCTGAATGAGGAAAACTGACTATTGAAGCCGATGTTTCTGAATGACTTAGCGACACCTTTCAGTGAGCTAAACGCATTTAAAGGTATTGGTTCAAACAGCACTTGAACTGTTAGATCACTGGAATGGATTTCTTTATATCTGGAGTGCAATCAAGTTTAAAACATTGTTATGGACTGTCACTATGATGACTATTATTACGACTCGTTAAATCGGATTCAATGTATAGTTGTATCTTTATTAGAAGTCTCTAGATTCTGCTGATCTGAAGTCCAAGCTAGGGGTTCCTTGACTGACAGGTCTATGCAGTAATGTAGTTATATTCGGTATAAATATTTTCAACACCTTTCTTTCAACAATGATAGATCAAACAACTCCAGTTGTTGAATAAACAATTTTATTTAAATTGTAGACTCAATATAAACTTTAAATAAATGCATCAACTGATGGCAACATAAGAGTTTCATTAAATGGCATAAAATATACAAGTATCATTATAGCGACTTCTCTCTACAAACTTTCAAACTGAACTAACTTTAAGGAGGTAGGGACTTTACAAAGAAAACTATTATCGAAGATTCTACAGGGTCCTAATACGCATTTTAATCTCCTGCTCTATAGAATACTGCGATCCAGAATTATAACCTTCAATTTCCACGGGGTTGGACGAATTATTTTATTTAAACTGCCCTCAGAGCAGAAAGGTCAAACCTTGGACTCTAATACGCACTTGTTAAGAGGTCAATGCCTTAGTACGTCATTCATCTATGACCGACATACGTAACAACATTTAACTCTAATATGTACTTCCCTAAGGGAAGTGACTTCCCTTTATTAAGGCATATATTAAGATACATTGTTGGGCTTTTTAGTATATAGTTCGAAGCACTCAACGCGGAGTTTTCTAAACAAAGGCAAGACTCTTAAATTCATGGACTCATTTTTTCATACCTCATCAAGCCTAACTGGCTAGATCTTACTACAATCTTCTTAGATGTAATCTTATTTAAATGGAGGGATATTGACGATTTTAAAACGCTGCCAGTTGAATTTTAAACATCCAAAAACAATGGGCATCGAAATGCCAATTTGCGGGAAAATCTGGAAGGAAAATGCTTAGGAAAGTTATCTGCTATTCTCAACTGTCAGGCATTCATTCGCTCTTCTTTCAGCTTTTGGTTCAACTTACACTTTTGAATAGTAGGCCCTACTTATTGCACATGAAAGCTGTGACTTAGCTGTGTTAAGCTTTCAAAAAGGTCACATACACTTCACTACTCAGAAATGACTAAATATGTATCGTCATTATAAATTAGCGAAGAGCAAGACAAGGCGCTCATTAACTGACACAGACTAATTACATTTAAAATAGTTTTTATGCTCATCTTCTATTATAATTAAACATAAATATAAGTTATTCTACAACAAAATTTGTTTTTATTAATTTAATAAATACAGTAGACTTTTAATAGCATTATATTATTCAGTTGTTGTAAATTTACTAATTATTAGGCTAATGTTAAAAGATAAACTATTTAAAGTTAAATGGACAAACAATTATTACATGAAACGTTTATTTACAACTGTTTAACGTAAATTAATTGTAGCTCTCTAATTAAATCTTGTAATGAATACCATAATGCTGGAATTACATTGTGAAATAATAATTCTTCAGTAATATTCAGTAATATTTGTTATATTACAAAACTTAACTTGTTTGGCATCACTATTGAATCAAATTTAGAAACCTTATTTTAATTAAAGGGAGATAATTAGCCCGTTTTATTTGAGCTATTACTTCTAATTTCTAATATAATTTTTCTCTTTTTTTTTCTTTTATATAAAACATAATATCCTACAACTTATAACATTATAATGACCAAACTGTAAAAAGTAGTGGATAATTATATAAACAGCCTATTATGTGACTAATAATTATATGCACATTTCTTAAACATTGCATTAACTACCCAGTTTGTATAATTACTACGTATCTATTCCATTTTACGATAGTTGCAAGCATATCATGTGTGCCCCAAAAAATTAAAGCAAATCTCAGTTATAATTGAGTACAAAATATAATTATTAGCAGTTGCTGGATCCTCATGTTGACAGTCAAATGATAATGTTAACAAAATAATTACCATAAATGTGAAAGTTTAGTAATAAATTAGAGACCGACCGAAATCAAATTTTTAGTATCGGCCGAAACCAAAGCCGAAACCAAAAGTTTAACTACAACTTCGGTTGAAACCGAAAAATAAACCGAAAATGCGAAACAAATGATTTCAAAAGACTGCACATTTATGTGTAATATTAACTAGTTTATGGGCACTCTATTTGAGTAAGCCATTCTTCGGAGTCTTTAAATAATCCGTTATTATTATCATCAGTCTTCTAGTTCACATTAGGGATGTTAATATCCTTTTTTTTCTCAACACCTACTTTCGGTTCTAAATATCCGATTTTTTACCCATTTTCTGTTTTCTCTTTCCGCCCCCGGGCAAAGTAAGTTATACTTTGGAAAAGACAAATTTGCATTGATTATACTAAAAAAATAATACGAATGACCATTGATCCTTTTAACGTGGTGAAATTTTTGTAAAAGAAACATAGTTTATTTGGATTAGCAGAAGTCAAAAGCTGTTGTGTTTAATGAATTTAGACCTTTATAATTATAATATAAATTAGTGAATGTTAGATCTATATGTTACACACATTAAAATAATATTAGTAGAATATAAATAAAATCCCAGGGTTGATAGACGTCCGGCAAGAAAATTAACCGTTTTTGAAAAGAACCTTATATGCTCTGCAAAGTAGTTTTTTTAATTGCCCAAGTTGCTTCTCAGTCTACATTAAATAAAATGTTTGGTCAGTTTTACTAATGTACAATTATTGACAGCTAATGTAATAAAACTGAACTGATTGTGGATTGTGAAACACTAAATATGTCATTCTTTATGTCTCTCTATGTCCTCCTTTTGAAGTATCTTGCACGGTCTGTTTGTCTGTTAAAGGAGCGTGGCTTCCATTTTTGTCTGTTTTCGAATACGTAGATCAAATGTCTGTACCGAGGACTAGCGTTAACATCTGCATTATCTGTTGTA
Source organism: Anisus vortex (assembly GCA_949126835.1). Taxonomy (NCBI): domain Eukaryota; kingdom Metazoa; phylum Mollusca; class Gastropoda; family Planorbidae; genus Anisus; species Anisus vortex. Next base: position 4,694,506 of record OX421494.1, read on the forward strand.
TGTGCTTGTATTGCAAATTCACAAGCAATATATTCGGAATTCGAACAAAAACAAACAAACTATAATTCGCCTCTGTCAAACGAGTGTTTGCAAGGAATATAATGTTAAGCAATTGTTTTGCGCTAATCAAACAGGGTTAAAAAATATTTCTTCAGATAAAAAGATAAATAAATCGTGGGACACCATTATGAATGATTTCCTCCCGTAATCCGGTTTTCGTTTAACATCCCTACTTCACACAGAGTTAATTCACAACAGTTTTAAGTAAATGAAAGTATCAATAAGTAGAGTAAGCTTAATAGATGCAACACTAGCGTAGCATTTTGAACTTTGAAAGTTAAAATACATATTCGGCTGATGACCGAAAGTCAATATCAGTTTCGGCCGAAACCGTAAACAAACCGAAAACTAACCTTTTGTCTTCGGCCGAATCCGAATCCACGCCGAAAAAGGGATTTCGCCTATTTTCGGCGCCGAAAACGAAGCCGAAACCGAATATCGGTCGGTCTCTATTATAACGTATTTTATTTTTGTATAAATGCAACTAAAAAGGATGATAATCACTAACATGTCTTATAAAAAGTAATTAAACAAGTATAATAGAGCATGTTGACATTTAGGCTGTTAGCACGCTGAAGGATTTAGAAATCCCAGTTTGTCTTATCTTATAAGTTTACAGACGTTCCTTCTAGATAGAAGATTATTACGTCCACTAGGCCCAAAACTCCTGCAGGGCGACAGGGATCCGTCGGTGGCAGGGATAGAACCCGCGACCTGTCCGTTGGTTTTTGGTTGACAGTCCGGTGAACTAACCGCTGGACCAGCCGATTGTCACACGATTAGCAAAAGGTTGCCGATCCCTGGTCTAGAGATTATATCCGTGTTCTTGGTTGTTTGTTAAATGGGCTCTGAGCTTACATTATGTTTGTTGGCAGCGTTATACAAATATTACTGTTATTCTTATTTTATCTGTTTTCGTTTCTGTTAGAATTCAATGCTTGAAACATTATAACCTTTTTGCCTTCCAATCTTGATTTCCAAGTGAGTCCCGTTTTCTTTAGCGATGTTTCGTAATGGTGTTACACCTGTGTGTGTGTTTTCACTAGTAATTATTTTTACAGTGTGTACTTTCCATCATTGTTCGACTAGTTCTAAAACGGGTAGTATAATAGTTCAGAGTTGAACACAGTGCGAGTCAATCTGAAATTTTAAGTGAATTAAAATGAGGCGTCATTGAAATCTCTCCTCTTATTGCGATTAAATTGTTCGTATTTTCATGTCTTTTCTTCTTTTATATTTACGTGTAAATTTTACTATATTCATCTTTTTGACATTTAAATATTGTCTTCTTATTTGAATATAAATATTGTCTTCTTTTTGACATCTGAATATTTTCTATCTTATGTTATGACCTCTATAATTTGTTTCTAATGTGGCATGGGTAGATGTGTTGAATCTGCAATCACATAAGGGTATATTATAATGTATATATTATTCTAACATTAAATATTTTTTTTATTCGTAACCTTTTTTTATACAATTTTATACCTTTCTAGTCATTTGTTATTGTTTTATATAATAATCTAGTTCATCACGTAGTAACTTTTTTTTTACTTTCCTTCTTTTCAACATTACTTTAGCAAATATACATTTTTTAAATGTAACTAGTTATTTCCCTTGCCTTAAGCCTTTTATTTGTTTTATCTGTGTTGTTTCCCTTTAACTAAAATTCTTTTTGTTGTTCTCCTGTTGATCTTTAGATACTTTAAATTTTAACAAAATATTTTTTAACAATATTTTTTATTTTGAACAGAAACAATTTGACCTTTTCTCTTATTATTTCCTTTAAGTATTTTAGAACGCTTTGAACAGGATAGTTAGCACTGAGCTTTATGTGCATGGAGTGTTCAATCGGGAAAATCCACTCTTATTTATAGATAAGTTTACCCCTAGTAAGATGGCATATTTGACACTGACATCCATAAAATAAAAAGACATCCACATTAGTGAGCGACTGAAATCTACCAAATTATTTATAATATATATTATATAAGTGTATAAAATGCAATACTTACTCAAATAGTACGTATTTTTTGGCACTCAACGCATTCGATCGAGAAAGATCGACAACCATTTTGTTGAGTTCATTATCATGGCCGCATTTCCGGAAAGTGTTTAAATCAAAAGTACATCTTTAATGTTGAGTATGTCCGGGTCAAATCGCCATCTTACTAGGGGTAAACTTATCTATAAATAAAAGTCTTCATTTTCCCGATAATTTTATTCTGTATTTTAAATGCTGAAGCACTCCATATATTTATAGCTAAGTGGTAGATATTCGCACGACACAAGTGAGCACCATTGACAAGTCTTAACGTGTATGCATGCATAAAAGTTCACGAGAAAGAACATTTCCGGTCGAATTGTTACTAGTTGTAGGCTACGAAAATATGTAGAAAATTAAATTTTATTTCATTTCCAAAAAGATGGCGCCAAAAGAAAACGATGGATTGTGAATGTCAGATTTGAAGAATCATCTGTTTATAATCCCAATCTAATTGCTTGATGCTAAGAAATTTTCTTTTTGTTTTTTTACGAATTTCCGCATTGTGTTTTTTTAATTACCAAGGACGCAACTCTTGACTAACTTTTTTAATAAACAAAAGCTAAATTTAACCAAACGCGACTAACACTATGAGTATTAATTATCGCCTACTCACTTTTGATGTTAAAAACGGATTCCTCATAGCTAATCTTGTAGCCGTTGTATATTTCTAAAAGACCAGAACTGGCTGTCGATGTTGAAATCAATTGTCAAACAGCACCAAAAGCATGGTTTTTATTTACGAAAATGGCGGTAAATTTCACCGGAAGTTCACGCTCATCCCAGTTCAAAAGGTCACACCTAATTAAGACTTGTCCATTACTATTAGATACAATTTAATTTTCTCTCTCACCCTTTACACTTTTTCAAATTGTTTCGCTCATTTCATCTTTTTTTTTTTCAAAACAAATTTTCTCATTTTCAAAAAAATGTTAGAAGCGGGCTTTTCAATTTTCTTTTCACGTTGTTTACTTTTCTTGTTTAATTTTGAATTTCTTAATGTTAGTTTTTTCTTTAATTTCTTTTACTAGCGTTTTTTAAAAGTTTTCGTAACATTATATTTCGTAATCATTATTGCAGTTCTTTTCCATTCATCGTTCATGCAACATACAGGTCAAACAATCTCTTTTCTTAATTGCAATCGAAATAACGAAACGATCACACTGCAGTAACTCAATTTCAATTTTATTAAACATTCAGAAACATATTACATAATTCTTATAATGATAACTGCATTAGTTTTGTTACATAGAAATAACTTTGTTCTCTAACGTGAAAAAAAAAGGTCTATTAGGCTACAAGTTATCGTCTGCCTCTCTTTGACTGGGCGGAAGATGTCTTAATTTCTTTCACAGTAATTAGTCACTGAAGTATATAATAGGTCAATGGAGATTCACAATTTAAAATAAAATTATTAATAATAAAATTTACACAAATGTCTTAATTTTTAAATAAATTAGTTACGTTGGTTTTAAAGGGAAAATATCGTAGCCTTCACCAGGATTCAATACGCCAGTCGAACGCGCTGCCGCTCGGCCACCACAGCCCTTATACCAATAACCTAAAATTAAAAATATTGCTTTAATTGTATTATTACGTATCGACGAGGGAATAACGTGATTTCCACGTCTTTTCGTGGATGCCACGTTTTTATTGACACAATAATAATGTATGCATACCTAGTCTACATGCTATATCATACTGATCGGTTTATTTGAACTTCATTTATAATAGTAACGGCAGTATAAAATTGTAATATACAATGTTGAGATAATCATAAACAGCCAGTTTGCTTTCTAAACCTTATATCTTGTTTTCATACGTTGGATACTTCAGCGATTATAATGTTTTATTTTTTTGTTGTTGTTTTTTCTCATTTGATTTAATCAAATGGGTGTCATGTATACCAATTAAATAAAAAAAATAATGAAACTGCAATGTGCTATTTGCTTACGTATGTTTGTCTGTATGTTGTGTTAAGTCCATCGTCACCTAGTGCATAAAGTACATTATCCCGTCAGACCAAATTTATCCATGGGGTCGGTGAAGCAGCGTTCACCAGATTCTGTGTCCACGACTCACTAAGTGATTGTGTGGCCCCCAACTAAAGTCAGATACCCCATCAGAGCTGGGAAGACTCAGTGACACCCTTCAATCCAGGGAACAAATCCTAGCCTCCACCCGGATTCGATACCTGGACCTTCGGTACGCCAGCTAAACGGCATTGCGTTTACACTGAAATACTAAAATACATGGATGAAATACATGTACAAGAAAAGTATAAACAAATTCACACTAGAAAAGTATAAGCGATAAAATATAATTATATAAAGTAATAGAGCTAGAAAACAAATTTACAGCACATACAATTATAATATATACTACATTTAACCTGGATAATTAAAAGAAATTGTTTAATTGTCAAAGACTGAAAAATAATTTCTATATCTACTAGTCAACAGTTTGTTAAAGTTCTATATATAATTTAAATGTTAGAACTTTATTTAACTCTAATGTAAACATTTTTAAAAACGTCAAATATCTCCACATTTTTATCCCTTTTTATTCCGGGTTTATGTATTTTAATATTTAGCTTTGAGTTTTTGCCAGCTAATCATTTGTCCAAATGTCATGACAACTGCCTTGGGTGTGACACTGCCCTCAAATGACTCTAATAATGAGAGTAATTAAACTTTTGTCAGTTGAACACGTACAGGATTTTGGGGGTTTTCTCCCCTAAGGTGAGCCAGTCATCCGTGACATCCAATTGATCACCACTACGGAGCTAATACATTCTAGAAATCCTTGGAAGATGTAAAAAAAAAATATTAAAAAAAATTTATAAAAAAAAAGTTAACCCTTAAGGGGTGAATTCCTTTTGATCCTACCACTGTGACTAAATCAATACCATCGTGTCCCGGCTGTGAAATTATGTGCAGTCCCTAAAGGGTTAAGAGGCGAGCAGCTTTCATGGGGATAATTAATGACTACATTTAAATTATATTAATTGTAACGACCCCATGGTATTCTCCATATTCTAACGGTACCATACATAAGGCTTGGAAATAGTGAACATCTAATTAAGTTAGTTAAATGTTAAACTAAAGGGCGCACAAGCATTTGGGCAACAGCAAAGAAATGAACTTTTGTAATATCAAGATCGCGTGTGATATACTGGACGAAAGTTTAGGTTCAATGCAGTGCTGATTCAAATGTTCAGTATAGTCAGTAACAACTTTAGAATCATGATTAAAACAAATCATTGATATTTCACAAATATATTCCAATCCCAGATGCCCAACAATAGGTTTTCAGTGTTAGCCTTTTCAAAGTAAAAAAAAAACAAACTATAAAAACATCAAGTTTATCTAGAATCATATTCTTGTCCAGGAACAGATCTAGACTCTAGATATAGTAGATGTATGATAAAACACTATGAGCTAGTTTTAATACTTTAATTTGAGAGTTCTCCAAGCTACAACATATGTTTATTGTAATTATAGCGGAACTAGGTCATGTGAATCTCTATAGTCTATAGTTGCATCAAATTATTTGTCTTTAAAGATACCAGATCATATAATATTGCAAGTTTACCACAAAAACTAGTTTATCTAGACTTTACCTGAAGACACGGGCACTGTATTAGTTCATATAATATATTATAATGTGTAAATAAGATTAACTTTTACTAAAATGGACACCTCCCAAAGCGCGTCGAGATCCTGGAACAACGAAAGTCTGTATATTTATGCTAGTTCCGGAAGTTCAATTAATGGCGGGGAACTCTTGAGCGACTTTGCCAGGAAGTTGTTCATCGTGGTAAACCACGTGGTCATCAGCACGAGCATATGCCTATTTGGCATCGCGGGCAACTGCATCAACATGGCCGTCTTCTTCAGGCAGGGTCTCCGCAAGTCCGTCAACCTGAGCCTGTGCGCCATGTCTCTGTCTGACCTGATCGGGCTCGTCTTTCAGGTCTGGCACAATTTCTGCCTTGACCCTTACATCGACCTCGCGGGTTTTCCCGTTGCCTTCATTGAGATACAGTACTTGACTGCTGGGTGGCCGAACGTGGTGATGGTCCGCGTCACCAGCTGGATAACCATGTACATCACGGCCGAGAGATGCCTTTCCGTTTTGACGCCTTTGAAGGTAAGACGCATCGTCACGTTCGAACGAACGGCGGCCATCCTGGTCCTCATCTTCCTCATCAACGTCGCGTCATTTCTCCCTCTCTACTCATCCGTCTACTTCAGCTGGAACCACTACCCGGGACTCAACGGGACCAAGCTCGGGATCTCATTCCGGGACAACAAGATGGCCGTCGAAGCGCTGATCAACAGTTTTCAGGTGTCCCTGGCCATCGCCGCTTTCGCCCTGGTCGTGGTTTTCACCGGCATCCTCGTAGTCACCCTGAAGCGGAAGTCAAAGTGGAGGCGCGGCGCCACGTGCGACAGTGATCAGCACAAGGCCCTGTCTAGCCGAGAGAATAAGACGGTCGGCATGGTCGTCGCGGTGGCCGCGGTCCTCATCGTCTGCTACGTACCCGGGGTCACGTGCTCCATCACCACCATCGTCTTCCCGGACTTCGGCATCACCGGGAAGCAGGCCAACGTGTTCCACGCCGCCTGGTCGTTCTGTTTCGTCTTCCACTCCATCAACTCCAGCATCAACGCCATCTTGTACTACCGGATGAGCTCTAAATATAGATCAACGCTCAAGAAGATGTTCCCGATTTCTAAAAATAGAACCGAACAGAGAACTGAATCAGTCGTACGCACATCGAGAGAATGTACATAATGTAATACATTTTAAACAATTTAACATCAAATATTGTTATTATATTATATATTACAGACGCTCCTTCTATAAAGAAGATTTTAGCGTCCTACGCTCATCCCCGGTCCTAATCTAGTCTTGCATTTTTAATAATGTTTTAAATGGTGTCAAGTTACTGGTTTTCCTAGTTTGTTCAGGCAACCCATTTCATGCCCGAAAACCATTCGAAACAAAAGTAATTAGATGAACCTCTGTTTTACTGTTTTTTATTGTACAGTAATTACATGACAGAAATGTTATGAAAACCAATGTCAGATCAGTGTGAAATAATTTTTTAAAGAATCATAAGTACGTTGTTTATGAAACACAATTTCAGAATCATGTCAGACAAACAGACTAGTTTAACTCTTAAATATCGAAAAAAAGATTTTAATTTCAGCTGATTTTAGAATCATATTTAATGGATACCTACATCTAGTGAACTTTATCATTTTATTCAGAATCAATACACTCTCATTAATTATTATCTTGCTTAGGTTTAATCTCAAATGTTCAATTTATTTATTTTTCACTGTAAATATGATTTGCCAGAAATTACATTATATTAAAGGTTTTTTTTTCTTTTTTCTAGTATGTGACACGAATTATATATTTTTGTCGCTTAGTCAGGGGAGGTTACTATGTAATATTCTTGGTACTAAATGTATTTTATTTGTTGTCTCCCTTTGATTGTCTCTTTTCAAACAAATCGACAAGCAAGTGTAGCAAGGGGAGACAACTAAACAAACTATATTAGACTCTTGAACTGCAATCAATTCTTAATGCTCAAGAATATACTTAAATGTTAGCTACCTTATTAACGTAAATCCGTCGGTTTAGAAAAATGAAAATATGATTGAGTATTAATTAAAGAATATTTAACGATAACTACAATAAAAGATCAGACTTATAGTTAACATGAAGTGATAATAACAATCAAGATTTGAAAAATTACAGAGGTGTGGAAAAAAAACACAACCCTTGTAATCAATTGTCATGTACAGAATAGAGTATTATTATGTTTAATTGATAAAGTGATAATGTGTTTGTGAATAAGCTTACGACGCAAAAATCTTAATTATACTAGGAACGTCTTTGTTATACAACTAGAGAAGAGAGAGACCTAATGAAGAGTCAGCAACCAATGGCACGCGTGCCACACTTGGCACGCAGAGCGATTATCAACCGCCCAAAAAGGTAATTCAAGTCTGTTCTAAAAGAAATTGATTAGTGGCGCATGTTTACATTTAGTCTGTTGGCACGCTGACTGAAAAAGAAAGCCAACTTTGGCACAGTATTGTCACAGGCTTGCCGACCCCTGACTTATCGTATCCTAATGTATAGTGATTAAAATGATCTTGTTTATAGTGATTAAAATGATCTTGTTTGTAGTGATTAAAATTATCTTGTTTGTAGGGATTAAAATGATCTTGTGTATAGTAAATTATTATAAGTTGGTAACATTTAACAAACAACGCTTATTAGTTGATAAACAATTAAATTTGCACACACACACACAAAAATAGTAAAAACATAATACGAAATGAAGAGATGAATCGGGGGTCATATCTTGTATAGCACTAATGCGGGGGTAGTGGGCAGAGACTGTATTAAGAATATTCTAGTCACTTGTAGGATAAGATAAGATAAGATAAGATAAGATAAGATAAGATTACTTTATTGATCCAAATAAATGGAAATTTGACTTGATTATCTAAATTCCGTCTTTCAGCATACCGGTAATTAAGACAATAATAATGAACCATTTGTACTCAAACACAATAGACATTCGCGCACACTATCATACCATTTATCATACAAGAAAAATGTAGGCCTATTATTTAGGAGTCAGTTATTGAGCCATTGTCTTTCCTGGCTGACTGATGATTCTTAGGAAAGAGTCTCACTGATAGTGGAACAAAAGAGTTCCTAAATCTCTCTGTTCTTGCCCTTATTGATCAAATTCATCATTACTTTTATAAAGTAAAATTGTATCTATTAGTGACTGTTTTAAATCAGATTAATGCAATATTTCTCACTTTTAAATTATCACTTTGTGACCAAGATTGCACCCGGGAAATTTTGTCAATAAATATTCCCGTCTAGCACGATGGCCGAGTGGTAGCGCGTTCGACTGGCGTACCGACGGTCCCGGGTTGGTATCCTGTTGATGTTTTCCCGAGTCTACCCAGCTCTGATGGGTACCTGACCTTAGTGGGAGTATAATAAAGGCGGTTGTGCACTGTGCTGGCCCCCACAGTCTCCTAGTATGTCGTGGCCACAGGAACTGGTGAACGCTGCTTCGCCGGCCCTGTGATCAATTTGGTCCGACGGGTACTTACTTTACTATGGCCGTCTAAATGACGGTAATTAAGAAAGAAATAATTCGTTTTAATCCCAATAAATATATTTTTTTATTAATATTTGTATTGTCTCTCCGTGTGTATTTGTATTACTAATAAGTTTATATTATAATGTTGTTTACTTCTGATCATCTTTTATCTTGCTGGTGTTAATAATATAAACAAATGATTTACTTAGGTAATATCCATTTATTACGCATGCAACAAAGAAAATGGTTACGGGGGAGGGGGGGGGCGGAGGAGAGAGTGTTGGAATTTATTAGATCTGGGTGTTGTCTCTTGACAGAATGTGTACGTGTTTATAGATATAAAGTTATAAAATGTTTATACGTATAAAGTTAGATAAAGTTTATATATATATAAAGTTAGGCTAGGCAGTGGAATACAACAAATGGTTCATAATTAAACGTAAAAACAAAGGCATGCAGGTTTATTAGCACTTCGTTTGAAACTGCATTCAACAAATTTAAGACTAATGTGAAAGTGTTGGTTATAAGTACAAAGAAAATCCTAAATATTTTTTATTATAGCTGGGAGTAATATTTCTCAGTTTCAGATAGAACGTTCATCCCCATTATCTGTACTTAAAACAAAACTATGTCTAACTGTTTTTGGAGTTTCTTTTTCTTGTAATTAATCTATGTTTGTTCCTTCGAATAAATTGTTCTATTGTATCATTTCTTTTAACGCAATACAAGAAAATACAATTTGACTCTTGTATTGTATTTCTTAAAATTCAAAGTACGATTATACAACAAAAGATTATACCACAAAAAAATACCAATAGTAAAACAAATGACTAATGACTTTGTCTAACGATACGTTTGTCATAGTGGTTTGACGGGGTGAGGGGGATATAAATGCGTACTTGCACATTGGGAGCGGGGGGGGGGTCCAAAAAAAAGTACGCGATTCATAAAAATAGGACCTTTTGTGTACGTAGCATATGAATGGCTCCTTATAAGTAGTTTATTTCATCAGTTAACAAATAGAAACATAATGTAGTAGAAAATTACAGTTGCACACGATTTTTAAGTGGAAATTTCGGACTTAGTCTGAGTTTTCAAGCTATTAATATATTCTTTTAGCACGATAAAATTGTTATATAGATATATATCTGATTTCGTTTCGCAGATAAATTTTTACTTTCAGTCTACTATATTTTTTGTTTAAAACTAGATCTAAATATCTGAAGACAATTAAAAAAAAATTGTCAGACTCTATGGCGTCATCGGTCTGTGTGTATTCAACTTGACACATTTTTTTCTGAACAGAGCGGAAGTGACGTTTGTTCAAAAGGTATGGCTAGTAATAACACCAAAAAAAAAAGTCACAGGAAAAGAAAAAAAGAATCAAAAACAGGGAAAAGAAGGAAAGAGAGAAAAGATTACAAGGCCCACAAGACAATTGAAGTATTACGCCGTTGGCTGTTGGCCCCGAAAACCTAAAAATAGTCACCCCCCTACCATTTTTTTGTTTTTCCTTCAGTAGTGACAGATGGCACGTGCGAGGATGACCTGGTCTTGATACGTGTGGGCGGAGGGGGAGAGAGAGGTCAGGGAGATGAAAAAGAATCGGAGAAGGGGGGGGGAGATAAAATGGAGGGGAGAGGGGGGGGGATAATGTGGGTCGGGAGTGGGGGTAGGGGGGTGGGGGAGAGTGATCCTCGGAAGAATGATAATGGGCACATTTCGTGACCAGTTTTTTTTCTTCTTCTTCTTCTTCTCTCCCCCTTCCCCCCCCCCCCACACTTCTTTTTCAAAGTGGGCACTGTGGTCTTTCATCCACGTACTGGCGCTGTGGGCTGATAAAGGCCCTCCCCAAGGGGGTGGGGGATAATAGGCGGGTAAAGGGATTTGTAGCTAGTGTTGGATTGTTAAGTATGATTGAAATAGAACCATTCATTTTTTTTTTTGCCACGCGCTGGGTGTATACGTTAATGTGCGCGTGCACGCATGCGCATTATAAGAAATGGAGGATCTTGAAGGAGGCAGCTAGAGGGACAAGAGCAATTGGAATGACCTTGGACATCTTGACCCCTCAATAACTACAAATCTTACTTCTTCCACCTATACAAATCTACGCCCCTTCAACTATATATACGACTTCCTCGAGTGCGAAAACGACGGGACAATAGCAGACGACAAATGTGCTGAAAGGTAGAAGTAGCAAATGAGCTTTTTTTCTCTTTCCGCCGGAAACGGAAGAAAATCAGACATCTGGGATATGCGCAAAACTATTGTAGGAAGCAAGGACTTGTGGGTCTCCAGCGAAAACTTACACACAAAAACCATGGAAGATTTATTTTTCTCTGAGCTTTAAGATTTCGAGAACTAGAACAATTCATCTCCATTTTTTCCAAACATACTTATCTATCAAAAGTTCTATGGAACAAATGTCGCGTGCGTGCGGATTTCTTTGATTCTTAACTTCCAAAGAACACGTCTTTAATATCATGGGCGAATCATAATGATGTGGTGGGGGGGACGAGGTGGTAGTGCGTTGGTTGAAGGGTGTTGTTGTCTTTTTAATGTGGTAGGATTTATTTGGACTACAGGTGCACTTTATTTTCTATTTAAAACACAAAAACACGAATAAACATGCCGATACCTAACCAATAGAAAACTTGAAAAACAATCTCAGGACATTTTTGTCCTAAATAGAAATGACTAAAACAAACGCTATGCCGTAACCAATGGCGTTTTTTTTCCCATATACAGATTAGCTTAATTATCAATGGCGTAACAAGGGAGAAGCAATTGTGTGTCTTTGGAGAGAGGGGAGTGCACGTGCCCCCCCCCCCCGGCCTCCTTATCTATTCCACGAGACACAGTTTTTTTTTCTTTGTCAAATCCAAAAAATCTTTTTTATGTTGCGAAAGGGGGAGGGGCGCTAAAAAGGGGGGGGGGGGGCGGCTAAACGGGGAGGTTCTTATCTTATCTAATGCATTACCGACGCTCCTTCTATAAAGAAGATTATTGCATCCTACTCACATCCGTAGTATGAGTCTAGTCTTGCATTTTTATTAGTGTTTTTAATGATGTTGAGTTACTGGTTTGTTCAGGAAATCCATTCAATGCCCAGATGCCACTTGGGACAAAAGAGTACTTCTGTGCATTTGTTCTCGCATATTATGAACATTTCATACACATTCAAATAATGGTAAAGAAAAAATAGTGAAAAAATGAAAGTTCTCCACGGCGGAAGTAAAGTGTGTCAGTGACTGATATTTGTTTATATTATTACGTCCACTAGGTCCGAAACTCCTGCAGGGCGGCAGGGATTGGTCGTTAGCAGGGCTGATTTGTTGACAGTCCGGTGAACTAACAGCAAGCCAATCCATGCCTATTTACACCAGGACCTTATAGGCTGGTGTATGTATTGAATACATTAAAAATTCAAGAAAATAGATGCCGAGTAAAATCTAATATAATATCAGGGGTCGACAACATACGACACGCGTGCCTTACTTGGCACGCAGAGCAATTTTCAATGGCACGCGGAAGACCCAAACAAATGGCATATTGAATCTTTTCTATAAGAAATTTATTGCTAGAGCAGGATAAATATTAGGCGTTGCGTTTGGCATGCCGAGGGAGTAAGAAATTCTACCTTGGCACACAATCATCAAAAGGTTACCGATTACTCTATGATTTGGAGCAGGGATCGGTAACCGTTTGATAATTGTGTGCCAAAGAAGGATTTCTAACTCGTTCAACGTGCCAACAGCCAAAGCATCATCCTGCTCTTTTCTTGTAGTAGCGACTTGATTGTCTTATTTAGGGATCATCCGCGTGCCTTTGAAAATCACTCTGCGTGCCGTAGGTTGCCGACCCTGATTTGGATGATGTAGTACGTTTACTATTTTTACTGCTGTGTGTGTAAGTGCTTGTATGGATGCCGTTAGGTGGACGGCGACGCTTTGATAGCAGAAGGCTAAAACAAAAATGTGTCTTACGGCGCTACGACGTGAGTCAACACCCAATTTACACTGACGTGTGTGTCTTAAAGAAAAACTATTACGTAGTACTGTTAAAGTAAATCGTCGCAAAGCAAAACAATTACGAGGTATTATTTTTTTTAAAAAAAAAGCTTCGTTCCCTATAGTTAATAGCATTACTCTTACAAGGAAACTGTTTCGTCGTACAGCGAAACTAAAGTGTCCTAATTAATAGACACGGGGAAATTTTTTTACTGAACAAGACAAACGGACAAACAATCACAGAATAACAACAACAAAAATACGTGTATTCCATTTCCGTTCCGTCTCCAGCCAAAGGCGACGCCCCTCAGGGGACCTGATCAGGGGCGGGGTCTCGGGTTGAGAAAAAAAAGAGCTACGGCTGACTAGATTCCAGATCTTTGAGTTATGGGGGCCACTTTGTTCCTGGTTTTTACTTTTACCGGCCAGATGGGTCAAAACGTGATAGGGCCACCTTAAAACAAATGGGAGAGAGCTATAAATTCTCGTTTTTCTCTCCCCCTTCAAATCCGTTTTTTAACCTCCGCCCCCCCCCCCTACCCCTCCCCGACCATAATTCTAGTCAGCCCTTTCAGCTTTTGGTCTCGGGGTAATCATGGTAGGATTAGCGTGGTAGTGACGTCACGGAAGAAATGCGACGCCCCCTCCCCCACACCTTTATCACAGGCGGGCCACTTTGCCGTGGGTGATTCGACTATCCGCCCAAGGCACGTGATCCCTGTTGCCCCCCCCCCCCCCCCACACACACACACGTGTGTACACCAGTACACTCAACAACACACACACACAACACTTCCTTCCAAACACAAGCAGACTTCAATAAGAGTGTTCGCCGCGTGAGAATGGAAAGAGATTTAGGGGCGCGAGGGGGCAACACCTTCGCCACATTGCTTAGGGTAAACATTATTGTCATAGGTGCGCGCGCCCCTTAGACGCACACGAGTAAATTTACTGCGTCGTAAAGCCGAATCAAAAGATAAACGAAAGTTGCGCAGGCATTTTCAACAGTTGCCAACCTAACCGATTTTTTAAACAGTTGCCAACATTGAGATTTCCAAACAGTGTAATGTGTTAATTGACGCCATGTTTTATCTTAAATCAAATCAGTAAATCAATAAGAATAGATAATGTCACATGCTAACACTTGTGTATACTTTTGTAAACAAGTAAAATTAGAACGTTACCTTATCGCTGGCTCTCTCTCTCTCTTTCTCTCTCTCACATACACAATCTGCTACTCTGTCCTCAATGTCTTTCTCTCCCATACTTAACATCTTTTTCTCTCTTTCTCCCTCTCATAATATTTTCTCTATTTTTTTCCACTTTCTCTATCAGCATTTTTCTTTTTTTTTAACCATTTCTCTCTCTCTCTCTCTCTCTCTCTCTCTCTCTCTCTCTCTCTCTCTCTCTCTCTCTCTCTCTCTCTCTCGTTTTCTTTCCAAGTATCTTTCTTTCACTTTCTCTTTTTCCCCACTCTCTCTCTTCTCTCTTTCTCTCCCACTTTTCTCTTTCTTTCACTCTCTTTCTCTCACCTCTCCTGCTGACCTTCATTACATTAACTCACTCTCCTTCTTCCTCTTTATTTTATTTTTCCCTCCATCATGATCTCGGCCAAGTCCGGTGCGTACAACGTTCGTAGAGGCGCCACGGGGTGTCCCAATTCCCCCCCACCCCGCCACCTGGCGCCGGAATCCGGGCAGACCAGAACTCTCCCTTACTGTCCACCTGCCCACATCCGCCCCGCCCCCGGTTCACTGTTACCCCTATCACTTTTCTTGTTACTATTTCAATGTTAACGTCTAACCTCCCCCTTACCCCGCCCGCCCCACCCTCTCACTATGTCCATAGACCCCCCCCCCTCCTACCACCAATAATGTTTGAAAATAAAACGTAGGAATCAGCTTATTCAACGAAGTTGTAATTAGATATAATCTTTTTTTTAAATAGATTTTAGTTCATTATATTATCGTGCCAATTCATCTAAATATAATTTGTTATGAGTTATGATCAAGATAAGATAAGATAAGATAAGATAAGATTTCTTTATTGATCCAAACAAATGGAAATTTGTCTTGATTGCAGATGTTTTTTCCTTCAGCATATTTTAAACAAAATAAAATAATTATTTGTAATTTATTTACAAGCACAGAAATATACTTATAAAAAAAGTTCATTAGTAGTCAGCTATTGTTGAATGAAATCCTGACGATAGGCCTATATTTCTTGTTGCGTATGGTAGATAGTTTGGCCGGAGGCTGACGCTCAATAATTCTTCGTGTGGTGTGCATATTCTTCTTTTGTTGTAATGTAGTTGGTATTGCGATATTGTTTGTTTAAATAGCCAGCCATCCAACTTTACTTGCCACTGTTGACGGGTCTGTCTGAGCAAAGCAGATAAAATGTCCACAGACGTATTCCTCTACGGCCACTTTTAATTCGCCCTGATAGTGTAAAGACATGTTTATTTGTTGTCATTTTTATCCAAAATGGCTGTTCGTTCAATAGTATGGACACTAATGGTGTAAAATAGTTTCGTGTAAGGCGGTTCTTCACATACAAATTATAGTAACAATAGTTTCCGTTATACAAACTACTAACATACTTTAAGAATATGAAAATAAAAAAATTCTGGCTTGATAAGATGGTAGCAGTGCAGCGCCCCGGAAGTGCCACTGATCTATAATCTATATCTATCAATGTTTATGAAAATATAACTTTATAGATAAGTGAAAGTCACGTGAAAGCCTATCAATTTTCGCTGTAAATATATTTGTGTAGGGTTATTGTATTAATTAATTAATTAATTGGTCATTTATATAGTAGCGCCTCACTCCATGCTAATGCAAGCATGCTCAGCTCGCTCATAAAAACGAAACGACAATAACACTCTAAAATAGTTTTTTTTTTTTAAAGAGAGATTTAGTGTGGGATTTTAGAATGGGATTTTAGAATGGGATTTTAGAATGGGATTTTAGAATGGGATTTTAGAATGGGATTTTAGAATGGGATTTGCATATACGATTTTGATAAGGGATTTAGAAACTTTAAAATGAAGGTTCAGTTTAACAGGTTTTGGGTAATTAATTATTATGCTTAGTATGAGTAATGATATGCGCATAGAATGGGTTCATATTATATTTTGTATGAAGTTTAAGCATGTGGTTTTAGCACGTGTATTTTGAATACTGAAAGCTGGATAAATGACATCTCATATATCTTTAAAGAATTTAAGTCTACGCTCTTTTTATTAAGATCTCAATTAGCCAACAATTTACTGGCGGGATATGGAAATTTAGCACCGAACTAGGTCACTTGTTAACCGTTTTCACGTTGACGTCCATGTCGGATTAGAATTAAAGCATCGTTGTTGATGGCGCCAGGCAGTCCTGAGGATGAGTAGCATGGGGGAGCTGAAGGTGAAGCCTGGGAGACCAGGGTAACGTACAGACTGAAAAAAAAAGCGAAAAAAACAAACAACTAAAGGCATGTTTTTCTACAAGCACATTTCTTTCACCTTAACGTGTTATGTTGTTTTCTTTTTTAAAAGCCAGCTTGTGCCAGGTCAATGTGACTGACAAGAGACAACGTAAGACTCTGACACTTGGCACAACATGGCACGCGCATTACTGACCAGGCGGGAGGAGGTGGGCAAACAGTGGAAGAGTTCTTGGAGATGGGGCGCCACAGGGCTTGACAAATCTAGTCGCGTGTAGCTTATTATAGTACGGAATTACTCCATTGTGGGAGACGGGCGACAAGACATGTTGCTGTCCTTCCTTGCCGCCCCCCTCCCCGTCTTTCCGCCCCCCCCCTGCTGCTTGACCACACAAAACTCATCCTCGCTTGCGGGGGCACAAGAAAAGCGGCTTACGATTTGGGGGAGTAGGGTGAAGGGGGGGGGGGGGGAGGGCGGTGAGCGCCCCCGTTGATCGTGACACCAGAAGTCATGTAAGTTTACGGACATGTACGTCACGTGACGTGCCCTCTTCCCAACAAAATCACATGCTTTGTGTAGGTCAGTGTGCGTTGTTGTTGTTTTTTTCTCGTTTTAATGACACTGCAATTATACTGTCATACTGTCATGCCAACTGGGTTAAGACGTCATGTCCAACGCTACAGGTGACCGGTGAGTGGCACGCAGGTCAAAGTCAATTATTTCCTTCCTCGTGTCCGAAAATTGTTGTGAAGTGTCCTACTTATCCTTTCTTATCTTATATGTCATAGACTCTCCTTCGACAGAGACGATTTTGGCAGCCTTCGTTATTATATTTAGTAGATCGAGACTAGTCTTACTTTTTAATAAGTGGTATCTTCTAGACATGGAGCGCGGTGGCCAGCTGGCAGCGCGCTTCTCTGCTGTACCGAAGGTCCCTTATTCGAATCCTGGTGGAAGCCAGCGAAACACCAGTTTCTTTGACCATGGCATACTAGGGAATTGTGGGACCATTAGAATGCCCATCTATATTTACTTTACCCCGACAAAGGTCATATATAATGTATCTTAAAGAGAAAAAAATATATGTAATATAAATGAACATTCGATTAAACAGTTTACACACATTGTACATAGACATACAGGCTGTCTATGTAGACATACAGGCTGTCTATGTAGACATACAGGCTGTCTATGTAGACATACAGGCTGTCTATGTAGACATACAGGCTGTCTATGTAGACATACAGGCTGTCTATGTAGACATACAGGCTGTCTATGTAGACAAACAGGCTGTCTATGAAGACATACAGGCTGTCTATGTAGGCATACAGGCTGTCTATGTAGACATACAGGCTGTCTACGTAGATATACAGGCTGTCTATGTAGACATACAGGCTGTCAATGTAGACATACAGGCTGTCTATGTAGACATACAGGCTGTCAATGTAGACATACAGGCTGTCTATGTAGACATACAGGCTGTCTATGTAGACATACAGGCTGTCTATGTAAAGTAAGAAAAGTATCCCGTCGTAACAAATTGATCCATACGCTAAAAAAAAAGGTTCAGCTTTCGAGTGTGTCTTTTGGGATTTAATTAGTTATGCGATTAAGGAAATGCTTTCTTCTTTATCCCATATGCATACAAGTAATTATTATTTTTTTCCGAATGGCATTCGGGTGTGGAAAAGGGTTGCCTGAACAAACCAGGAAAACCAGTAATTTAACATCATTTTAAGATACTGATCAAAATGCAAGACTAGACTCAGACCACGGATGAGCGTAGGACGCAATAAACTTCTTTTATAGAAGGAGCGTCTGTAATAATAATATATAAGATAAGAAAGAATAAAACTTTTTCCAAAATGCTTTAAATATTTTTTTCTTTTCTTGCTTTCTTTGTGTAAGTTTATATGTAATGGGGAAAATTGTAACAGTTAAAGTTACCTTAAAAAAAATCTTCGAAACTGTTATTACGAACTGTTATTATTGTAAATGACCCACTTTAGTTTCGCTGGCGGCTTGACTAGTAGGTGTCTAGTGTTGCCAACTCTACATTGTTAAAAATTCACTAAGTTGGCGGCGCCGAGATGACGTTGCGGAAAGGAGGGGGGAGGGGGAGAATTATTGTCCCTTCCTCTCCTCTCTTACCTGCTTTACATCCGGTTAGGATATTCTATTAAGCCGCCATTGTTTTGAGAAGCGTGCAAGATAGCGGGAAATCTATAGGCGGTCTTGTCAGCACCCAATTTACACTGACGTACCGGCAAACTGGACAGCGGTCACTTCGGTCCACCTCCATTCAGAACTGCGACGATAACCAACAGGGGGGCGTCTATTTATTTATTTTTTTGTGGTGTTTTGTCCAGCCCTTGTCCGCGTGCGGTCAGTTGTCCAGGGCGTGATGTCAACAGTTGTATAGTGGACAGGAGGGTACATAAAACCTCCCCACCCCCCACCCCCGTCGTGTATCATATTAACTGACCAGTAGGTGGGCCAAACTTCACGGCAGCGTTGTTTATTGCGCTAACCTAATCAGTGTCACCGGCTGCGTACCAAGTCCGAAAGGTCACTTGACCCCTGGTCAGCTGATGAAGTCAGGCAGTCTTCCCTAAAAGTTGATTACGTGCAATGACAGAGAAGGAATCGAGCGAGAAGGAGCGAGAGAGGCGGAAGAGGGAAGACACAAGAGGCCAGAAAATAAAATGCCACTTATTCCCAAGGGACATCATCAAAAGACAAAATTTCTCAGAAAATTAACGTAATCGAGTTATCGAAACTTCTCGCCCGGGGGGACTGGGGACGGGGCGAGATAGGGGTGCCTCGGGGAGTAAATCAATAAACGTCTTGGGATTATTTAGTTCTGGTCGAGTTCTGGTTAGACAAATCAGGGTGTCAGGTTTCTGCTTTCATCAACTGACGGACGCGATCAGTTTGTAATCTTTGTCCAGGATCTGAACGTCACACTGGCCAGGCATAACAGAGGAACTAAATGATGTCATCTCAAAGACTCTTAGCGTTGTTATTAACTAGCTGGTGCGAGATTGTGACACTCGCGTGTTGTTAACTTGGTTGATATTTTGGGTTATTAAACTTACAAATTCAACGTTGTCCCAAAAAGTGTAAATTTCTTATTCGTTTTCAATGATATATAACAACTAAAAGGAACGATAATCATGTACGAAAGAATGTCAACCGAATATAAATGTTTGGGTCATTTGACAGATGGCCTGATTGACTAATTGATTTCCAACCACGTTTTGGCAGAGTGATTAAAAAATATAATATCTGATACTTCTAGCTAGATTGGTATTTTCTAAGGTTTTTTTTTACTTTCTTTGTGCCCTTAAAAAGGGGGGAGGGGCGGAACTCGTTTTATTCTATACCCGATTCTTCATAAAATGTCACCAACTTAAAAAAAAAAAATTACATTGTTGATATAAGTAAATGAAATATAAACCTATCTAGAACTTGATGAAACCAAAGACAGCTTGTTTTAATATTTCTGCCATTTGATGAATCGAATGACTTCTTTACGGAATTCCCTTTTGCACTGTGCACTTCCGTTTTATTTAATCGCTATGATTTTCTGAATGAAAAATTAAAATCAAAATCGAAAGTTGTATACATCGGAAACATTTAGGCAAACGTAGGAGCGTAGAAGTAATTTTAGACAGCCTTATTGGTTGCGCACGGAAAAAGAACTTATAAGCTCTAAAAATAGAGGAAGTGGACCATCTTATTATAGTTTTTGGTGAAACCAGTATCACAATAACAACAACAAAAGACCGTTGTGGCCAAGTCGCAGCGCGCTTGGATATTGCCGTAATGAAGTTCGGATTCCGTGTGTCCCTATGTCTACCCAGCTCTGATAAATACCTCACATTATTTGGGATCAACTAACAGCTGAGTTTTACTACCGGAGACACAATTTACCAGTACATGGGTCGCCACCGTTTTGCTAATAGTGTGCCGAACTAGAATTCCTAAATCATTCAGCGTGCCAACAGTCTAAAAGTCAACCTGCTTTGTTATTTCTTTTCTTTTCAATGAATTTTAAAAGAGAAAATTTAACTGCGTAGCAAGACCAAGACCAAAAAAAAAATGACATTTTTTTTTTTAAATCGTTAAGTGTTGTTGTTTTTTTAACTTGTTTGTGATTATCATCCTTTTTATTTGCATTTACATTATTTATATTATTTAACTTTCACATTTAATTTATGTTAATCAATATCATTTGGTTGTCAAGATAAGGATCTAGATACTTAAAACATTAAAATATTAATTATACTTTTTTACCCAGTTAACTGAGTATTGTTTCAATTATTTGTATCT
Source organism: Anisus vortex (assembly GCA_949126835.1). Lineage (NCBI taxonomy): Eukaryota > Metazoa > Mollusca > Gastropoda > Planorbidae > Anisus > Anisus vortex. The sequence goes on from OX421494.1 coordinate 4,715,544, forward strand.
ATAGATATTCTGGTTATAGTCATGTTAAGCGGAATCGATGCGTAGTAATCATACAAAACGGGTAGTTTTGTAATGTTTAAGAATGTGCATATAAATTCTTCAGTCATATAGTTATATAATTTTCAATACTTTTTACAGTTAGATCATTATAAAGTTATAGGTTGTATGTTATTTAGACTTTCCAAAAAATAAAAAATAAACAGTTTATTAGAAGTATTATCGCAAATAAAACGACTTAATTATCTCCCTTTAATTAAAATGTTTCAAAATTGAATTCAATAGTGATGCCAAACAAGTTATGTTTTGTAATATTATAACAAATATTACTGACTAATTATTATTTCTTTATATAAATATAGCATTATGATATTTATTACAAGATATAATTATTATAGGTTTAAAATCAAAATAACAATAATAATAATTAAAATTTAAAATAACAGTTGGAAATGCAAATTTCCTGCATTTATTGTTTGTCCCTTAAATGAGTTTATCTTTTAAACTTTAATAATGACAGCAATTACTGAACATAATGCTATTGAATAAGTCCCTTATATTTATTAAATTTATTTAATACTTATTTTATGTTAAATTATAGAGGATGAGAGTAAAAACTCTTTTAAATGTAATTAGTCTGTAAAAATTAATGAGCGCCTTGTCTTGACTGCTCTTCGATAACTTATAATGTCAGATACATATTTTAGTAATTTCTGAGTAGTGAAGTGGAAGTGACATCTTTGAATGCTTAAAACAGCTTTCATGTGCAAGAAGTACAGTTCACAAGTGTGAGTTGAACCAAAATCTGAAAGTAGAGCGAATACCGAGCAGTTGAGAATAGCAGATGACTTTCCTAATCAGCTTACTTTCAGATTTTTCCGCAATTTTTGCACGTTTTGATGCCCATTTTTTTTTAGATGTTAAAAATTCAACTTGCTGCATTTCTAGATCGCCAGTATCCTTCCACTTTAAATAAAAACATTATTTCTATTAATAATAATAATAATAGTGCTTGTATAGCGCATATTCCGTTGATGACAGTACTATGCGCTGACGACAACTACAGAATACAGTCAACGAACAACAGATGAAAATGTATTTATGTACACGCGAATAATAATATTGATATTGAAATAGGTGAGTTAGGGCTCTGGTGAAGCTGTAGTGGGGGGGGGGGGATTCTAGGCGGACGGTCCCGCGTAGGAGAATGCACGTTGGCCAGTGGACACTAGCCTCGCACAAGGGATCCGCAGTCAGTGCGTCATAAGCCGAGCGAGTGGACGGGATTGGGTGTAGGGCTCAAAACAGGAGCGAAGGTAATTCGGGGCAGAGTCATTCAGGAACTTGTAGTAGAGAGATGCCAGCTTATATGATATCCGGTTGTTGATGGGTAGCCAGTGCATAGTTCGGAGCAGAGGAGTGATACTATTTGACTTCTTCTTCTTGGGGACTGATCGGGCAGCGCAGTTCTGGATACGTTAAAGGCCCTGGAGGGAGGAGGCCGAGAGACCAGCCAAGAGCGAATTGCAATAATCCAAGCGGGAGAAGAGGAGACAGATGACAAGCTTAACACAAGCTTCCTGTGAGAGATAGCGACGGATGGCGGCAATACGACACATGTGGAAGAAGCAGATTTTGGTGAGGAGGGAGATGTTGGGCTGCATGGACAACGTGGAGTCCATAACGACGCCAAGAAGGTTGTAGTAAGATCAAGCCAGTTATGCTTGATGAGGCATCAAAAAATTAGTCCTTGAATTTGAAAACCTTGCCTTTGTTTAGAAAAGTCCGCTTTGAATGCTTCGACGTACTTCTGAAAAAGCCCAACTATCTATTTCAATGTATGCCTTAATAAAGGGAAGTACATGTAATTAAATATTTTGAAATTGATTTCATTCAAGATATAAGGAAATCCATTCCAGTGGTTTAACAATTCAAGTGCTGTTTGACCCCGTCCTTGTAAATGCAACAACAACTCACTAAAATGTATTACTATGTCATTCAGAAACATTGGCTTCAACTGTCGATTTTTCTTATTCAGAACCAGAATTATTTTTTTTTCCAGCAATAAAAAACACCTATCAACGATTTCTTGCGTGCCAATGAAAATCGCTCTGCGTGTCAATTTTGGCACGCGTGCCTTAGGATGCCGACCTCTGCCCTGGTAGAAACGTGTAACTCCTACTTCATTGTCAGCTTGGACCAACTTGGATCGCAATGGATACTTTACTTTAATTGAAACAAAAAGATTAGTCTATATCAAGTTAAAGTTAAAATTGAATTGATAAGATTTATACAAATTTACTTTTCAGAATAATTAAATGTATGAGCCACTCAAATTTGCTTCTTTCTATGTTGCCAGGAATACTTTCTGATTGTGTGGTCAAGAAGATACAAGTGTATATGAGAGATAAAATTTCTGGAATATCTGATTATATCTGTGAGTTATCTGTGAGAACTCTGTGAGTTCGTTTTGCGGCTAAACGACCAAGATGCTATTTATGTTATTTATGTTATTTATGCAATTTATGCTATCTATGCTATTTATGCTATTTATGCTATTTATGCTATTTATGCTATTTATGCTATTTATACTATTTATGCTATTTATACTATTTATGCTATTTATGCTATTTATGCTATTTATACTATTTATGCTATTTATGCTATTTATGCTATTTATGCTATTTATGCTATTTATGCTATTTATGCTATTTATGCTATTTATGCTATTTATGCTATTTATGCTATTTATGCTATTTATGCTATTTATGCTATGTATGCTATGTATGCTTTGTATGCTATTTACGCTATTTACGCTATTTACGCTATTTATGCTATTTATGCTATTTATGCTATTTATGCTATTTATGCTATTTATGCTATTTATGCCACAGATCATACTTATGTCAACCAAGGGTCCGAGTCACTCCAAGTCCGTTTAGTGTTCCTAAAGGTCCACAACCACCATCGTAAGCTTTGTATACAGTAACCGTTCTTCCCCAACATGTGCAGCTAGCGGTCCCTCTCGATTTCTTAACACACGACTCCCTTAGATGTTCAATGTAAACTGTCCAGACCCCAGAATTTTTAACTGAAAGTCCTGAACATAGCTTTCGGAACAGCGTCCACGAAAATTTGATACCGGAGGACAAGATAAGAGGAACCCGATGGGAATCCGGAACAATCGGGACGGAAATAGGAGCCGACATAAAGTAAGAGTAATGGTCACTTCAATTTTCACGGTTTCACGTTAAATTTTATAGTCAGTGGTCATTCCAAAAAAAAAAGTACAGTGGTCAAAATTGGGGGCACTGACAGACAAATGAGATCACTGGAGAGTTGGGTGCAGAATTGGCGAGGGGTCGTGGGGTGGGGCGCCCAGGGGGTGGGGAGTGGAAATGACCAGTGTTTATGATTGCAGGGCTAGCAGAGTCTGATGATAATTTTCAAGGCGAAATCTTGGACGGATCTTCCATGGTCATCAGTGGGCGCGCTGACCAAAATGCGATGGCCCGCATCGCGGTCTGCAAAAAAAGGCGTTAAGCCGTTAAAATAGCGGCGTTAAAATGAATGGGCAGTTAAATCTCCAGGGGTGATGGAGAAATCGTAGTGGACGGAGTGTAAATTGAGATGTCGCTTGTAGGTCACTATCTCGCGCGGAGTGGGAAGTGGACAGTGGTCACTACGCTAATCATATCTTTTCTCTCTTTTTTTATTTTGTATTGTAAGGATTCTGCGTAGTTACTATTTTGGCGGGGGACGACGGAGTCTCGGGCGTTTGAAAATTACACGTCTGCATTGTACGCCTGTAATAGGCTGTGTCTGGGGCGTGCAAAGGGGGGGGGGGCGTGTGGCGAGATAGGGGGGAGGCGTCTAGCCTAAGCCTATTACTTGTCTGTCCGTCTGTCCGTCTGTCTGTTTCTACGTCTACGCCTGTCTGAGTATCTCTGAGTGTCTGTCTCAGTGTGACCTTCATATTTCTAAAATATTAAAGATCCACCGTTATTCATGCCCGACCGATAGTGTGAATACCGACATTTAAAAAAGGCAAGAACTTAATTTATAAATTTTTGGTCCATAGAATTAGTGAACCTTCCAGAAAAACCAAGGACAGTGGCGTGGGACACTGGGGACCCCGTAAGCCCGGTGATGCCAATAGTTGTTTTTCCCTCCATTTTCTTCGATTTCTTTAGGCCAAGTATACGATGAAATAGTGTGGCTCTGAAAACGTCCAGACACCTTAGTAAAGTAAAGTATCCCGTCGGACAAAATTGATCCATAGGTCCGGTGAAGCATCGTTCACCAGTTTCTGTGGCCATCGCATACTAGGTGATTGTGTGGCCAGTACTATGCACAGCCGCCTTTACTTTACCCTAACTGAAGTCAGGTACCCATCAGTGATGGGTAGACTCAGGGACACCCTCTGGAGCAACGATTCGAACCCAGAACCCTCGATACGCCGGTCGAACGCGCTGCCGCTCGGACACCGTTACTACTAACAAATTACAAACATATATGAAGGGAACTTTACATGCATTATTGCTGTAAGACCGAAACAAGCATTTGAGATGCAGTAAAGTAACTAGAAAGGGTCATGCTTAACTAGAAGGTTTGGAACACTGTTCCTCAGAAATGGTTCTCTAGTGTTTTGCTACTAGGCCGTTGAATCAAAGTGTCTTAATCAGACCAATTAGAGCAAAGACTATATAAGATCTACCGCTTGCTTTTATATTTCTATTTGATAGCTTGAAACATTTAGTTTTGATTTTTCCGATAGCACTAAGTCCTCTAGACTTAAGATTAAAATCGAAAGTTGTATACAGCGGAAGTCTTAGGAAAGTAATGTGAGACCCAATGAGAAAACGCCCGGACCCTTTACCTGTAATCGAACTCGGAACCTTCGGTAATCCAGGCGAGCGCGCTATCGCTAGACCGCCTTGTCCAGTGGTTGCTTCAGACACGGCAGAATTACTCGTCCACAAATTGTAATGAGAAGTTTTACCCCGGCATTCACACACACGCCTTTAACATACACACACAAACAATCGGGGAAGAACGCTAGTGATAATTATATATAATGAAAATGTCTAAAGATATTTTTAAAAATGTATACTAAAAATTGGACACTATAAAAAATATGATCGTAAACGTCCCACTGGTAGCCAACAGCAACCGGGCAGTCGTAACCTGCGCGTTACGAAAACAAAGAGAAAGAAATACAACTAAATTTTAAACACCCTGAATAATGAAATGACCCGATGACCAGGAGCGTACTTCCTGACCACCACCCACTGTCCAGCTATTATAACCACCCGTGTCCATTTTCTTTTTTGGACCCCGTTTATTTATCCACGTGTGAGAACTCTAAAAAAAAAATGAAAACCGTTGCTAGCTCAGAAATTAACTCCCTTTAGCCCCCAACATGTAATGAGTCTCCTTCGTCCAACTTGAACAATTGGTCAGTTTTGGCCTATTAAAAAAAAAGGAAAAGAGAAAAAAAAATGCGGGGCTAAAAGTTCATCCAGTGGACCACGTACTGGGGCGTCCTTTTTTCTTTTTTACGAGTGTAATCATAGAAAATTGCATTTAGGCACACACGGGGGAGATCCGGTAGCGTTCTTGCGATCTTTTATTAATAAAAAAATTTTTCTTTAATTCTAATCACAGTCTTTCGCCATTTCTTGGTTCTTTATTGAAATGGGCCGGGTGGGGGGGGGGGGGGGATAGAGAGGCGGGGTGCGAGGTGGGAGGGGAAAAGAAAACAGAAGAGCTTGACCACTGCCCGTTTCTACCTCCGTCCCCTCCCTATCCCGGGTCCTCTCTTTTACCGTTGCTATTATTTCCTCCCCGCCGCTCCCCCCTGTGTGTCAACAGCTCTCTTGCCCCCGCGATTGTGCAGTGTGAGGGATTTATGCCGGGGCGCCTCATTAGCGGGGGCCCACTCGTGCCGAGCGCGCCATTTCTTGCGGATAAACCAAAGGAAGCCGTCTTGACCCCTCCCCTCTTCCCCTCCCCTCTCCGCCACCCAGACGTCCAGGTCTTAAATCTTCTGTTGCCCCAACGTTTTTTTTTCTTTTTTTACCTCGAATTAATTCCCCTTTAGTAAAAACAGGTGGAGACAATTCAATATCAAGAATAATCTCCCCCTTGTATTTAATCTCTATTTACTCCCCCTGAATGATTATTTTTTTGTATTTGATGTTTGTTAATAAGATTTAATTGATAGGTCTGAGATATTTAGAGATCGTGGAACAAACATCTTTGTCACTTCCGCCCTCACTTCGGCACTTTCATCTTTCGCTCTTTTCATTTTTTAATATGCTATTAGATCTAATTCTTTTTTTTTTCAAAGGGTGGACATTATAGGCCTTGTGAAACGGTTAAATAATAAGAAGAAATAAAAAAGAACCAATATTTAATACAAGTTTAAGGAATTTAATGATTAAAAAAAAGTAAAGAAGCAAATCGTGGGTGGTCAAAGGCTTGGTCACTTCAAATGGGTGAAGAATTTCATAACAATTCAATAACAGATTTAAAAATAATGTTATGAGTGTATAGCATGTAATAATAGTTTCTATATTGTATTTAGAGTTGCCTCGCTAGTTCATGAAGAGTTATTTATTTATATTTAATTTTAATGTAGAGAATAATTGTGTGGATAGCTATTTATTGTGACGTAATAAGTATATTATCCAGTCGGACCAAACTGACCCATAAGGTTCACCAGTTTCTGTGGCCATGGCATACTAGGGCATTGCGTGGTCATATCAATGCCCAGCCACCTTTAGTTTACCCCAATTAAAGTCAGGTAGGACTACCCAGTGCTTTTGTTTTCTAAAAATTGAAAAACATATTTAACAAAATTCAGTATACACTCATTAAAGAATTCTTATTTTAATAATGTTTTCTTTTTCTTTTCGAGTGTGAAGATAAATACAATAGTTATTAGCTTTATAGATTTAATTTTGTCTGTGTTAGATACCAATAAATTGATTCGATTGGAAACATACTTTGTTATATTTTTATAAGTTGTAAAGTTGTATATTTAGATTAGTGCTCAAAATTTGACGCACTTTGCTAGTTATAGGATAGAGACTACTTTAAGGTGTTTAATAAATTTTATCCATCTATCAATGTGTCCTAATTATAATTTATTCATAAATGTATTCATAAATAGAATACCCACTTCGGTGTGGAGCTTACGAGGGCAATGATATGTGCGAGAACAATTGCATATGAGTACTCTTTCTTCCTGAGTGGCATCTGGGCATGAAATGGGTTACCTGAACAAACCAGGAAAACCAGTAACTCAACATCATTTAAAACACTAATAAATATGCAAGACTAGACTCGGACCACGAATGAGCGTAGGACGCAATAATCTTCTTTATAGAAGAAGCTTTCAGTAATATAAAAGGTGAGAAAAGACTTCTAGGTCCTGACAGATACCGCTCAACGGTCATAAGACAGTTAAAAGACTTCTAGGTCCTGACAGATACCGCTCAATGGTCATAAGACAGTTAAAAGACTTCTAGGTCCTGACAGATACCGCTCAACGGTCATAAGACAGTTAAAAGACTTCTAGGTCCTGACAGATACCGCTCAATGGTCATAAGACAGTTAAAAGACTTCTAGGTCCTGACAGATACCGCTCAATGGTCATAAGACAGTTAAAAGACTTCTAGGTCCTGACAGATACCGCTCAACGGTCATAAGACAGTTAAAAGACTTCTAGGTCCTGACAGATACCGCTCAACGGTCATAAGACAGTTAAAAGACTTCTAGGTCCTGACAGATACCGCTCAATGGTCATAAGACAGTTAAAAGACTTCTAGGTCCTGACAGATACCGCTCAACGGTCATAAGACAGTTAAAAGACTTCTAGGTCCTGACAGATACCGCTCAACGGTCATAAGACAGTTAAAAGACTTCTAGGTCCTGACAGATACCGCTCAACGGTCATAAGACAGTTACAGATGGGTCTGGGTGTTTGTCTGCGATAAGAACAAATACTCTTTGACTACCCCCCCCCCCCCCTCCTCTTTCCTCCTATTTCATCCCCTTAACAAACAGTTTACACGTGGCTTTAGAATTTGCACACCCATTAACGCCTCAATTTTGGTGTAAACGAATTCTATGTCGCCTGTTTTGATTGGCTTACACATTTAGAAACAGGTCTCTGATACGTCATAAGTCATAACGCATAGTAGTTCAATGGTGTCATCGGCGCCACCGCCTCCCCCCCCCCTTCCCCCAATATGTCCCCCATTTAGAACTGTGTATCGCGACCATTTTATACAAAATCAAATTTGAGGGCGTCGGTTCGGACAAATTGTCAGAACGTAGCCACATTCAACCGTTCAATGACAAGCTCTTGCCGCAGACATGTCACCACCACCTCACACAGCGGTGTGTCACAACCGAGTGTGACACTCTGCCATTGTCACGAGCGTGCAAGCGAGACCTAGCGCCGTGACAGCGCCGAAGTTTGAAAAAAAAAAAAAAACAACAAAAAACACCGTCATGGTCTCGCGACTACGTGTGACACAGCGGCGTGGAAAACGCGGCCCCTTCTCCCCCCCCCCCCCCCGGGGGGCGGCCGGCACCCACCCACACTTACCCGTGTACATATCTTGACGTTACATCAGTGTTTCCACAGTTCGAACGTGCAGAGCCCCACCCCCTCTCCCCCACCAAAACACCCCATCCCATTGTGCTCAACAACAACAAAACAAAGATATCGCAAAACAAAGCGAGATGGTTGATATCGTTTCTCAGAATGATTGTTCTATTACTTCAAAGAGACACCTCTGAAAGTGAGGCACATCCTGTAACCCCCCCCCCCCCCCCAGCCTCGACCCCCCCTCCTCCATTTTAGAACAATCTTTTATCACGTACATTTGCACCGTAACCGTACCACCATCCCCTTCTCTGAATGCAACCTCCACTTCCAAAGTCGTTTCTTTTTTTTTTTTTAATTAAAATAAAACCGTATATAAAAGAAAATGGTTCTTAACACTTGAAAAGTCAAGAAACCGGAACTATTCGATCGTCATCAATTCCTAAAACGAGGCTGTTTAGACGGTTATCTCGTGTGTCTCTCTTTGAGTGATCCGGAAAGGGGGGGGGGGGGGTGACAAAATGCAGGCAGGCAGATAGTCTTATATGGGGGCTTGCTGTCGGGTTAGATGGGACATGATTGTTTGTTTTAAAAGGAAAGAAGGATATTGGTGAGTCGAATAGGAGTGTGCTGGTACTTGGGGATTTTTTTTTGGGGGGGGGGATCGGCGGGAAGGGGAGGGGGACATGAAAGGGCGCCAGATTCCGCGCCCCGTTTATTTACAGCGTTCTTTGAATTCAAAGCTTGTTTTATGTTCTATCGGCGGATCCTCTTTCTGCACTGGGAGTTGTCCTTCTTATTCTTCATGGGATCTAAAAGACACACAGGGTGTTTAAGTCTAGAGTTCCTGCACCCAGACGAATTGTGCGGTACGGCCGGTACGGGGTCCGTTATTTCAATCGGCTGTGGTGAGTCGGGAGAGGAAGGTGGGTTGGTGTATAGAGTTGAGGGGGCAGGGGAGGTAGTGCTTTAACGATATAATCATGGAGGGTTATTAATCTGAGCCACGTGCATGATAAATGAAGACGTGTCTCGCGGAGACCTAAACGAGGGCAGATTTAAGGTGTTGTTAAAAAGATAGAAGATATCATTACTCATTTATTTTGTTCGCTGCCTTTTTTGTTGGAGAGGGGCGGGGCAATCCGCCTTTGCATTTCAATGTCTCCAAGACTATCATCCCCCTCAGCTCACA